>VZTE01001346.1:796399-930867 GCA_013397775.1 Eulacestoma nigropectus | reverse complement strand
CCGCAGCCAGGGCCGCCCCCGGCAGCGGCCCGGCCGGAGGGGCACGGCGGAGCCCGGGGCGCCGCGCTGCCCCCGGCAGGGCCGCGCTGGGAAGGGCCGCTCCCTGCCCCTGCTGGGTGCTGCTCTCTGGGGCTGTACGTGGGGTGAGGGGTTTTAATGGGGGCTTCGGGCTCGTGGTGGCGGTGCGGATGGGACACGCTGTGCTTTGTCGCGTTTCTGTCAGGCGCTCGCAGCGGTGCCCCTTTGTAGTGGCTGGTTCTGGCAAATGCACAGCCTCGTGCCCGGGCTCAGAACACCGCAGTCAGGGGATCAGCGTTGACAGGCACTGAAATAAAGCGAGAAAGATACAGGTCTGAGCTGCGGGAGTTGCCTTTTCAGAAGACTGAAGTGCCCTATACAGTGCCACACAATTTTCCAAAGTAAAGAAGCCAAAAGATGGTACCAGAATTAACCTGCTGTAAATACTGTTGAGGAATCTCAGTTCAGCGGTGTTTATATGCTGTTGTTTAATCTGGTGAAGTTGTAATATAAATTGATACCAAAAAAATAGAATGAGGAATGTAAACAGCTTTATAATTGCGCTTTCAAAAAGAAGGGCACGGTTTTCTTAAGAGGAGTTTACAGGTAACCAGATCTTGCTTTGCTAAGATCTTATGGCCTCCGTTTAGCAACTGTAGCCTGTCATTTCACGTGATATAAGATTGCACTAATCTGTCTTCCATCATGCTGCTTCCTGAGTGCATGTGTGGATTTAACTCAGAGTACCGTCAGTGCTGTCTCCTGGGGCAGGGGTGATCTCATGCAACTCCTGATGCTCAAATGTAGTCCTTCCTCTGTATGTGAATTGGTTGTCTACAGCTCAATTATGATACGTTGAAAGAAGTTGTGCCCTTTTAAGGCTCAGTTTACTGTATCTGTTGAAATAGCTTTTTTTTTTCCCCCTCTGTCCAGTTAGAAACTTCCAGAAAGTACTGCTGAGATTTGTGTTGATTTCAGCAGAAGTTTGTGATTGTCTAATCAACACTACAGGAGGAAGTGTGAAGCCCATCTCTGATACGCAGAAAGTGAAAGTGACAGTAGATGTGTCCTCACTTTGCTTAAGATTTTGTGCAGACTGGTTATTTCAATATAATGCTGCCCTTTTGCTCTGCTGGACAGTTTATTTGTATATGCCAGTCACCTCAGTTGAAGAAACATCACCAAAATAATATGGTTTAGAAAAAAATCCTTCCCACTATTATGTAAAATCCATCTGGCTTCCTGGTACCTGAGTAAGGAGAATCCCCTCTCCCTGTCAGGAAGTGGCTCCCACCCCCTTCCTGCTGTGTTGAGAAAAGATAGCTAGTGACATCTTCCAAGAGCTTACTTGTATACAAAACTACTCACACTAAAAAAATCAGCAGCAGCAGCAGCCTCCAGGCTTGAAAACAGGCATGGTATTTTGATTTTAGTGTATCATCTTCTCTTAGATTCCTGGGTGGCAGCAAAACGTGGTGTAGTTTTTCAATCTCACATTGATGGGGATTGAGAATTGGTTACATGGTTTGTGTTGTTTCCATCCATGCAATGGTGTTTGTGCTTTCCTGTGCAAGACTGTGGGGTAGTTTCACAATGTTAAGACGTGAGGACTCCTCCGAAATGTTGCTGAAATAATCCTGCCTGGCCTCTCTCTCAGGATGACCTGCCTTCTTGGTGGGTCAAGAACATCAGTTCAAGGACAGGCACCAAAAGACCTTGTTGAATCAAAAGGAAAACAAAGTTTCCAGAAAACAGGGATTTGAAATGATAGTTTGTCAAAATTGCTGGCAGGTGTTATAACAGATTTGAGGTCAGGGGCTTGCTTTTATTTCAATCTCCAGAATTCTAATTTTATCCATTTCAACTGAAAGGAGTGAGTATGCTGATGGTGGAAACTACCTAGGGGATGGTTATATTCAAATTTCTGCTCTAACGTCTCTGCTTCAACCATTCCAGCACCTCCAGCAACTCACCTGGATTTTTTAGGGATTACTGGTCAAGTGGGTGATCTTTCTGATTGACCGCACATTGTCAGTGCTTCTGTACTTCTGGGCTTTTAAACCAACAAAAGCGGAATGACTTGGGCATAAAACTCCCCTCTGTGCCTGCTATGCATCAAGCTTGAAAAGAGAAAATGCCCAGAGAAAATTTTATATATGGCTTTTGACATGTCCCCGAAATGAATGTGTAAAGCTGTGCTTAATGAAAGTGAAGGTTTATGTACCAACATCTTCCTGCAGCATAAGATTTAGCTACGCTAGACATCAAGTGTGTGAGTCCTTAGAATTGTGTTTGTCTTTTATGTGAAGGTAGGAGTGAGCAAACTGACCTTTGTCACCTGCGGGTAGTTGAATGAGTATTGCCATTCATTTGTGTAGGGTTCTTCTACCAGGGTTCATCTGTGGAGAATAGTAATTTGGTGTGTGTCTGAGCTGGCGACTACAGATTCCAAACATGAATGCTATCCACTGTGTTTATTTTTGCAGGATTTGGCTAAATCAAGTCCATTTAACATCCTGTCCTGTTCATTTTTAGCAAGTATCACAGCTATCCCTGTCACTCACCCTGGATGTATCTGTATATAACACAAGCACAAATCTTCAGTCTCTGTCACTTGGAAAGCCCAATTCCAGCTATAAAGCTGGAAGAACTGGACTGATTTTGCCCTTTCGAAAGTTTGCTTATCCAAATTGCCTCCAACTCATGACTTTTGATGCACTAGAGCAACAAAACCACAAGAGGCCCTGAAAGCACTCAACAAGCCAGACTCTTGACAGGGGCTTTCACAGGAAGTACGCTTGCCTTCAGATACGCCCCAGCCAGCCACAGTTCTGTGGTTTTTTAGCTACATCTACGCCTGACCTTAAACAGAGCAAAACGAGGCTGTCAGACAAAAATCATGTTGATCCCCCTTCCCTGTCCTTTTCCAGTTTGTG
Source organism: Eulacestoma nigropectus (assembly GCA_013397775.1). Classification (NCBI taxonomy): domain Eukaryota; kingdom Metazoa; phylum Chordata; class Aves; order Passeriformes; genus Eulacestoma; species Eulacestoma nigropectus. The sequence goes on along the minus strand of VZTE01001346.1, from coordinate 927,913 downwards.
GTGCTCTGATCCAGTTTTAAGTTGGGCATATCCTTGTGTTGGTTCTGTTTCATTGTGAAAAATGAAAACAAGAGATCCTTTTTTTCCTTCCCTTCTCTTCTGGGTCACAGGGAGAGTAAGCCTCAGCACAGAGTTTCTCTGCTCGAGATTCATAGGCCCCATGTTGCAGCTGATGCTGTGGCTCCAAGAGCTCTGCTTCTGCTCGTGCACAGGATGCTGCAGCTGACTGCCGCCTCTCTCCCCCCTTCCTTCCTGTACCAACACATGCGTGTCTACACCTGGCTCAGTGTGGATTTCTAACCCTTGCACTTACGCTTCCTGGAGAAGGCCAGAACCCCTCCCTGTTTTGCTTTGAGACAATTGAACTGTGAAGCCTGTGGTCTGGAGTGAGAGGTTCTACTTGTCAGAGCCATCACTGCATAAAACCTGTGGTGCTTTTCCCTTTGCTTAACACAGGAGTCCTTTCTGCCTCCCTGTTTAGCGTCTCCTGCTTGTCTCTGCAGTGGTACATGCAGCTTCAAGTTCAAAGGCACATTCTCAGGATAGAGAACACTTTGGGGATATTTTAAGATTTCCTTATATCTCCCCTGTCCTATTCACTACCACATGTTCCAATGTGGCATATGCTTCTGCAAAACCCCACTTAAGGAGTACTTGTGTTCTGAAGCCAGTGTGTGTTATTCAGATTAAGAAACTTATCAATGTTTGGGGGTATTTAAGAAGGAAAAATTAGAAGTTGTATCTTTTAAGCTGGATAAAGTCCTCAGCATATTTCAAGGTGTGCAGTCCAAGCTGATCTGAACTAAACTAATACAGTCCTGCCTTCACTTCCACCTCTGTTTCCTGCCCTTCTCTTTCATCTAATTATATAGGGAGCCGTTTCTGCTAGTTAAAAAATTTCTGTGCAGAAAAAAACCACTGTGTGCTGTTGAAGAGGGAGGTAATGTCCGTTTTGTGTTGGCTTAGCTTTTCTTATCAGATTATTGTTTAATGTGAGGGAACTTGCTGTGATGTAGAACAGTTTTTGCAGGATTGGGTCTTCTCTGGGGAAGCTTATTTTAGCAGTGTCCAATCCTTTGTTTGTTTGTTTTCCCTATGCTCCCTAATTAAACAGCAATTAAACACCTTTCAGTGCTGTCCTCAGTCTTGATATTGCAGGATTGAGGTACAATGAATTATTTTGCCATTTTTATTTGCAAACTTTACCATTTGGAGACCTTGAATAAGGTTTTGTAACCACTAAGAAAATGCCCTATTTCTGTGAGACTCGGTTCAGGTTATTTGGTTGTCTTTCTCACGATACTAGGTGATGAAAACTAAACTCTGCTTGGCAAAGGCAGAATCCACAACTGATCCTCTTCTATGCGTGTGAATGCCAGACTGTTCGTTCTCTGTGGTTTATCTTTAAATTTTACCACTTCTTTCAAGGTGTGATCCTTCTCAGTCCCATTCCCCATCTGCCAAATGCTCAGTGGATGCATTAACATGCCCTTAGTCCCAAACTGAAGAATGCAACTTCTTAGTGGAGCTACTTGTATTATCATGTCCATGTAGTGCCAGAGCAAGCAACTATCTGCCTGCAAAGGCCTGGCAAACTTTACAGGAAAAGATTTAAGTGAGAAGTTCTTTCTCTTCTGCTGTAGGTGACGCAGGTCAGATATTATTGCTGAAGGAAAGTGCCTGATTTTTTGCCTCTTTTGGTCTCATTTCATCTCAAGGAAGATGAAAACTTGGGATGGGGATGACAGGGAAGATAAAACAGAGGATGGGAGAAGTTCCAATTCATTTGTTGGTTGGGTAGTATGAATGGTGTCACTTCTAATGCGCTCAGAGCAGGCTGTTGTGCTAACAGGCTTTTTTATCATCATCATAACTAACTCCTGTCCATGGTAAATTAGTCATTTATATGCGCAAAGCGAGTGGCAGATGCTGTACTTTTTTTTTTTCTTCTTCCACCTAAAACTATCTTATTATTCCTGGTTTTTTCTTTCAAAGTAGGAAATGAAGACACAAACAGCGCTACGCCCTTTACTCCGACTCTAGGCGATAGGTCACCAGGTAATACTTTTGGCATTTCTGTTGCTGTTCCTCAGTAGCATTGAGAAAAGCAGTATGTATTATTGTATGCCTTAAACGATCTTGTAATAATTTGCCCTTTATTTTATTTTATTGAATTGTGAGCAGCTGTAGGGCAGGAGGCAGGTACTCTCATTGTCCCATCTATTCTGGGACAACTAAAGATTTTTAAGGGGAACAGTAGAACACAAATCAATTCTCATATCCTCAGGTACCCCAGAGCAACAGTGAGAGGAGTAATAAAATGGGAAAATATTGTGTATAGAACTAGAAACACCTGGCAACATCAATTTACAGTTAAAAGGAGAACCAAGAAGTCTGCTAGATTAGAATTCAGTGATCTTCAGATAAAGGCAAGGCATTTTTCTGTTTGAGTCATTTTTGCCCTGTATTACTTCAGTCATCTCATTTGCTGTTGGCTGACAATACTCTGCTCATTGACTCACTCTCTCTTCTGTTAATTGCAATACTGACTCACACCCAAATTCCAGGCAGTAGATGTGGCTTCTTTTTACCTGTGTGAACATGCAGTCCACATCCAGAGCTGTCCCAGGGTTGCGGAAGCAAGCACTTAGAACCTGGGGAAGACACAAAGATATGTTCTGGTTACAGTATTGGGCCTATGTGGAAAAGATTTAACCCTAGGCATATCCATGGCTTATGCTGGGATAAAAGTTAACATATCCAAGAAAGGATGTGTTTGTAATTGTACAACCATAGACCCTTTCTCAAAGGCAATTAAACTTGCAACCTAATGTCGCAGTTATGTCAGTATAAGGGTTGAGTGTGTAGTATACAGTGTGGGGGGCTACTTGGCTGTGCTTATACCAAAGAAAGAGCAAAGTAATTCCCTCCGTAATTTCTCCCCCGCCCTCCCATTTTTTGGTAGGTGGTATGAAGATGTAATTCTGGTGCATTTGTTATTAACCTGAGCTTGCTCACAACATGTATGCAATTACAAAGAGTTATAAACTAAACTTCTCCAGTGGTAAGAACAGCAGATCCATTCAAAGGAAATAGGTATAGGTCTGCTTCTTGACTGCAGTAGCTGTGTTGCTCTCCTCTTCAATCTCTGAGGTTACGTGCTTTGTTTTTCAGCCATGCTGAAAAGCAGCAGAGCTGCTGCAAGGCACATAACCCTGCCAGTGTGGGAGGGTGCTGTAAAAGATCACTTACTTCAGAGAAAAGAACGATCATAGAATGAGCATTCGCAACAGTGCAGAATGAAGGGAGGAAAGTATGGGCAGTGACACTCCCAGGAACAGCCCAGTAGATCTTTGCCAGGAGGAAGAGACACTTAATCTATGAGAAATATAGAAGAGGGATGCAGGAATGATGGCAGAAGTGAGAGTGGGAGAGTGCCTGAGAAACCTAGAAGTAACATGAGGAGGAAGGAGGGCCAAGAAAAAGAGAACTGGAAAAGTAGAAGTGAAACAAAGGAGAGAAAGACAAAACCACTAAGACTGGTTTACGTTTTATGTCTGGAAACAGGTACATTCTTGGGACCCTTTTTGTGTAGAGAACATAAGTATGCAGTAAAATGTTTCACAGGGTATCTGTCTGCCCCTACTTGACTACAGTATATTTCCAGCATCATCCCAGTTTGCAACAAAGAGGCAACAAAATGAAAGAGAAGATCGAGGGACAGATAATGGTACTGAAGTAGAAGAATAAGTTCTACAAAACCGCCCCCCCCCCCAATAGTGCATAAGTAGGTTAAGAAAGTTAGTGACAGTATGGCTGTTTACAGCAAATGGAATAAAACATAACATAGAAGTGGAAGAGAACAAACAGAGGACGTGTAAAGAATCAGATGCAGACAATTTGGGCACTGCTGTGCATACAGTGTTAAACTATGCTCTTGCTTCACTGAGATCTGGAAACATTTTGCAGAGGGATAAAAACCATTTGCTTCAGGATGGACTACTCTCTGCTGTATTCCCAACTATAGTCTTCAGACACAGATACCCTGAGGAAAGTATTGTGCTGTGGGTACTTTAATTATAGTATGTTAAAATTAAAATGCATAATATTGATTTTCTTGTTTTGTTTTGTTTTGTTTTTCCTTGAAGACAACAGCAGTTCATCCATTGTCATTGCATCATCGACACAATCTACAGGAACATCTACAGGAGGTATGTATCTGTTCATCTGTCCATTACTATGAACCTAGAAGTTAGCTCCAAGCCTCACCCTGATCATACCAAATTCTAAAGAACAGGCCATCAAAAGTGGGTGTTTGAGACAGGTGTTACCATTTTAGGGCTGGGAAGCAATGTGTAAAACAACTCCGAAAAGAAGCTATATTGCTTTTCAAATTTAGGTACCACACTTCATCAGTAATTACATTTGTGATGCCATTTAAACACAGGAATCAAAATAAAACTTCAAGGAAGAATTGCAAGAAGTTGGGGGTTTTTAATGTTCACTCTTCATCTTTAAGCAAACTTCTTTCATTTTCATGAAGGAAAGATGAAAGGTTGTTGTGCAAGCAGTGCATATCTGTTTAATGTTACTTCACAAAAACAGATTTAAGGTATAACAAAATCCTGAGAGCTTGAGTTTCAATAATAGGGCTCCATTTCCTTTTACGTAAGACTCAGAGAATCACAGGATCCTCAAGGTTGGAGGAGACCCTCAAGACCGTCTGTCTAATTGTCAACCCAGCACCACCATAATCACCCCTAAACCATATCCGCGAGTGCCACATCTTGGCTCCTCTTGGACACTTCCAGAGATGGTGACTCCACCACCTCCCTGGGCAAGTTATTCCAATGCCTGACCGTTCTTTTAGCCTGTTTCAGTAAAAGGCCTGAGCCCTTTACTGTTAGGCACAGTATAAACGTAACAGATAGCTGTGCCTTGCTTCACAAGGTTTGGTGATTCCCATCCTTCTGTCTTTTTTTTTTTTCCCTTACAAACATCATAGATTTTAATACAGTGTTCATGGATTTTGATTATCTGTCTCAGCCTCTTCAGAATAAAGACTACTGAGTATATGTACTTAATTCTGCTTAAAGTCTCTGCCCTTATTTTTTAGGGGGTGAGGGAAGGGGAGAGGAAGGAAGCTCTTTGTGAAGAAAGCAAAAGTCTGTTTCATTCAATCATTTGCCATGCAAAAGAAAGTACTTATTTTAGGAAAAGCATTTCATAATAATTTTGCATGTTAGCACAGTGCTTATGCAATTTGAGTTTTGTGCTCATTCTTGTTGAATTAGAACACTAAGGGAGTAGTAGCACATGCTGCTAAGAATTCTTATCTATATGCTATATATATATTTTTTTTTTATTGATGGATATAGCGTAGCTATTTAATGCTTAAACACAGGTAGCAAACTATATAAAATACTGGTCTCTTTTAAAAACAAAGCATCATAAACCTGAACTATATTACTGGCATGCATCCTTTTTAAATAATAAAAATTAACTCAGGCAGTCAGGGTTTGTTTAGTGTAGTGTTCGATGAAGCCCAGCTGGTCTTTTGGGGAGAAGGTAATTAGGGAAATAAAAGATAAAAAGACAGATGTTGCTAGCAAATATTCTTTCATCTTCACTCTGTAAAATAGTACGGGTAAGATTTTTCAAAGATGGAGAAGAACAGATTCGTGCCTTTTTCATGTCAGCTTCCTAAATTTTCCAGCTGCCTCAGATAGCCTCCTGCTGATATTTTGAGATGACTGATGCATTGTGAGAGATAGGTCTAGAGATAAGACAGATTTTACTGTTAGAGTTATATCACCAAGGGTTCTGTAATCTTGATTAAGTAAAAAAAGAAGAGATTGCTACTAGAAAAGAGAGGGGAGAAAAGTAATGCGCACATGTGCTGAAATGCCTCATAGATGCTTGGATTTTTTTTGTTATGGCTCAGGTTTTCTGTAGGGTAATTCAATGCCCATGGAATAAGTACCAGCTTTGTGTGACATCATTTTATAATGTTACACATCTAACAATTAGCCACTGTATTGCTCAGAAACAGAAGGCTCTTTGATACTCAGAAATCTCGGCCCAAAAACAACCCCCGGAAAACTGCTTGACGCTTGCATCCAGATCTGTCCTTCTTTGGTATCACTTATACTAGGAATGTAGCTACCAGGTGTGGTTTCATGTCATGTAACTGTAGATGGTTTCCATGTAGACACTTACTTGCTTACTTCCTACAATGAGGAACCATTTGATATTTATGGATCATTGTGCCCTTGGGGAATTTTACCTGTCAGTATTAAAATGTGCCCTGAATTTTATCTGATGTGTTTTACGCATGCTTCATAGAGGAACTGAATTTTCGTAACTGTACAAGGTAAGCAAATGAATGTAGTGTTCCAATTGTTCCACCTCAATGAATGCTCATTTCAAAGGGTTTCCTGGGTTTATGGCACAATACAGTTATAACATTAAAGAACAGGAAAACAAATAGCATTTACAAAGGAGACTTTATTTTGCTGTTTCAATAGTTTTAATGCTAAATGTCTCAGGAGTGTTGTGTAGACTAGTTCCTGTCTGCATGTTCCTTTCTACATTGTTATATTGTTGGGTTTTTTGAAGTTTTTGTTGCTGGTATCAGTACTGGAAGCTGTGATACTTAAATCTTAGACACAGTTCTATATGTAGTTACTCATGTTTTACACAACACAAAAATATTATTCTACAGAAGCATTTTAGATGCTTAATTAAAAAAAAGGCAGAAATGGAATATCAAGGTTACTCTGGAATTGAGATGAAACTATCTATTCTTCAATTATTCTAATTTTAGACAATTTCAATGAAACGTGGATATAATTAGATATTTGAATTTCCATATTGAAAAGCTTTTGAGGTGTTTAAAATGAGCCCAGCTTGTGTGAGGCTATAGAAATAATACAGAAGTCGACAGCTGCAAAGGAACTGTTTCTCTCTAAAATTCTTTTCATACATAAAAGCTATTTGCATCCTACTGTTTGCTTAGAGACTAACAGACTCACGTTTCTTGTTAGTTCCTTCTTAGAAAAATAAGTAATTGTTTTAACAATCATTCTATCTGGCTGCCTTCCATGAAGGTTCTAAGGGTTTGGCTGTAAATATCAATTTCTATTATTCTTGAGTTTTGTACTGTGGTATTTTTATTCTGAACAGTTCATTAGTGTTTTCTGAGGAGGGAAGGGGAAGTATTAGGTAAAACTGAAGTAAAAGACACTACATGTCAATGAAACTTGTGAAACAACATTCCAGTTTTTGTTTCAACCTTGGCAAGATGGCTCGCTATTAAATAAATTACTTAAGCCAGTACATTTACTTTAGTTCAACTTTTATCATGTTTTATCCTTAAGCTTCACATAAATACAGAATTCTCTGTGGCAAGTTTTAGTGTATATGGAACCCTAGTAATGCTAATGTTTCATTCAAAGCAAATGAAAGATTAAATCATTACTAAAATTGGGGGCGTGGGGGGTGGGCAGGGGCATTTTCATGCAAAATCTGTTCTTATGAGAAGAGCTTTCTTGTCAGAAAAAGCAGGTGCTTCACATAGAAAGTAACTCTTGATCCAGAATTTTATTGCATTTTAACATATTGTAAGTTAAGCATGATTCTATGGAATGGGTAGTTTTATCCAAAAAAAAAAAGGCTGACTCTTCTAAACGTTATCATATATTATCCAGGTTTTATTTCCAGCCTTTCCTTTAAAGAATTCTTGACCTTGAGGCCCAGAAATCAGAAGTTAGGTCTTCCCAAAGGCAAGTCGGTATCCAAGCCTGGATACCGTGCAGTGGCATTTTCGTTGTTATTCTGTTGTTCTATTTGGGCATGATAAATGCTGTCTTGCTCAATGAGTGTGCAGTTTATCATTTTTATGTATTTTTCTGTGTGGTATCACAAATAAAAATTTCCCAGGTATGTCCACCACCACTGCTCATCTGACCAGTACCAGTCAGCCCAATATCACCACCATGTCTGTGATCTTGACAACTCAGCCCACCAAAACCAGCCAGACAGTAACGCCCACCACAGCTTCACCAGTCACATCGCCACAAGCCAATATTACAGTGGTGACCACTTCTAAGGCTTCTTCCACTTCTGTAACAGGTGAGTTCACAGTTCAGGAAGCTCAAAAAGGCTTGGATGCACGTTCACATGGGTTGTAGAACAGTTAGTTTTACAGCAGAGTAACAGAAGAAAGAAGGTATTTTCATGCTGAAAAACAAGACTAAAGTGGGGTCTCATTACTAAGCTGGATACAATAATGTTGCTCTGAGCACTCGTCTTAAACAAGGACTCAGTTAACCTGAGAGACCTGACAGATTTAGGGGGAAAAAAAAAAGTGCAAGTGGTCTGATCCAGCAGCCACCACCAAAGAGATCAGTGTAAAGGAGAAAGCCTCAATTTTGAATACAACTTCTGTGTTTGTTCAGCTCTCCTTTCTGCAGTTTATTTGAACTCATCTCTAATACTTCCTTTTTCAGAGCTGACCTGCATCTCAAAATATGTCTACTGGCTTGGTAAAAAGACTGAGTTCTGTTAGCAACATAATGAATGTTACCCTACCAGAGAATAGAGCATGACTGTGCATGGGTCACACCCTATGTAAAAGTTGTCAAATACAGTTTAACCGTACCCATTAATACAAAAACAGTGAGTGCAGAATTCAGTATTTCCTTGCACCTGGTTGTCTTTCCATCACTTCATGCTTGTACTTCTAAACACATCAGGAGTGCTCCACGTATCAGTGGAGTATCATTGGGTAGGTGAAGCTGTCACCAGCAGAACCTGTAGTTGACCATGTAACACTCTGTATGTAGCAAGTACAAATAGAACTGGGAACAGACTGCGTCTTTAGGTGGGAGTTTGTAGCAGATGTAACCAGTTCTAGCAGCAGAACAGCTATGGCTTATCTGAGGTCATGTTGTCGGTGTCAATGTTTGTGTTGGGCTGCGGAGCTGATCTCACTTGGGACAGTGAGGGTACAATTCCATGAGACAAGGTAAAGCAATCCCAACAGCTCATTACCACCAGGTGTTCTGCTCCCACCATGCAACTGTACTGACTGACTTGGTGGCTGTTGGAACCCTTTTACAGGATGACTCAGTATGCTCATCTGACTAAAAGCAACTTCCTTTTATGCTTGGGTTAATTTCAGGCCATCTTAGTGAGTTAAATTGGCTAATGGAAGGTATGAAAAACACTAGAACTGGCCTATGAAGGGCAAGAACTCCATGTGTAGAAGGAGAGGAGAGAAAAGGCAGGGGAAAAAGGGAGGTGGAGAAGAGAAGGAGCAGTCAGTCTTTCAGAGACAGCAAGCAGTTGGATCAGCTGCGCCCATGTCATCCGAATATGGCACTTTGAGCCCTAGGTTTCAGCACGCTTGACTTGTATCTTGTCAGTTGATCTATGTTAAATTTGTCTAATTGGGTCTTAGGTGATATGTCAGTGGAGGGGGGACAGGATGTAGAGCAGTCCCTCAAAACACAATTTTGCAAGCTCTGTAAAACGTGCCTTTTGTTTTCTTCTTTTCAGCCACATCAAAATCAGAGGCTGTCGTAGCCAAAACCTCCAGATTTGATGTGGGCAGTTTTGTAGGTGGCATTGTGCTGACTCTTGGAGTTCTAGTCGTTCTCTACATTGGATGCAAAACTTACCACTCTAGAAGAGGCGTTCAGTACAGAACCATGTAAGTTCCCAAGGGATTGTCCTTTGTCCATTTATTACTTTCTTGAGGGGAACAAGGAGAAACAAATGGGCAGAATGAACTCTGATACATTTGTTTAATGTATATTAGTATCATTAAGAGATTTAACTCTGATGTTTTGTCTTTCACCACTTCTGCCATTCCTCATTAGTATTATGCCTCTCTTCTGTCTGGTTTTTTCCTCTGATTAATTAATTAATTTCTATGATATAAAATATCTTTTTTAAAGGATCTGTGTCTTTTAGGTAGTCCATGAATTGTTAATATTTCACTGAAACTTTTTCTGCAGTTTGCAAGATTTCTCCTTTCTGCTAGACTCTTGTCTATTCATTCTTTAGTGTTTTCCTCCCCCTTGCCATTAATTTATAGTGAATTCTAATGAAAATTGTACCATCTCGCTTGCTGTTCATACTCAGCTTTACTCAGTTTTCTACCAGGCTTCAAGACTCACCCACATTTAGTTTAAGAACCAGGTTGCTTTTCTTTTCCTCTTCAGTATCATCCGTCTCAGTCAAGAAGCTAGTTTTAAATGAGGGGATGTCATTAGACCTGTTGTGATACTGGTGTTCAAGCCTTGTTTTCTCTCCACCTCGATTCCTGCTTACTGGTCATGGAATTAAACCAGTCCCTGCTGCACATTTACCCACAGTGGTGTTTGTGAATGGGTATTGTAAAATTCACATCCAGCAGTATCTTCGAAACAAAGGGAACCTGCTGCTGAGCTTGTGCAGTGGCTTTGGTGAACTGTTACTACTGGTTATAGGTAAGACACATAGGATAAACAGGCCTGAGCAACAGCTGATGTAAGATCACATGAATGGAATGTGAAAGACAAGATATGGATGAGGCCAGTGAAGCTGGAGGAGTGTTGACAAAATGAAACTCTTCAGCTAACTTCAGGCTTTGCTCAGAGAGGACTGTAACTCCCAGATCAATATGTCCTAACCCCTTCCTAGCAAGGCGGCCTCTGCTCACAAAATAACCTTCTCAGCAGCAGCTGGGTGGCTCTTTCTCATGCTGACTGTTGCTTGTAGTGCAGAACACTAATTACTGTGTTTCTTTTACAGTGATGAACATGATGCCATCATTTAAGGAGACTTCAGTGAAGACAGTGTTGGAAACCCACCCTGTCACAGCTGTTGTAACTTCTGAAAGAGTTTCTTTCATAAAGATGATCACAGTCTCTAAACCTGTCTTGGGCGTTATCCTGCAAAATGTTGAGAAGCTTTTTAAACACACGGATTTTTTATATTTGCTTTCATAAAAGGAACTCAGCACTTTCTAGAGACAGTATTTTCTTTTTCCAGTACTTGTAACCAGATTTAGAGAAAATCACATATTAAGTCATTTTAAGGTACACACACAGCTCTCTGAAATAGCTAATTACTAGCACAGGCAATTGCATCAATGCAGTTCTAAGTAAGTTCAGGGGTTTTTTTCTAAAGTTTTGTATTAAATTGTATTTATTTTGAAGTTTGATGTGAACTTTAGTTTAGAAATTTTGAATTTTCAACAACTCAGTTAATTTTTAATAGGCTATAAAGGAGGTGTGGTTAGAGAACTTGTATAGAAGGTGATAATGAGTACTTTAAATGTCAGTCATTCCCTGGTGTCATAGTTCACCAGTGACCTGCAGACACTTTCCTTAATAGGCTGTATAAGGAGAGCAGCTGTAGGAAACATGGACAGAATGGAGATATCCATCCATAACCCTTTTCTCTAAAAGCTTCTTTTTTTCTAGTATGTCCTAATGAAGCTTGTGCAATTGAAGATTTAATAAAAATGGAAAAAAGTAATTTTGCCATCATAAATATAAAAAAATTCTAAAATTGGCTTTTAAGTTGAAGGTAGCAATCACTTGGCTCTTGGTTTTTATTATTACAAAGCTGTCTGCAGTGTTTTAGCAGCATTTGATAATCATTCAAAGCTATATAGAGAAGGGAAAACCTGTAAGACAGCATTTTAGAAGACTATAAACTGCATTTTTACAGCTCTTTTTAGAACTTGGTCCTGCTGCACAGATGTACAGAGGTCTGGTCAAAAGCCCAGCTGAAGGCACTGGAGCATCTCTGAGCAGACCTTCAGCTGAAGGCCCATATGCTCTGGGGGTCCTATGCAGGAGGGCTGGTCCTGCTCCCATGTCACTGCTGCAGGCACACTCAGGTAAATCTGTTGACTTCAGTAAATGGGCTCCTGACTTACACTGCTGTAAGGAAAACTAGAACAAGGATCGGGAAACACAGGCCTACATCTCCTTAAGTCACTGAATGATTGTTCAGTCTTGCTCAGGCTTCACTTGTAGACCCATCCCCTAAGAGGGTTGGTGTGGTGGGGTTTGACTGTCCTGGCTACTGCTGCCACCAGTCTCTCATGCTGGGCACAGAGGAAATGGTGACAGGTGAGGAATGTCACAGTGGGAACTGCTCATAGGTCTGTTGGGGGCTGGGGAACAACTCATCAGGAAAAATGTAACTACTCTGGAACAGACATTTTGTTAAGCAATAGTTTATTCTGACCTGCAATGTTAAAGTGGTCGTATGGGATTTCTTTCATTTTTCACATGGAGTAGTGAAACTGTTGTTAGGAAGGCACAGCCAGCTCAAGCAAACTATGGTTAATGAGTTGTCTTGCTAGCACCAGCTACTCACCTGAAAAGGGGGTAACAGGGCTGTTTCAGTTTTTTTACTGCATTTGAGGGTCAGGGAGAGAGAGAGTGATTTTGAAGTAACTTTTGTAATTTTTTTTAAATTGTATCATTTGATGGACTATTACTGGATTTGACTTGAAGAGTTATGGAAACAATTCTTTCATAGAACTGTAATTCCTTACCTTGTAGAAATAAAGATAATTAAGTGCAACTCAATTACTGGGATTGTCTCACCTCTACTGTACAGACAAATAAAATTAAATCTTTGGAGTTACTACATCAATTTCAGTTGAATTTTTAATTTATTAGCTGGTTTTGTAATTCCCACAGTCATAAGCATTGGATAAGAAGTGTTCTCTATATATACTTTTAAATGCTAGAATACCAGACCTAGTTAGTATTTGCCCAGTTTAATAATTTCTAATTTATTCTGTAATCTCATTACTACAGTAAAGCAAAAGTATGTGCTTAAGACTTCAGAAGTGTCAGTGCAAACATAAAACCTGACCTCCTTTCAGGTGCTTGGAATCTGGACAAAGGGCAGTGCAATTGATGAATTTTACCTTTATCTTTGCTTTCGAGCAGTAAGTGAAACCCCAGCTTTGTTACTCATGTATAAAGGGAGCTGATGCTATGGTCACTCAGCCCTTCCTTAACTGAGTTTACTAATTCTGTAAAGATGATTCGATTGTTTCTAGTCCATGCCCTCATGGGACTGTGTGTCGGTTCTCTTTCAGTGCTGGTGGCCGAGCAACACAGTTCCTAGTTCTGTCTGCCTTAGGAGCCCCTCTGGTGACACATCAGGGAACTGCATTTGCAGGGTCACGTTTAAGCCCATCACCGGCATTCGATTCATTATTACAGCTCTTTCACACAACCCGTAAGCTAACCTTTTATCCTTCATAGTCATGGGTTTGTGCTTCATGTTAAAGTGCTTTTCATTTAATACTACTGGCTGGGGGGGAGTCAGTCACTGACTACAGAACAGGGCCACCTTAGGTCAGCTATCATAAATCTTACTTTTGCCCTTCAAACACATCAAGATCAACCTTATAGTCACATCTCAGGGCTGCAGCATTCTGCCTTCATCCCACAGGTCTTTCCTTTTTATGCAACTCTCCTTTAGCCTGTATTCCAGTACCAAATCATAGCACTTCCAGCTTAATTGATTTGATGGGGCTCTGCAGCAAAGGCTTCAAAGCAATCTGGAAATGCTGCAGTGCTATATTTGTGGTTTTATTAAAAACCCCAAACTGTTAAAGCAAGATCATGTTGCTGTGATAATATTCAGTAACTTGAACATTATCCTTTTGTAAAATTTCACACCTTTCTTCTTTGTTCAGAGCTCTTACATACTTATGCCACTGTTTTTGCCGTGAAAAGTTACAAAGCATTCTTAACATGCTTTATTGAAAAAGATGTAAGCAACAATGCCAGTATTGCCAAGAGCAAAGTGGAAGGGCATCGGAGACTGGAAATTGCCTAGATAACTCAAGAGGTTAAGAATTTAGCTATGACATGGAAGCAGAGGGAATGAGAATGGACCTCTGGAGAAAGTAAACACATTTTCTAGACAACACTGAAGAAGTCTCAATTGGTGGTCCTCAGAGCTGCTGTGGTATTTTCAAAAAATGTTTGTGCTCCAGCTGGGAATACTGCTGTGCTCCAAATGCAGGATGTATGCAATACCCCTAGGCTTGAAGGCTCCCATGGCAGCAGTGAGGAAGCTGGGCTGGAGCATCAGTAAACACTGTCATCACATGTTCCATTAGAAACAGAAATGCAGGACTGGTGATTTAGTATTGTCTCAGGAAGCTGACTCTGTGCAGCAGTTACCTTTGGAGCAAGAGTTACACTTGAAGTAGTTGAAGAGAATAGAGAGCACCTTCCATGTCCAGAATACATCTCCTGCCTGAGTTCACATACCTGAGGTGGGATATTCAGAAAATGAATTTGCAAGTTCAGTCCATCTGCAGAATGAAACATGACACTGCACATCCCAGGCTCACTAAACTACAACTGCCACAGTGCAGAATTAAAGGCTGATGAACACACTATTTACAATTTTCATGTGCCTCTCATCTGGTGTCCTGTGAGGGATTTAGCAAAGAATCAAGTTCTGAAAGCACAGCACTATGGAAATACTACACAACCACTAACTCTTTCATGCACAAAAAGCAGCAATATAAAGATTTTTCTTCTCCATCAGGCTACTGGGGTTCCTAGTATTTCCTACATGGCAATTCATTTTGGCATGTAAAAGCAGTGCTCTGTTATGACTGGTGGCAGTCTGATCACTTGTGGGCACTAGAACTACATGATGTCTTCAATTTGAAGAACACCGGGGTTCCGGGTCAATGCTTAAAAGCAAACAGAAGAGAGAGATGTGCATTAAGTCAAAAAAAGTAGTCAGAAAAAAAAAATTCAGGAAGCTGCTAATTAGAATAAAATTGCATGGCAGTGGCTTCACAAAATACACAGCTGCTACTTCGGAAGCCTCTGTATCTTGCAGTATCTCACACTAGTATCAGAAACCACAAATGCTGCAGGCTGGCTCCATTGCAGATGTGATAAATTTCACTCCAGCAAAGAAATTACTCATTTACAGCAGCTGGGAATACTGCTTTCTATCTTCATCCCACAGCACGTCTGACCACTGAACTCCAATGATACCCAAGTTCACATCCTCCACACCCTCGCAGCCTTGCAAACACATGCTGTCAGCTCATGGCAAGCCATGGGCCTCAAACACTGATGCCCAAGAACTTGAGCTGCTCAGTCAGCAGAGCTGCACAGGATGCTGGGGGTAGCAGGGCTGTTTATTGTTGTTTAACCCAGTTAGAGCTCTGGAAAATGCTTTCAAAGAAGGAAGTGGATGCAGAATGAAGTGTAGGCATGGTCAGCTGGTTCACAAGCGACAAAAGTCACTTGATCCTCTCCCACTGGAACACTAAACAGACTGTTCTCCACGGTTTAACCTTTTGCCAGAGTTGTTTGCAATGTGCTACAGACAAGCTTGACTAGAGCTTTCTTGGAATAGTACTGAGGAGAGCATAAGTGCTCACATGCACAGCATTATCAGTCAGGGCACCCAGTCATTACAGCGGGGCGTAGCAGAAAGTCATAACCTACATCAGCCTTCCTGCCAAAACTAGGTCACGGAGTTTTACCCACTAGTTTCTAGATCAAGTTCTTCCACTTCTCAAAGCAATTCAGATGCCTAGCACAGAGATGCAGTGCTGTTTGAAGCTGCTATTTGAAGGGATATTCACAACACTCAGTGATGGGCTGACTGGTATACTGCAGGTCCTGAGGGAGATACACACAGGCATCACAAATGACACTGAACACCTGAATCACAGAGGCCTTTTTAAAGCCCTGTATATCCTCTCATCTGATCTAGATGCAGTTAACTGCAGTGGCTGAAAAACTCTCATCTCATACAGTTCTAAAGAAAAATGCATTGCTTAAAAAGTCTGCCTGCTACTATGTTTTTTCCTATCCTCTTCCCTGCTCAGAAACAAGGTGTACGTGCTAGCAATTCCTCATTCTTCAGCTAAGCCTGATCTCGCCAGCTCCCCCTGCAGGCTCATCTTAATCTGTAGAAAGTACACTTGGTTCTAATATTAGTAATTTCTGGCCTGGAACAAATTAATCAAATTTCAAATCCTGAGCTTTCTTACTTATGAAACTTTCACAACCTTTGACAACTTTTAAAGTTGCTACACAAGACAAAAGAGTTTTTAGAGACATTTCAAAACCAGAAAAGCAAAAGCACATTAATCAAAGCTATTTAAAACTACATGGTAAGTTTGAAATGTTTACATTTTTAGTAACAAAAATAAAGGGAAGATACATACATGTAATAAAGTTTGACAAAAGTCTGCACTTAGAAGTATTACAGCAAGCTGACTGACAGGTAAAGAATCCAGGTCTGGACTGAAAACCAGGACATCCACGCTCAGTCGGTAAGTTTGGGCAACTGTGGACTGAAGATGACCGACTTCAAATTAGTCAAACAAACTGACTCCACCACTGCAGTGCCTGATGCCATTAACCTGGCAGTATTCTTCCACTGACATGAAATCCTTGCAAACCACCTATGAACACCTCTCCTTGTAGGTATTCACCATGCAGGTCTAGTGATAAAAAGCTGAAGAGGGTAAAGAATCAACCAGTAAGGGAATAGGAGCTCCCAAACTATCAGCTTACAAAACAAGACCCAAGACTTCAGAGGCACCTGGGATATCGTATTATTGAACTGCACAATCCCTATAAAGTTCCAAACACAGAAAAGTAGCTTTTACATTTAATTCCTAGCACAAGACTGTATAGCTACCCTCTGTCTCATCTTAAGGTCATGAGGACCAGGATTTCTGTCCTTTGAAAATCAATTCAGAAGGAAGTATCAGATGCTGTTAGGGGGCTACTGTTTGTTTTTAAATAAAGAGGAAATCACCAAACAGTACAGAAGTTCACTTCCCTGTTCAAAAATGAAAGAAAGACAAATGGAATGAAGTTTTATTGTACTTTTGCAGGCAAACAACCCCACACTTTTGTCAGGAAAAGACAGCATTCTAGTCACTGCAGTCTACAGAGAAAAGTCAACAATGGCAACAGAATAAACAAGCCCAAGTTTGAGAAGTAGAAATATTTTAATTCAGTCTTCATAAAAACTATTAGTAATATACATTACACAAGTATCAAGACATGAAAAACCTTTAAAAGTCCTGCTGTTCCTGCAACAGTAGCCTCTTTTCTCCTTAAGTCAAGAAGAAAGCCAAAACAGAAGTAGCTGAAGTTAATTAACATTAACTATTAATAACAGCAATCTTAGTATATTTCCTCACATCCACATGGAGGAAACTCGTGAGAGGAGTTATGCCGAGCTCCATTTTAGGAACTTAAACAAAAGCTTCTTTGAATCAAAGTGACACTAGTGAAACTACTTTCCCTACTCAGAAAGGAACACCACAAAAACCTCACCCTAATATTGAGTCAGTTTTATGACCAGAGGGAGTCTTTGGCACCATAGGCCTTCTATACATAATCATACACACATCATAATGATGATACACATTACTATCACAAAACTTTGTTAGGTAGTCGATTAATCCTCTTTTGTACCACAGTTTTCCATTCTTAAGATACTGCTGGCTTAAGCTTCAGCAGTTGGAGGATGGCAGGAACAAAGACATTTTGCAAATTTCCTTCTTTATGAAAGAAATGTCCGGACTGTACCCTTTATTGTCCCCCTGCAAATAGGACATTTCCTAAGGGATGGTGCACATTCTTTGCACACCACTAAGTGACCACATGGAATAAAAACAATAGAAACTTCTCTATCCATGCAAACTTTACATGTTCTTTCCTCTTGCAATCTTCTTAATTGTTCTTCCATAGGTAAACCTGGAAAAAATAATTAACTCTTTGTCAGCCTAAATATATGTGAAGATATCAAAATATATTTAGAGTGTAGCCATGCCCCTTTTCACCTTTTATTTCCCTTCCTGTATTGACTGAATATAGATGGCAGTGAACATTTTTCAGATCTCAGAAAGTGGCATGTGAGGAACTAGTCTGTACTTTCCAGTTCTGTGACATGATGGACAACTCAGTGGTTGGAGAACCACCAGTGTTTACACTTTAGCAAATGCTGTACTTTTCTTGGTTGGATATCAGAAACACAGAACACAGCCCGACTGGTGGCAGGTGAGCAATATATGCTTGTATACTTTTCTGCAGTCTGTTAGCAGATGAAACCACAGGACCAGAGCAAACTCAGTATCACGTCTAACAAGTTTTTATCTACACATCTGTTGGTCAAGCTAGATCTCAGGACACCTATAACCCACTTTGGAAAAGCAGAGATGATACCTGTTCTGAAATGCTAACCAACTATTCCTTCTCCACTCTTTACCAAATGCCTGAATGAGAGCTTGTATCAGGATCAAGTCCAGCATGTGCTGCTTGAATTGCTGAGCTCCAGAAAGCTCTACATCCTATGATGTGCAAAATCATAATTAAGGCACAGGATACAGCTTAGAGCTGATAGACTTGCTTGCAAGTATGCACATGCACTTAACTTTTGGTTAACTGTTTCAGTCCATCTTACTAAAGCAGAATTAGAGAGAGAGTAAAGTACCAAATCTACTTCTTAACCGAACTAATTTTTGTTTTTATGTTAGCTGTTTGTTCCACAATAGTCTGTAAGATAAGAAGGCAAAATTTAAGGTACCTGAAACATCTTCTGTGGGAACATACTTGATGGTCTTCTCCACTAGAATAAAAGAAAAAAAATCCTTATCATTTGACTAATCTACGTTCAAACAGCATCTGTTTGTTTCTTTTTCTTTAGATTGCTGTGAGAGCACTGGTTAGACTTCGATAAAAGGATATCCTTTAAAAACAAAAGGAAACCAGACAGACATACCAAATAAATCTTTGTAGAGCACAGGGTCACAATCTCGTACACAGCTCCTGAAGATGCTGGCTGCTTCATTTCCTTTCACTAAAATTGTATCTATCAGTTCCCTTGCCTGCAATGCTGTCTGAGTCTTCTGCTTAATAACATCATGCTCAAGTTCTGTTATCACTTTAGCTGATAGTAAACTCCCGAGGATTGGGAGGACACATGTTAAACGTTGGAATAAAGCCATTCGATTCTTCCGGATTAAGGACAAATCATCTGGAATGTAAGAGGGAATTAGATAAAGAGAATTAGGAACACACTACTCCAAGCTGCACTTCTGTTTAAAAATAATTGATACATTCTTTAAACTCTACTTGAAATGTTTGCTTATTACATATCATTACTAAAACCCTCAGCAAGTTTTAGTGGTATTCACGTAACAAACAGACTTAATGAAACCACATACAAGCAGCTTCTGAGCCAAAGCCTGTTCACCAAGGAAACTTCCTGCTCCCATGTCTAGGTTAAATGGCCAGAGGGGATCTTGTATAACTCCACACTAGCGAGACTCTCTGGACAGCTGCAAAGACTGCACCTCTACATAACACCAACCCTAACTCACCGACATGCAGGAGGTCAACTTTTGCCAGTGCTAGGCTGTAGAAAAAAGAAAGCTCTTCTAAGAAGCGTCCAACACAATTATGTACAAGAAAATCAGAACAGCACAACCAGACTCTGGAGACTTTTTTAATACTCTACCACAAACAAGAACAAAAAAATTTCCAGTAGGATTTAATGCTGAATCCATCTATGGTTTCTTGATAGAAATGCAACTAGGAAAGAAGCAGCCTCCATTCCATTTGTAACTGAGAAGTTTCATTATGCTTCACAGACTCAAAATCAGAAGGATTTCTTTAGGCTTCAAAACTTGGATGGCATTGAAGCAACAGGAAATGTTAAAGATACATCAAATAAACACTTAAATTGATGACATACACGGGCTGAGTCAGACAGAAAAGCAGATCTTTGGCCATCTTACAAAATTTGAATTTGTACAAGTTTATGGCCCCCTCTAGGAGGCGGATATGGTGGCTTACTGATTCAAGCTGCTTAAAGAGCAGGCAAATTTGGATAAACATTAGTAGAGTGTACCAAGTGCTTTATTAACAGCAATATAAAGGCATGCAAACGAAAATGGCTTTGGAAAGAAGAGGTGATTCTGAACCCTTGGCCTCTGCTATGAAACACTGTCCTAAAAGGGAATGAATCAGTTCTCAGAGTGCTAGTTCCATACTGATATCCTGACAATGCTTTTAGAGAAGCAGCTCCTAACAGCAATTAAACAAAATCACTTAGTGCATAAAAACAAACATAAAAACTATACATATTACTAACCACTTCAGATTTCACTTTTACTTATGCCTGATACCTACCTGATGCCACTTCTTCCAACTGTTTTTCTTTCTCTTCTTCAATCTTCTCATCTTCAGCAGTGAGCAGATCAGACACAAGATCATTAACAGTCTTGTAGTTTTCTCCAGTGGCCAAGATTTTACTTTGCACTGTTTGCTTTATTAGCCTTCTACTGAATCCCATCTCCAAGGCAGCTTTAACCACAGGCGTGTTCATCATGATTGCATCTTCTGAATGGCTCTCTCCAGGTTCAAAACGAATAACTAATCAAAAAGGGAAATCTTTGTGTATAATAGAAAGAATAAAATACCCATACAACCCCAGAAGTCGGACACATCAACATTACCTACATACATGAATACTGAG
Source organism: Eulacestoma nigropectus (assembly GCA_013397775.1). Classification (NCBI taxonomy): domain Eukaryota; kingdom Metazoa; phylum Chordata; class Aves; order Passeriformes; genus Eulacestoma; species Eulacestoma nigropectus. Next base: position 907,342 of record VZTE01001346.1, on the reverse strand, counting down.
CAGTAAAAAGTTTCAACTGTTTAAAGAGAATTTTTTAAAGTAGTTTTAAAAATGGAAGTCAGTCACTTAGTCATGGATTGAATCCAAGATAAACATCAAACCATGTCAGGCCTTTGTTAAAACCTAGGTTAATCCAGAGAAACCACTGAGAATTCCATTGTGTCTTAGCAGCTTTTTTTATACTTAGTTATTTCTAACTTCACCCTTGAAAAATGTCCTGGGGGTGTGCCAGGGGTGGGGGAGGGAAGTCAGAGTTTATAGTACAAACAATTGCTCTATTCCAGCTCTTGATCAGTATTTTGCATTTAATTTAGTAAACACCAGACATGTGGGATTCTAATTCATTGTTCTCAGTCAGCAGGGACTAGGACAGCATGAACTCCTCCCAGAGGGTGAGTGGGTTTTTCTACTATAACTAGAATCCAGCCTAGAAAGACTTCACTGGATCAGCTTGTCCTACCTTCTTCCTTAACTGCTGCTGCTCAACTCAGAGCATTTACCTAGCTACGTGCCTAGAGACAGAATTGCATAACTGCGTAGTCATGACACCCTCTGGCAACTGTTCCACCAAGCTCAACACTTGCTTTGCTGAACCCAACTCTGAAATGAAAAACCACAAAAACAGCAACCAAGCACTCAAACCCAAAAACGTCAATATGAGCTGCTAGCATGAAAATAGGGGAAATGAAAAACAGGATCTCTTAGAGGTGTTTCCTTGGAGTTTGTCTACACAACAACAAAATTATTTAACTTCCAGGAAACAAATCTAAGAATTGGCTATTCAAAGCTAACTTGCTTAGCAATCATTAAGTGTGCAAAATGCTGAGGAAGTTTAAAAACATGCTTTAATATACATACTTGGAGGATCAAGGTTTTCATCAACAGGCGGATCAGAGGTTGACAAGAGCTGTGGAACACAAGAGAACTACGTTAGTATCGAAGTATTGCTCTTCCCTCTATGTACCTTTCTAACACATTGTTCATCACCAATCCTGCTAAGCTTCCTACCCACTAAATATTTCACTTGCAGTTACACAAGTCTGCAAATCTGTGCAACTGTATATCAACATAAAGCGGGTGCTGACCACTTCGAGAGGAGCTTGGCTACTCTTGCCATAAGAATTACGAATAGAAATAATTCACATTGTCCATGACTGATTTCTGAAACAATAATTACTGATCTGCACTATTCAGTGTATAATCAGAATTTCCCTCTGCTAACATAAAGGAGCTCACTGCCTCGTAGGACTTTCCGTAAGTAATCTGTGGAGGTTAAACTCTACTAGTCCAAGACTAGCCATGGTTCAGCACTAATTTCTTTTATGTGCTCATGAAGAGCATTTATGATGTTAGAAACCCAGGAGAAACATATGCAGAAATGAGGCAGAAGAATACAATGAATTCAAAAAAAGAACATAGCACTGTTCAACAAGGGAAAACCAAAGTTACAGGACAGTAAAAGTTTACCTGTTCAAGGAGATGGGGGAATCTGGCCTGAATTTGACTTACAAACTCTCTTCCTTTTACACGAAGCAGATACTCACATCTGAAACATTGACAAAAGTGTATCAAACCATACTTCCTACTTGTTAAAGGAAAAAAAAAAACAAAGAAGAACAAACAAGTTTAAACCCAGTGTAACAAATACATTTCTCTTCCTTCAGAAGAGAAAGAATACTCTTATATGGAAGCTTGGTGCAGCCTAGTGTCTGGTGACACTTGATAAAGTTTTTCCATGACGTCCAGCTGTCAGTAGCCTCATGTATATAAATGCAGCAGCTTTACATTCTGCTACCACTTGTAATCAAAATGGCACATCATGAGAAATTATATTGTGTCAGAATCACTATGAAGTGCAGTGATCAACTGTTTCTATCTTGCATCTCACCATTCTTATCTTCTACTCAAATCATTCAAAAGCAAGAATCTAACAAAATTAACACCATTATCAAAGCCAGATCTGCTTCACTAACATAGGTTTATCTCTTATGTACATTTACTGACAGGCTTAACATAGTAAGAAACAACAGTGACATTTAACCCTACACACATTATATAGCCCAGCAGTAGCTGATAAATTGCCCATGAAATCTTAGTTGGAGATCTACAATGAGAAGAACTATTATTAGCTTTCCTGAAATTAAGTGCAGCTATTTCTGTAATGGAGGTGGCGATTTCCACAGGCATAGATAGCAATTAGGTATGAAATTGCCATTTAATTATAGGTGACACTAAAAAGTAATTTCTGTCATTTTTCCAGTAGAGACACACTTAAGAGCCACTGAAACCTCCTTCACAAGCCTTTCCACATGTAGGAAACTAAACTGCACAAGCAGAAAAACTGGTCCAAGAGCATTCAGCATGGGCACAAAACTACAACCAGTGAGTTAAACACTCCTTCTACTTCATTTCCCAGCAGCCCTTGCTCTCCTCAGTCAGCTTCCCAACTGCTTCTCTTAGAGAGGAGAATGTTCATTAACAATGCAGTCTCACTTGCTGTTAGTGATCTGGGGATGCACACAGTTTTTAATAATGAAGGGGAAAGCATTATATGCCATGGTTAATGAAGAAATGTTTTAATTACACCCACCTATGCACTTCAGAGCTTTTAGACATGCATGCAACACATCCAAATGAAAGAGTGAATCTGTACATCAATAAAGCTAAACAAAACTATTAACTGCAGTACATATCTGCCAAAATTAGAACATTTAGGAATATGAACAAATTATGATAAAGATTTTTCAAGTTACCTTGGAAACCACTTTGCATGCTCAATCCATGGATCATCTCCAGATTCCCAGCACCTTAAACCACCATCACAGCAAAAACACTTCACATCATCATTGCGACCTTAAAAAAAAAACCAAGGCAAAATATCTAGCAAATACTGGCAGAACTTACTTGAAAGTAAATGTTGACATAGCAGTATGAATAAAACCGGAGAAGTCTGGGTTTCTTACCTACATAGTAAAAGCCAGCATCTGCAAGCTGTTCAGGCTGAACTGGAATTCTGGTTGGCCAATTTATGAATGTTTTAACACGTGCTTCATGGGTTTGCATGCTCACATTTGAAACATTGAAACTCTGCTGGTCTCGGATAAGGTTTTCCACAAAAGGGCAGTTGGGATAGTGTCTCCGATGCTCTGACACAGCATTGTCTTTTGGTTCCCAATTACACAGCTGACCACCACAGGTAAAGCAAGCAACTTTGTCTGCTGTCCCCAAATAATAAAGTCCAGCCTTTGCCAGATCAGTGGGTGAGAGAAACGTCAGTGGCCATGAGTGAAAGGTGCGTAGCCTAGCAACTTCTGTCCTCATAGAAGGATTGTGAAGCTTAGGGTTCAAGAATGAAAGGTCTTCAACTGCCCTAGTAGTTACTGGGTCTTGAGGAAAACTGGAAAAAGAGCCACTGAAATATCCAACCTGTTCTAAACTTGGAGAAAGTGCTATGGAATTTAGAGATGGTGAGAGACTGCTTGCAACTGAAGGTGAAAAGGCAGAACGAGATGACAGTCCAAGGCTGTTAACTGAAAGCACACTTTGAACAAAACTGCAGCTAGGATACAGCTGCTTATGTTTTTCCATAGCATTATCTCCTGATTGCCAGTTGTCCAATGTTAAGCCACAACTGAAGCACTTAACTTTATCTTGCACACCCGTGTAATAAAACCCAGCCCGGGCAAGGCTCCGCTCTGATACCGGCGTGTTCATGGGGAAAGTAGAGAACGTTGACATTCTGTAGAGTTCACAGGACAGGTCATACTTCAGTTCACCACACAGAGCACTCTGCCTCATGATGCTAGCCAAGAAAGGGCTATCTTCCACTATGTTCATAATGGATTGTTTTGGGAAAAATGGGACAAGTCTTCCTCTGGGAGGTAGTTGTGTGCATTAAAGGCAATTTAGAATAACCCCTGCCTGTCCAAAAGCAATAAATATTTTAAAGAGTAACTTCTAATGTGCATACGAATAGAACTGACCTCAGGATTTAACAGCCTTTAAACACTTGAGAAGTTCTTGTACCTTAGTTTAGCAACTGCTTTCAGTGCAAAAGCTGCCCAATCCCATTTTAAAAATTGAAGAAAGTATGTTGGAAAGGAATTTCTCTTGAATCATATAAGCACCACATGCTTTATTTGTTCTGTGTATCTGGGAGAGCAGTAACAATTTGTCAGGCTCGTGGAGGTGGGATCAAAAGGGGAAAAACCTCAAATAGGTTTATCAAAATCCTTTGTCAATAAAGAAACTAAATTGGGGGGCAACTAAAACAACACTGTTCTTATCCAGAACATATGTTAAGAGATTTAAGAACAAGATTTCACCCTAGATAGCTGATAAATACGTAGCTTATACACACACAAAGATTTCAGTTTGTAAAACCTCATTACAAGGCTGAAAAGAAGGGTTTATCAAGTTCAAAGGGCACACAAAAAAAAGAGACCCTGAACTGACATTACTAAACTGATCTCATATATTTGCTACTACCGGACTCCAAAAAAAAAAAACTTCTCAATTTCTGCATATCGTTGTAACAAGTTGTTAAGACTAAAGAAGTTAGTTTATGCTCAACTTCACATGTATAGAATATTCAGCTATTAGAGAAACAAATCCTATACACTGTCTCAGACAAGGATGAACTCTATTAACAAACCGGGATAGCCCGAGGCTTGTCTACAAGTCAGCACTGAATTAACAGAGCATTTCAGTTTTAACCTGGTGCCTTAGTTACAAGTACAGAGTTATCGAATTTAACATAAATTAATTGCCTTGTGTTGAGACATTCTGATGCTTCATACTGTTGAATTAAGTTTTTTCTGTATGCCATGTTTATGGCATACAGAAGCAAACAGAACTCTCAGGTTAGTTTCTTTATTTCTGCCTTAATTTCTTTATTTCTGCACAGAACTACCTCCCAGAGTTAAGACTGTAGTCCCTTCTAAGGTGTCTACGCCTCCATATTGACACTGACTGTTCTCAAGAAGAAATTGGAAGTATCTGTAGTTTCAATCATTCAATTTTTGAGGGCAGAACAAAACCTGTGAGGAAGAAAAAGAGGAGTGTTTTAAAATTTACAAGATGAGGTGCATGCAATGTCTATGCAAACAGCAATTACACAAATTGAAACAACATAAGCTTTTTCACAATTATAGAATGTTAAGGGTTGGAAGGGACCTTAAAGACAATCTAGTCCCAGCCCCCGCTGCCATGGGCAAGGACACCTTCCAGTAGACCAGGTTGCTCAGAGCCACATCCAACCTGGCTGTGAATATTGCCATGACTGGGGTGTCCACAACCTCCCTCGGTAAACTGTTCCAGTGTCTCACCACCCTCACAGTAAAGAATTCCCTCCTGACATCTAATGTAAATTTCCTCTCTTTCAGTTTGTACCCATTACTCCTTGCCCTGTCACTACAGTTCCAGTCAGAGTCCCTCTCTGGCTTCCCGGTAGATACCCTTCAGATACTGGCAGGTTGCTATGAGGTCTGCATGCAACCTTCTCTTCTCCAGGCTGAACAGTTCCCAGTTTCTCTGCCTGTCTAATGTCAGGTAGAAAGTTTCAGAGTCAACTTCACACACTGTGATATGAAGGGGATTTCACACACTTCATTTCCCTGTTATTGACGCATATGCAAAACTGTTTAACCCACAAGCAGAATTTTTTGGCAGATGGATTAATCAGGCTACTTGATCACAAGCTGTATAACTAAAGGTAAGATCCTGTACTAAAGAAGTTGCATCCATTTAAATCGGTTTAAGCTTGCAGATTCTCAAATAATGAAGACTCAGTTTTATAAAACTGACTTAAAGAGTACTGGATTTTCTTATTTAGGTAAATCTAACTATATTTGAAGCATAGGACTAAACTTCCCTGCTAATTTGAAGCAAAACTAAACTTCCGCAACAATTCAGGTAAGGGCAAACACAAAGGTCACAGGGTTTTTATATATGTAGCTATGATTAAATACAAAATTATATATTTAGTAGTCTGGTCTGGAGGATCGGTTTTTTAAAAGTTTTTCCAGGAAAGACTCAGTCATGATGACACAGCACTGCAGAAACGGCCCCCTACGCTAAGGCACCAGATCATGAGCACAGACCCCGCCTGGCGGGGCCTGAGCGCGGTCCCGACCCCGGCAGCGACAGCCCCACCATCCACGTCCCCCCGCGGTCCCCCCGGGCCTCTCTCTCCGCTCCCTCTCCCCCCGCGGGCCCGAGCCCCGCTCCCCGAGCGGGTTCCAGCGGGGCAGCCGCGCTCCCCTCCAGCGCGGGCGGCCACGGCCTGGGGCCGCACAGCCCCTTTAGCCCCCGCCGGCGCCGCCACACCGGGCACGGGCACAGCGTACAGGGCACAGGAACAGGAACCTCCCGCCCCCTGACGGCAGCGCCCTCCCAGCAGGGTCCCGGCCCGCTCCCACCCGCAGCCCTCCCCCCACCCCGTACTCACGGCCTCCAAGCGGGGCCCCGCAGCGGCCCCTAGCAAGGCCCAGCCTATATGCGGTGCCAGGCAGGGCGCGGGGGGAGAGAAGCCCCCGCCCGGAAAACTCCCGCTGGGCTGGGCTCGGCTCGGCCTGGGAGCTCCCGGCTGGGCGCAGGCACCGCCTGACGGGGCGGGCACGGCCCCGCCCTTCGCGGGCCAGCAGCGCCTTCGTGCGGTGGCCGGGGGCGGGAGCGACTGTGCGGGGTGTGCGGGCCCCGCGGCGCCGGCGCTCTGCCCGTTCCAGGCGCTGCGCTGCGGGGGCGGCCGGCACGTCAGCAGGGACCTTGGGTACTTTCCTCTGCCGGCGGGGGAAACCCGAGCGTCCTTCCCGGGCGGGGATTTCCAGGCCGCGGGCAGCCGGGAAGGGGGGCGGCCGGAGGGGCGGCGCCGCTGGCAGTGGCCCAGGGCCGCGGAGCCCGTTCTTGCCCGCTCTGGGGCAGGCGAGGCCCGGCGGGTGCCCGCTCCGCGCTCCCACGGCACGGGCCGCACACGCAGCTCCGCTCCCCTGGGCGGGCGGCGGGGGCCGGCCTCTCCGCAAACCCCTCGGTTTCACCTTTGCTCCTTGGCACCAGCGTAAAACACCATTGCTCGGCCGCATTTCCTAATATAGGCAGCTGCAGCCTGCAAGAGAGGAAACAACATGACCGATGAAAGACTTTGGTCACTGAAAGTCACGGGGGAAGAGCAAGAGGAAGACAAAGTAAGACCATAAATTTCCACTGAAGGGGTTTGAGACAGTATCTCTCCATATCGAAATCTGAAAAAGTTCCACAGCACCCAGCAGAACGCTGACCAAAAGCTCAAAATGTTCCAGCACAGTCATGGTCTGGCATTTCCTATGAACAAACAGCAGATAAGAGATTTTAAAAAGCCCCCGTTTTGTGATGACAGATTGGTAGTAGGGTGTTTACACAACTGAGAACTGAAGAGTAAAAATAAAGGTAGTGTAACAGCATTATGACACTAGTGGGTAATTTTCTGTATCAGAGTTCCAGTAAGATGAGTTTGCAAGAGACTCATTCATATATTTCCTAAAACTCTTTCAAATTTCCTGCCATATGTGATGACATTTATCATACATAACAATACTAGCTGCCAAATTTGAACTGCGGCAGCGACATCTAGTACAGCACAGCTTCTACTGTAACACTATTTAGCATCACATGATAGAGAAACATTTGCTTTGCAGCAGTTGCAGAAAAAAAGTTAAAAAGTTCTTTGTAAATTTTAAAATGGTTATCAGATCCCTGATACATTGTTTTAAGGAAGCTGCTGACACGGGGAAGAGAAGGTTCAAAAATGGAGCCAGCCCTTCAAATACTTTATGTGAAGAGTGATGAAGTGTGGTATTTAGAGTTTTGTTTGACATATTGGACTGTTCAATGTCACACACGGAACTGAGCTCTGTATTTGTCTGTGGCTTTAATTGCAAGTGTTTAAAGGTTTACTTTGAATGGTTATCCCCAGTTTCGGAACGTCAAGCAGGACTCCCCAGATGAAGTTATATTGATCTATTGCAACAGATTCTTGACTTTTTACCGTACATTCTCCCAAGACTAGTTAACCCAGTGTTCCTCCTTAACTCTCCTGCATCCCTCCCTCCCTTATGCCACTCCACCCCCAGCCACTATCTGCCCTTGCCCCTCCGTACCCTTGGCCTCCTGCTAATCTGGCAATATAAACTGCTATTTCCTCCCCTCCCAGGCCTCAAGGCGAGCAGTTTCAGGTTCTCCCTTTGTGCTCGGCAGCCTCATGTCGCAATGGAGGAAGGGAGGGGGAGAAAAGAAAAAGCAGGCTAAAATGCTTGTGATAGCAGAAAAAGAGGTGCAGCTGCCCTGAGCTGCCAGGCTGTTTCTGCTTGCTTTGCCTCGTTCAGTATAATAGCAGCCCCCCATTCCCAGTAATTTCTTCACTTTTCAGAGAAGGAGGTAAGAAGGAACTTTCCCCACTTAGCTGCAATGATGGATAGTCCTTTACCCAAAGGACATGAAGTAAGAATGTAACTTAAGGATTCTTCTTAGGACTGAAATTCCTGAGGAACCGTGCAGTGCGTTATCTGTAGTGTTCTGTGTCTGGCTTCAGCCTGGGGCCAGGGTAACTCTCCAGAGGCAGAGTAAGAGGGCAGCAGTGGTGCTTAAGCCCTACCCGAGCTAAATGCAGACTTTGGCTTTGGTTCTCAGGCTGTGGCATATCAATAGGACTGTTCCTTATTCTAGCCCTTTCACCAACTGCAGCAACTTTTTAAGATCACAGTCTTGGCCTAAAAACCAGTGAGGGGGTGAAACAAGGCCCTCTGCTTTGCAGACTCTTAGCTCTGGAGAGAGGGGGAGAAGGCAGCGTTCAGATAAAGCTGTCGTCAGCCAAAGAAAATCGCAGAGGTCAAAGTGCTAATAAAAGTGCCACTGCCACATTACCAGTGTTTATGAAAATAAACCTCATTGTTTCATGCTCTTATGAAAGAGCAAAGGTGAGAGAGCAAATTTCTGGAGGTGGAAGGCAGTGACCCTGCAGCATGTTTGCTTTATCACACCAAGTAGCACAGCCAGCCCTTGAAGTACCTGATGTAACTGCGAGTCCAGAAGTCTTCTCTGAAAAGCCTGCTGAATGTCAGTCTCCCCACGCTGTCATCCTTCTCTGATGCATTCCCCAGTTTACCACCTTCCACAGCATTAAAACATCTGTCTTTAGTGGTGCCTCTGTAACACACCTCTAAACATCTATGAAGAGGAGAGATGGAGAAAACACACATTGTTATTTTTCTTTCCATTGCTACTGACTCCTGTATCCAGTCTCCCACAAATCTAAACCCCCCTGTAAAACCTGTATTAAAAAATTAAACCAGTTATCACTGGGTAGCACCCACATTTTTCAGCTTTCCAAAGGTATCAAATGCCTCCATGGAACATGACCTGCTTATTCTGAACTCTGTAGTGTTGGCTTCACTGCAAGCATCAACCCCCATTCCAGCAGTAAGGAGTAGGTTTTGTCTTATAAACTGACCTAAGATGGTGATTAGGGTTCCACAAAAAAACTTTGGAAGGAATTCCTCAACTCCTTTAGGACATAAGGGCAAGATAATGATGAGAGAAATAAGGGGGAAAAAAAAAGATATTAAGGAAAGCTTGGGAAAAGCCAACTTGAGGCAAAAAATACCAGCTGTAGATAAAGTTGCATTATCTATTCAATTTAAAAATGAAGCCAAGTCTCGAGAGCAGGGTAATTCTGACACCCTGTAAACATGAGATCAGACAAACTATGTTTTGATAATCTATGTGGGTGCAAACTGCCCACTTCGTTTTGACTAAACACAGCAACTTTGAATTTTTTTTTTTTTTTTCTAACTTTAGTCATGGGTTTGTTCGTTCCCCTTTGCCCAGGGGGTGGGGAATTGAAGTTTCTCTACAAAAACTCTCTTCACCAGGAGAGGCCTGATGCGTTTAACATCCGCAGATTGGGAGTAGCCAGAAGATGCACAGGAGATAAGAGAACATTAAGGAACATTACCCGCTGGTGCAGCCAGAGATACCTGGTAACAGATCAGTAAGAGAACCAAAGAACGAGGACCAGATTAGCATCGAAGGCGGACGGATCAATAAGCGATAGGAGATTGAATACCAAGAATTGTGTCATTTAAAACCACCGAACGTGAATTTCTTTGGGGTTTTTATGTATAGATATGGGAAAAGTCTGGTAAAGAACCATGTGTGATGGAATGATTTTCACTGCACAACCTGGGCATGTATGGATGAAATAATTTCTGTTGCACATCCTGGGCAGAATAAAGTAATGCCTTGATTCTCTAACACTGAAAAGATGTTGTTGGAGAGTCTCTGTTTTTCCCATAGTTTCAGTGGCAAGGGCACCTACATCTACACCAGCAATAATGATTACTTTTTTCTTTTTTTAAATGAAACTTTTTAAATTGCATTTGGGCGTATAGCAAAAAAAAAAAAATATCACAAGGGACAAATATAATATCTAGATATTAAGGGCATCCATGACTCATTGTGATAACCCTAAATGTTCAAGAAAAAAAAAAAGCATCTTGCTGCTCCCTTTCTGAAGGTCAGTACCTTCACAGTCTGCAAAGTTTCCATTCCCTTTGCACACAGACAAGAGTTTTCTTTTCCACATCCTCCTACGCAAAGGATCACGAGTACAAAAGTTTAGGTTTACCTAAATCAGTTGTGGGCTTTCTCACATTTAGTGCTCAGATAAATTCTCCCATTAGCCATGAATAGTCTCAAGAACATATCAAAGCCACACTGAATAAGTTGAGGCTTTTCAATCAGTCACAAACTCTCATTAATATTTACTTGGAAGATAAAAAATAATCGGAATGAGTTGCAAGAAGATCTTGGTAAATGTTGAGTTTAATTCTATTTTTAGGTTGGAGAATCTGCTCACTTTTCTAAGTGTTACTGTCTTCTACTTGGAAGACTGTTTTGTTCTCCTGGTGGTATGACAAACATACATTCAGCAGGAGATAGGAACATGAATGCCAAAGCAGAGATGACTTCACTGAAATAAACCGAATTCAGGTGGAAAGAGGACCACCTATATCTCAAGGAAGTCAAAAGGCTTCTATTCAGCTGCTTCAAATTGTGTCAATTCAGAGCTCCACATTCCTGGTTTTCTCCAAAGGAGTTGTCTTTCTAAACAGCAGGTTGCCTGCTTTGACTCCAAGTTACTTCCTGCTGACAGAGTAAGAAAATTTCTTGAGATCTGATTTCCCTCATTTATTCCCCATCATCTCTCTGCAGATTTTAAAACTTTCCTAAGGTGTTTAATTTGCTTTAGTTGAACCAGCTGTTGCTATTCATGTTCTTGGGGAATTTTTTATGTCAATACTCCTTCAACTGAAAGAGAATCAGATGTGGCGCTGTTTAATTTCCTGAAGATTACACTGGAGGTTTTCTACCACGACTGCTGCTAGGTTCAGGAAGATACAAGTGATTTGTCAATCATGCTAAATGTGATTCCATCACACTTTACCTAGAAAATGGATGATTGCCTTGACAAAGAGTTCTGTTTAAAAGGCCAAATACCTCAGAAATTAAATAATCCATTCAGAGGCTACAGATACAAGATGAAGTTTCCCAAAGTATCTACATCACAGTTTCAAATGGCACATAAGCACATGGGAACATTAACTTCCACAAACCCACGTACAAAGAGGAGCTTAAGCCTTCTGTTGAAACATGCAAAATAAGGCCCTAATTCTGTAAGCAAAACCAGAAATCTGATCTCTGTGCCTGAGTTCCCAATGCAGCTCATGGGGAACTGATTCGTGATTTACAGCAAAACCAAAAAAACCCCAAGCCCCTGCGTGCAAACTGAACAAGCCGTAAATCAGTTTTACTTGAACAATGGCACAAGCAGTTGTAGCAGACACACGGTTAAACGACAGGAGTGGGGGCTGCTTAGGTTGATCCTGGTGCCAAATGGTACTAAAACTGCAGCCTGAGAGAAGCTGAGCTTTCCATTTTTGTATTCTGCTGCACAGGACCATGTTTCTTAAGAATATTTTGAGAAATAAGAGGAATCATAGTTGTACTAAAATGCTTTCACATTCACTTCTTAAGACTTACAGGAATAGATAAATTAAAAGTAATGTAGCATGCACTACTGAAAAAAAAAGTTTGTTTTAGACTTGACTCTAAATTGTAATATTTTCATGAGAATATATTAGAGGAAAAACAGTGAAAACAGAAGAAGAGTGATGAGTATTTGATAAGGGGTTAAGCTAGTATTTTTTGGCTAGTAGCTACAAATTGATTATTAACCTACATACCAATACCCACTGGATACATGAACAGGAAGGGCATTCGTGTGGGGAACAACAAGTGCCAATTGAGTGAATATAAATGGCTATTTATGACAAAGTTAGAAGGCTGAGTTTCTAGACGCTGGAATTTGCTGTCTAATTTTGACAGATTTGCTGTTAAATTGTTCAAAGAATTGAAAAGTTATTGGGGTGGAGTGGACAGACAGATACATTCTTATACAAAAAAATGATTACATAAATGAGATACCATAATCAGGCTAAAATGATGCTAGATGTCATGCTGAATAGTCCACTTGTGTTTTTTTAGTGGACTAGCCAGAAAAATTGCTCTGTTCCTGGTGTACTTATTCAGTACAGGAAGGACCACCTCAGACTCAGAAAACAAAGAATATACTGACAGGGCTTAATTTAGCATCAACCAGTGGCTGCCCTGACCTAAAATCCATCTATCCCAGTACCAGCCAGTACCAGTCATTCCTGGTATCAGATAATCTCTTTATGTAATGAAAACCATCTCAACCTCGAGTACAATAATCTGGGCCTATTATCTGAAGTTCAGTGTTACTAATTGTGATAATCCAAAAGGTCACTCCAGTCCTTATGAACAAAGATTTTTGGGGAAAAAGAAGTTTGCATGCAAATTGAAACATTCTTGGGTCACGAATTCAGAGTGGCAGCGAGCACAGCTAGCTTGAAAAGCAGGAGTTAGATGTTCTGTTCATTACCCCGCAGTGCTGCTGAGACAGAGGGTACAGTAGCCTTGGAGAAGCAAAGGGTCCTTTGTTTCTCTGATGAGTTATTTCAGCAGAGAAAGACCTTTTTCATCTGAAAAAGCACTGTTCTAAAGATCACTGAGATCAAAGAATGTGAAGAGATGGTGTTGGGGTTTTAGGAGGTTTCTTTTTGTTTTCTTTTTCTCTCAAAGAATTTTTCCCCATACAAGCTGCCAAAGAGACAGAAGACCTGGCCACAGGGGGAGGGGTCTAGCTGGCCAGCCTCTTTCACCTGAGGTTTTCTCGTGTGGGGCAGAGAGGTCGCGAGATTTGAACTGGATAAAAGGGTTTGGGTGGGGTCCCTCGCTCTCTTGTCCTGCCGGCATTCGAGGGGGAGAGGAGCTGCTGTCGTTGTGGAGAGAGTTCGCCACTACTACAGACTTCTGCCTTTTCTGCTGCCTTCCTTCTACCCATCTGCTCGAGTGCTTCAGGGGCCCCCGGGGTCCCAAGCCCGCTTTTCCCTGCCCTGCTGGGAGCCGGGCCACGACTGCCGTTCCTTTGCCGCTGCTCCGAGCCTTCGCTGCACTGTAGCCCCGCACCCCCCCCGCCTGCCGAGACCTCCCGGGGCTCCCGCTGCAGCTCCGGAGTTTGATACATCTCGCCTACCACCCGGGATTCTGTCTGTTCGTCCCTGCTGTTCCGGGATCGGCTGCCCCTGGGGTTTGTGAGGCGAGCTCCCCGTCCGCCATTCCCGCGTGCTCCCCGAGCTCGCTCCGGAGCGCCCCCTGCAGCCGCGAGGGAACCATCGCACCCTCCCCAAACAGCCGAGGGAAGGCAGGCACTGAGGTCCTGGTTCTGTTTGTTATTACTGCCGTGGTTAGTGTTGTTTGTTTGCCTCTCTCTCTCTCTCTCTCTATATATATATATTAGTAAAGAACTGTTATTCCTATTCTCTATATCTGTGCCTGAGAGCCCCTTAATTTCAAAAATTATAAACATTTGGAGGGAAGGGGGTTGCATTTTCCATTCCAAGGGAGGCTCCTGCCTTCCTTAACAGACGCCTGTCTTTCAAACCATGGGCTGAGGTAAGATTCTCCCATCCTTTCACTGTGCGAGATTCAAGAAACAAAGCACCCCATTCCTAACACACAAGACAATAAGAGCATGTTTTGAACAAAAAGATAAACCTGATAAAATGTGCTTGTGCAGCATATGGAGAATTAAGCCCCAGCCTCTGAGGCTTTAAGTCACTACTTTAAAAACATTAATGTCGTAAGTTGACATGAGGTGGATTTTACCCTGCTCTGACGGTAAAGCATATATTTAAAACAGACTAGACCACCAGTTTTGAGACACAAGGTGCTGTGCTCCCTTCAGGCTCTGGAATAGTGGAGATTAAATTACCATCTAAGGGCTGGCACAGAAGAAGTCTCTATATCAAATGTGTTGAAGCCTTAAGCACACAGCATGATTTCTAGCACCACCTGCACATTGAGAAGTACAAATGCAAGGGTCTGAATAAAGTACCAGTGTCTTGAGGCTTGATATTGGCCTCTTGTTACTTCCTTAAGACTTCCTTAGTTTGATTTTAAAGAAAACTAACTTTTATCCTGTCTTGAAAGCTCTTCCTAATACAGTTTTGAATGTATATCTAACTAGGATCATGGTTTGTGTCTGAACTTTGTCAAACACATACTGTAGGTCTCCAAAACACTGTCTCCTTCACTTGGCCACACAGTTACAAGCACAAAATAAGCTACTGTGAGAACATTTCCAAAATTAAGCAGGTTATCTTCCACTGAAAGTATATACAAGAGTTTGGCATTGGCCCAGGACTGTAGGAGTTTCTGTTTATTGTGATTCTGTTTTTCTTACTTGGAAACAATAGTGGTATTCATGCCTAGGCAGTTCATGAGGTTACAGCTTCTGAGGCTGCATTTCTCAATACGCAGCAATCGCTATAAAAGATGCAGCATACTTCAGTGTTACCACAGTGATTTCCCTTCTGCTGGCTCCTATGGAGTAATTAAAAAATGTGTTTGTTTTAAAGTGAAATTTTGAATGTACATACAAAGCTGCTCGATCTTGCATCCAGACATGTAAACCTACGGGCCAAGACTTTGTAGACCGAAATGC
Source organism: Eulacestoma nigropectus (assembly GCA_013397775.1). NCBI lineage: Eukaryota > Metazoa > Chordata > Aves > Passeriformes > Eulacestoma > Eulacestoma nigropectus. Next base: position 892,224 of record VZTE01001346.1, on the reverse strand, counting down.
ATATACTTTGTGATTGTGAGCACTATTCTTTTATTTCTGTCCTTTCAAATCTCCTTCCCCCTCCAGTCAGCTCCTCTCTACCCAATGCTAATCTCCTGCACACAGAAAATGAGCACATTTGTACAATATCCTGTTTGTCAAACGTTGTTTTGTCCCTTTAGTTATTACACACAAGTACTCTTCAGCTGACAAGTTGTCAGCTGCATTGTTCGCAGGTTGTCAGGCCTCCCACATTACAGTGTACTTGCCCAGCCTCAGAGAGGAAGACTATGGCTTTTTCATAGACAAAGATAAGCAAAAAAATTCATTGTAAACCAATTTCTTCTGTTCAGTAAATAGTTGAACAAAAGACAAGTCTCTGCAAAGCGATGCGTGTTTGTCTTCTGTAACATAACACTATGGCAGGCACTGCACTGAGCTATAGAAGGCAGGCATGCTACAGCAGTTCTGAAAACAAAAAGCTGCTGACCAACAAAACTCTTGGGAAACACCAAAAAAGGGTGCAGAATCTGAATGTCAGGAAGGAGAGGATCAAAGGTTACAATGATGCAATTGGCAAGAGAGAAGCATCTAGTAAAATGTATAAGGGCTATAGAATAGATATTTATATCGGAGCTGATCAGTCTTTCTAGTTGAATGAAAAGAAAAACATGCCTTTAGGATGTGTTTCTGTATTAAATCCTGAAACAGACATTTAAAATGGATTACATGCACCACCTCAAAGTGCCTTTTTCTCTCTGTTGATTGTTAAGGAGGTGAGTGTTAAGGCACTAGGGAGGCTGCTCCAAGGTCTCGCATTTTTGTAACATCATTAGGAGGCAAACACAACTAAAATCAGAGGATAAGGGAAAATGATAAATGAGTCAATGGTTGTTCCAGATATACATGTTTTTTAGTGCATGGTTTATGTAGCAAAAGCAGGAATCCAACAGTTGTTCTCATGAACCAGACCTCTGGTCTGCTGCCATTTCTAGGAACCGTAGAAAATACGAGAAATTCTATAGCAGGAAATTATGAGTAAACACAGCAGCTCTTCAAATACTTTTTTCTTACTGTTTCTTTCAATTTTTCACTTTTGTTTCATCAAGGACAGGATTTGATTAAAAACTGCAGAGAAACAAAACTAAAATTCTTCCTTTTTGGGCAGGAGGTCAGAACATGAGTTAGTTTTTTTGGTTTCTTTTTTAAAGCACTATTTTGGGGTGGGGTTTTTCTAGAAGGTAATCAGGAAAGGGTCATTGTTTTACTGGTGCAATTACACATAATGAGCTATGGCAATAACACATTCCTAGGCAGACAGTATTTGTAGGTGTCCATTTGGCAGGCCTCAGCCCACAAAACACCAGCCCAGGAGGCCTAGGCTGGGTAGCCACATGCACTGGTCCCAGAAAGCCTTTTCTGAGCAGTGAGCACCTTCTCTTGGCTTGGGCTAACCCTCCCTGCTGCTAAGGGCACTGTCCCCACTGCCCCCACTGCCACATCTGAACATGAAAATCCAGGTACTCACCAGCCATGGCAGCTTCATTTCACATTAGCAGCAGTTCAGCCATCTCATTCTCTTCATTCTGTATGTTCAGCAGGTAAAATAAAGTGCAGGAGGTGACTGCTGGTGGGGCAATCAGAGGGAGGAGAGGGCATAGGGATGAACAGCTCATTGGAAGGATGGTCCTGCAGAAGAGCACAGCAGTGCATTTCACACATCAGAATTTTGGAAAGCTGAGCAGTCCACAGGCGGGTTTGAGCACAGAGAAGCTTTCGACATACTTACGAAGCATGGCATGGGGCCAAATTTCACAAACAAGTAGTCAGGATAATCAGAATTATCTGGCTGCTCCCACCAAGGGCTATGTTTTCCAGGGTGTGATCTATCGTGCGGCGTGACAGTGGTATTTTATTGCCAAAGAGGCTTCAGAGGAATCCTCAGTGAGGTTTCAGATTGGTTTCTGGGAAACAAACTTTCCAGAGGGCAGGATATTTGACAGCATTACCCTCAAAGTTTGTGGGAATCATCTTTGAGTCTGAAAGGATGTGAGAGTTCATGGACTGAATGTGGATCTCTCTAGCCCATGGAGCCAAGGACTCAGAGGAGCGATGCGCACCACTGCTGCAGAGCTGCAGTGTTTCTATGGTGAGCATCTGCTATTCCAACAGAAGGCTATTCAGCAGGCAAACTCCATCCCTGAGGTTCCTTGGGGTTGCTACAGTCATCCTAAGTGCTACAGGCCACACACCTCAATGGAAGGCTGTTGGGAAGAGAGGGAAGCAACACAGCCAGGCTCTCTCACCTCCCCCTTGGCATTTCTCATCACCTCCTGCACCCAGCCGCTGTGGAGCCCACAAGGCCATGCCTCCCCCATCTGTGCCTCAAAAGGGAGCTGCAAACGCTCTCTGTCCCTGAAAGAGAACTTACAGGACTTTGTTGACTTGCAGCACAGGAGAAGCCAGGATTCAGGTAAATCTGTGTTTCCTGGCCAGCCTGTGAACTGGAAGAGATCCAGCCCAGGCAGAGCACAGACACTGCCTGACTCAGTGTCACCCACATGCATCAGTGTGGTGTCCAGTTCAAAGGACAGTCTGGGTAGGTCATGTCCCTGCCACATGGCCACATACGTGGAGCAGGAGATGGTTCTTGGGCTCTTCACACAGAATTTGATTAAGAGGCCTGTGCAAATCAGCAGGTTGTGACTTAGGCGATGAACCTCCAAGGCCGCTTCCTGTCACAGGAAGTTAATGAGGTAAAAATTCGTATAAAGAGGGAGAACAAAGTACAGCATTGTCTGCAAGGATTTAACCACCTGTATGCCAAGTGCTGAGGACGCCTGGAATTTTTTCATCATACCAGAGTTCAGAGGTATTCTTGCACTTTTCCATGCAGAGTTCTATTATAAGAATTCATAGAATCATAGAAAGGCTTAGGCTGGAAGGGATCTTAAAGGTTATTTAGTTCCAGCCCTGCTGCCATGGGCAGGGACACCTTCCACTAGACCAGGTTGCTCAAACCACCATTAACCCAGCTTTGAATGCTTTCAGGGGTGGGTGATCCACAACTTTTCTGGGCAACCTGTTTCAGTGTGTCACCACACTCACAGGAAAGAATTTCTTCCTAATATCCAATCTAAGCCCACCTTCTGTAGTCACATCACATGCTATAAAGGTTTTTCCTCAATTATTTTAACTTCAGAGAATCCTCACTTCAGTCATACTTGCCATTTTTTGAGTGTTGACTCTGAAAATTAGGGCTAGGAAACATTCCTGGCAGTTCAAATCCCGATCCTTCTCATAGTGTGCCACTCCACACCATTGGCTCTCTGCTGAATGCTGAGATTCAGCTCAACTACACATTAGTTTAAAAGAAATTGAACCTGAAGAGAACTGGGTATTACAGATTAAACTTTGAGGGTTTTCACCCCTTTTTTTTTTTTTTTTGTATCAGTTGGTTAACAGAAAAAGAAAATATTTCTCCCACCACTTTTGTCTAGCAGAGTCAATTCTTCTCTGTCAACTCTTTTTGAAAACGAAAGTAGGGACCATGCTTCATTCACTTTTTCTCTAAAATTAACACAGAATCTAAAATTAATTAAATTATAACCAACATTAGAGAAGATCATGGATTTGCTAATCTCATCCTATGTAATTAGGCATGACAAGTCTCATCTCTCTTCCATTGGAAACGTAGCAACAGGGTACAAAGCAGAGACTCAGGGAGCTAATTTGGTTTCCTGACCCTTGGATTTGCAGAGGTAGTTTTTTAAAGTGATGACTTGAACATCGCACAGAGCACAGACACTCTGGCTGACACAGGCCGGTGAGAAAATGCCAAAAAGGGCCTGGTGGTGTTTTAGCACCACCGGGTGGACAAATAAGGGAAAAAAAGTTCATTTTTGAGACTGTATGCATGGGTGTCCTGGCAGGCAATGGTCCCTACCTCAGAGCAGGAGCCCTGAGCAGTGTTCCAACCTCACCCATGCTGTTCTTCTTATCGACAAGTATCTCAGGAACTTCTCACACAGTTCTTCACCAATTTAGGAGGCTTTGTTACACTGCACATGATCCCAGAGTCGGGAATGTCATACCAGAAAACATTAGATTTACAAATACAAACATAACATCTGTAATAAATATGACCGTAATAGAAAACAAACACGATCTATAATTTTTAATTCAGAATTTCAATTGCTTCAGAAATAGCTCAGATACTGCTCAGACACTTCTCAGTGTTGTCTGCCAGTTTTGTTTCTCCCTTGAAATCAGTGCCCTGGTAGGAAAATGAGTGAGTTCCTTAAATCACAGAAAAAAAACCCTGCTTCATGTAGTGTTTCAAAGTGTTTCTAACATCTTGACTGTTCCGTGGGCTTTTGGACAGTAATTGTTGTGGGTGGCTGGCCTTGGACAGTTTTTAATGCTGCTCACAGAAGATACATTAACACGTAGCAGCTGTATCTATGTAAGAACTGTTTTTCCCTGGCACCAGATAAGATAGTTTGTTGAATTAAGTAAAAGTGTGCTCACCCTCCCACCTATATTCTATGTGCTTTACTGGCACACTTCTGCCTAAAGCTTTGGCCAGCTCTGTGCCCTGTGACTGATCTGTTATGGATCTGTTCTTTGGATTGCACTGCAGCCCAGAGAGCCCTTTGTGCTGCTCCACAAATGCACACGCTCTCTTTATGGGGCACTTACCTTTGGCTGACGTAAGCCAGGGAGAAAGTGAAAGCACAGCCCACTCTGGCTTTCACAGCCGCAGCAGGACCCCCACGCTGGCCCGTGCCCCCCCCACCAAGCTGGTGGAAAGCAGCTGGAGATGGCTCCTTTCCAAGAGGGGATCTTCAAGATGATGCGGGAGACAAGGAGAGGCAAAGCTCCCAAAATACATCCTATAAAAGGGTAACACTTGGGTGACTGGCGAGTATCCTTTGGGATGCCTGACCGCACTGCTGTAGCCAACAGATCTCTCCTGGCAGCAGCTCCAGGGCACACTACACACACCCTTTCTGCAAATTCCACATTTAACAGCACGTTTGCTGCTTGCTTATCACACACAGCCTGCTTAAAATAGAAGCATTTGAGCTGATGCCTCAGGTCCTCTCAGCTTTGAATGAAGGAGGGAAAAAATCCCCTTCAGAGATTCAAAGTGTACAGATTGTAGTTCTTGCTAATCTTTGTCATGTATTTCTCCTTTGTCCCACTCACACAGCTCTGAAGGTCACCGGGCTCAATCAGGTCTGGCAGTAGATTTCTCAGCTCTTTATAAGACATGAGAATACTTGAATCCAAAATAATGCAGCCAAAGACAACTAGTGTGCCCAAAGAAAACAAGAAGGACTCTGACTTGTATTTTACATGTTAAGGTAGTTTGGTGGAAGAAAATCCATCCCCTTCCTACCTGCCACTGTACCACGCCAGACATGGCATTTATGTCTTCAGCCTCAGCACTCCATAATCCTTGGCTGCTTGACAGTTGAAGCATCCATCTATAGGAAGACTGGCAAATCGTGGTGTTATTGCAAGTTATCTATAACCCAGACATGCTGGTTGCACTCATTTAACACTTCAGAGTATGGAGGGGATTCACAACAGGTCCTCTGCATCCTGGGTACATGAGCTGTGCAGCAGGCTGCCAGGCCAGGGGGGCTCAGCATGGTGGCCCAGGTGCCAGGGCTGGCTCACCTTCTCAGCTGGTGGCACGCAAGTGCAGCTGCAAGAGCACGACCTCTTACTTGCTCCTGGGCTCTGCACAACTCACAGGGCTGGAGACCTGAACACACTGGGACACTGAAATTGCTCAAGATCAGCAGGGATGGGCAATCAGTGCGTTAGATCCCGTGCAATATGCCCTATCACAACAACCTCAACCACTTTCCCTCTTCTAAAACAAATGATGAGTTGCAAAGACAGCTGGGCTGAAGGGAAGCCTCTGAACTATGGACTTAAGTTAAGGAAGGCAATGAAATCCCTGAAAGGCAGTATTTAAAAAAAATGTGTGTCCCTAGAACTTCTTGCTGGTTCATTGCAAGTCCCAACTCTTGCTTTAACTGTTGGCGTTTTGGATCATTTGAGTCCTCCAAAAAGTTGCATACAGGGGGTGGGTGCCTAACTCAGGGTCCAGCCTCCATTTGGAATAGGAAGATCCTTAAACATCTGGTTCTCAGCATCTGGGAGATCGATTACAGACCTTATTTAGAAAGCACATTTGATCTTGGTTCTGGCTGGAGCAGAGGGCCTGCATTTTGTCTCTCCTCACTGTGCTCTGCCAGCTGTTTGTGTACCAGCTTTCTGTGTAAACAGACCTGCTGCTGCCAGGTTCATTCAGCAGTTTCACAGGCCAGCATCTGCGACCTTGCAGTTCCCAGGCCTCCCTTGGAACAAGGCTGATCAAAGGAGAGATTGTAGTCTCACAGCTGTCCTGATACCTCACAGTAATAGGAAAAGAGATACAAATGGAACCACAAATGCATTTGAATACAATGAAGTTGTTGTTCCAGCTCACCCAGCTGTGGCAATGACTTAAGGAAAGCAAAGAGTTTGTGCCTTGATTTTCATCCTAGGAGTACAAGGGCTTTAAAAAGCTCAGATAGAGTATTTGACTCAGGTCTCTCTTACCCCTCTTGCCATGTGGCTGGCTCAAACCCTCAGGCTCTCTCACCTACTGCAGTTCTGTTCGGAGATGTAGCAATGTGTTTTATTTCCCAACTGAACTTCCATGGAAATGCAGCCTAGAGACCTGACCATGTCTGGCTCAACAGCACCCACCATTTCCCTACCTGGGGACCAGCCAGCTTCTCACCCTGTCCCCTCCTGATCATCTTATCCTCCCCAGGAGGCACCAATAAGCAATTAACGTTCTCATTCTGAGCTTGTTCCTCACAAACACCATTCCATGGTTGAGTAAGAGAAAACAAACATGGAAAGGAAACAGGACAAGACCCAGCCAGCAGATCCCCACACCCCACATACATCACACCATCCTGCCACCCCACATCCCTCTATTCCATGGTGCCACCTACCACACCATCCGATTACATGCACCTTTTCCAGAAGACAGTGAAGAAAGGAACCAGAAAGGTAAAGCGTGTAAATAGAGGTTAGAATCATAAAACCCATAAAAAAAGAAAAATGTGAATTCCCTGTAGTTCTGATTTTCTGTCTCGGTCACCTTTCTGACGTCTGCAAACATCTTCAGAGCAGGATTCAGCAGCTGTGCAAAGGCAGACGCCTCCTAAATGCAGTGTGCTCCCTTTGCTCCAAGTGAGTGGGAAAAGAGATTTGCACTGACAGAAAACCCAAGTAATTGCATTGATTAGTGTAGACTGTAGATCAGTTTAACAGCATATAATGTAAAGGAACCTTCTATTGAAATGTAGTAGGCTATTTTTGAAACAAACGTTCTTGTTCAACAATTGCAGCTGGGGGAGCAGTTCTCATCCCAGCTAAGGGAGATGTCCATTCGTATGGCCAGGATTACACAGCTGGTGTTACCCAGCAGCTGGGTAACTCCACGTCTCAGGGATTCATCACCATTAAGCAGGCGCCAAAGATTTAGGTATCTCTCAAGTTACACCCACAGTTAACCTGAGAGCATTACAGATGCAAAACCTGGGGGCTCATATCTGGGGGCTCAGTGTGAGAAGTAGCTAGAGCTACCATAAAATAGTGCCTGGGTATTGCTTTTTCATGAAGATTATAGTCTAATTGAGTAAACATCAATCCAGGGAAGCCCCACAGCCTGTGTTATGCTAGATATCAGATTAGATAACAACGAACAGTCTCATGGATTTACAGCTGTGAAGTGGCTGAATCCTTTCTGCAACTGACTGGGTAGACTTTTAACCCTCTGTGAATCCAAACTAGAGCTGGCTCACCAAGCTGTCCTGTAGATAATTTGTCTTGTGTCATTGGTGAGCAACAAATCTCCTAAATATGCCACTGATATCTACTATCTTATTTTTAAGCTTATATCTGAAGATGATATAAAGGAGATTCGAACAGTGTCTGTAGATGGGGGTTATAGATTATCAGGTTTTTTAGTTGCCTTTATCTAAAGCTCATTCATGTGCAAAATTGTAAGTCAATACTTCTTCCTTGCTTCTCACATGCAGATTTTTCTCAGCACCAGGAGTTTTAAATCATTACAAAATAGGCAGGGAGTGAAATGAAGCATCTATTAATATTTCTGATTTTGGGAAGAAACTAGATTTTACTAAAAGTGCCTCTTTAAAATGGAGCTACTCTAATCTAAGATGTCCATGGCTTCCTCACTGATTTTTTGCCTTCTTCCTTTAAATAATGGTTCATCATCTGGAAGCAGCTTTACATAAATTGCCCAATGAAACTCAGTATCATAAATGTTAATGCAGTCAAGATCACATGAATCTGTATATTTGCCTCTTTTTCATAATATTTTTTAAAATGAACCCCAAATATTCTCAGCTGAGTTGAGCAAACCTTTTCAGAGATGAATATTTACAGAATGAGGAGAAAAGAGCAAAAGACAAGAGATCTCAGATAAAAATGTCACCCAAAGCTGGCCTTAGAGAGCTGATAGGAGGACACAAGTGCGCTGCTCCAGATGGCAGGAGCTGCAAAGAAGGAAGAGCACGGCTGTGAGAAGCAACGAAGGGAAGCTAACGAGAGATGAAGGAGGATGAGAAACAGACACTCCGGGGCATGCATCCAATTCTTCAGGTTACGTAAAATGAGTTTTACCATTTATGCACTTCCCTCCTTTTCTGGGTGATGCACATTGCAGATAGAGTTGGTAGCAGTGCTTGCAATTACCCCCGCCTGACAGTTCTTGTTGCAAGCTCCTGCTTTCAATTGCTGCTAAGTTTGTTAGATGTTACTCATCCAGGCTGAAATGTCTTTTGCCAAGGTTTGGCCTCGGGCTGGTTCTTTCCCCTTCCATTTTCTTTTGGGAGGAGGAAAGGGGAAGGCAGTTTCAGTAAAAATGGTTCTGTGGTTTCCAGGGCAAGATTAGGCAACTGTTTATTTGAGCAAGAACTTGAAATTTGGCAAAATAGGGGGGTAGGTCACCCTGATGCCAGAAGACGTAGCCAAGTTATAAATGTGTTTTTAAAAAGTCTCAGCTCTTGTAGTTTAGCAGAGACTTGTCAGCTTGGCAGATGAATTTTCAGAGGGTTGTGTCAGCACAGGGCACAGTGTGTCCCCCATCAATTTCCAGGCCCTCACAGGACTGTCCCCAGCAGAGCTGGGTGCTGCCTGCCTCCAGTGCTGCCACAGGCCCTGAGCAGGGCAGGAGCTGCCTCTGAGTGCCCAGGCTGCCACTGCCTTGGGGGGCTCGAGGCTAAGGGTGGGTGTGAGCAGGGAAGTGGGGCTGAGGTACCAAAGTAAAAAGGCACTTGGGTAACAAACCACGGAGAATCAGACTGTGATGACATAAGGAGCTGGAAAGGTAACTGCTAATGACCCAGCCTAGCAAAGAGCCCAGGACCTGAAGTGGGGTGACTAGTGGGACAAGAGGAGCGGGGTGGTCAGGAGGATGAAAAAGGAAAGAAAGACATCTTGGTGATAGCTACCATGTCCTTCTCAGAGCCCAGAGTAGAGCTGAGGTCACCTCCAACAGAAATCTGGAAGTCAACTGGCATGTGTGGTTTTTCCTGCTTGCAGAGTCTCCTGCACTGGCTGAAAACCTGTAACTACTTTTCCTTGATTAGGTCTAAAGCTTCAATTCTCCAGCAGAGAGATGGATTAGCACTTCTCCTCATTGGAGCACCTCAGCTTGGGATCAGGGCAGGCATCTCTGCCATCTGTCATGCACGCTCTCCCCTAATGCTGCAGAGGAGATGAGGAGTGAGAGGTGGTGCAGAGCCAGACTAGCTGTGTGTGCTCGCTTCTTTGCTGCTTGCTGAGGAAAGAAGAGCAGCTGTCCCTAGGATGGGCTGCACAGAGGTGATAAAAGGCCCTAACCAGGCATTGCTGCCAGCCCTGAAGCACAGCACAGAGCAGTTGTGGAGGAAGAATTGAAGAAAGGCCAGAAGCAATGGCCATTAACCATAGCCTTACTCCTGGGTCCTAATGATCTCTTTCTTCCCCAGCCAAATCAACAGCCAGTGTTCTTTCACAACCTCACCAGCTCCTCACCCCAATATTTTCTATAAACATAAAGCTAAACCTCTGTCCCAGTCACGCCAGCATGTCTTTGTTCTGCACCTCAGCATCTTCCCAATACCACTGCCACCAGTGACCATTATCCCTCAGGCCTCAGCTCCAGTATCACCTGAATATCCCAGCACCCTCTTGATAACTCAAATCCAGTGACAGCCCTCTGGAGCCCTTCTGGCTCTTGCATTAAACCCTGTTACTCTGTAGCCTTATACACTCACATTCCAGTCATCGCCACATCACCATTGACCCTGCTCCAACAACCCCCTCATCCCTGGTGCTGCCCAAGACTCCAAGGCCTAGCTCCCAGTGTCACCCCGAACACCTTCTCCAGCCGCCTCTTCCTCTTCATGCAAGGGGTGGTGGACACAGAGACCTCACCAGCAAAGCAGCACAACACTTGTCTGACTTTTCTAGATACAGCCCACTGTCCCCAGGGTTGGGGTTCCTACCAGCTGACCTTGGACACCTGGACTCAATCCAGTGGGTATCAGTTTCCTTTACAGTGATGAATGGAGATAACTGGATACTTTTAGGGTACCATTGACCTACCTCACTTTAGGTATTTGCTTTGATTGCCCAAAAGCGCCATTATCTGTCTAATCACTCCAAATGGAGACAAGAATTGTCTCAGATTAGATGTGTCCTTTGCTCATAACACAGTTATGTGTTAAGGGCACAGAAATGCCAGGGTGGTAAGCATTATTGAAAAGCAGAAATAAGGGAAAGTTCCAGGAATGATTTCTCCACCATTTCCACCCTTGTTCCTAGAACACACCATTCTCAGCTGGGTGTTGTTTAGAATGCATTAAAGTGTTATATTTTGTTAAGGTCAATATGTTCCAGTTTGATCAGCTTGACCAGAAAAGTTGGTTAGAAGTTGTAGAGACTGGGGAATGGAGGAGACAACGTTGCACACGGCAGAACTCCAGGGTAGGCTCACGTCTGGAATTCTCTGGGCGATTTTCCCTGTTGAAAATGATAGTGTAGGAATGGAAAGGCTCCAAGAAGGGATGCAAGGGCTTGGAGGTTTGGGAACAATTTCACACAAGGAGTACTTGAATGAGCTACAGTTTTTCTGTTGAAGAATAGGGAGGACTAAGGGGAAAAAGATGAAATATAAATAGGAATAAAGTGAACAGGAAATTACTCCTCACCCTTTCTTCTGTTACAAAAAAATCAGACGACGTCAAATGAAATTAGTAGGGAAGAAGTTCAAGACAAGTAAGATGCAATGGCTATTTTCAAGAGAGCTAATCAAGCAAAGAGCCGTGTGACTCCTTGCCACATTGTAGTGAGTACTGAAATGCTCACCATCTGTCGGGAGAGCGTTTAGGGCTCCTATACCACGCTCACAGTGTGCAGTGTGTGACAGTGCTCCTGTACTCTGGCCTTCAAACAGATGCGTGTGCATCCGTGTCTCCCAGTGCTTCCAGCCTCTCTGCTCTTGGCCACAGCTGGCAAGGGGGTGCCTGGCTCTGCAGAGCTTTGCCCTAGATGTTTCTAGGAAAAAAAAAAGTATTTAAACATGAAAATTCCGAGATGAAAACACAGTGCACAAATATATAAAGAAATATATCTAAGGTTTTTTCCAGTTGATCTTAAACAGTTGTTTTCAAAGATTTACAATAGAAAATCTGAAAATTATTTTTTTGTGTGTATTGAAACAAGAAAATCTGAAGTAACATTGTCTTTCAAAAATTAATCTTAGCTCCAAGCTTCTTTTGCATAGCATAGGCTGGTTGCTCATTCACTGAATATTTTCATTATGTGCTTCCTTAGGGAAGTTAATTTGTAGCCATATTTACTTGAAGACTGTATCACAATGAACAAGCATAAATAATGTATGTGAGAAGGCAAGGTAGAATTGCCTGGCAGCCTTCAATCTGTCATTCCTTTGACTGCTAACTTGGCAATTTGTGTGGGACAAGTTATAAACCTATAACCTAACCAAATAATCCTGAGGTAAGGCTTTCATTGCCTACACAGTGCTGAATGTATTTATTTTTTAATTCCATTCAGGTCCCAAGTGCTGTCAGAATGCCGGAGTTTCAGTCAGTATGATTTTTCATACTGCAAAATCTTTGTTTAGTTTAAAATGGAGCTGTCAAATCTCCTGTGATGACTGAGGCAATGTTATTTTACAAAGATACCAAAAACTATTGAAACTTTTCAAGGTCTCCTGAAAGTTTCTGCATGAGATAAGGCTGTTGAGGTGCACTGGGTCACATCCAGTCACAGCTTCTCTGGAGGCTGAGAGAGGACCTTATAATCTCTTGAGGTTTTACTCTTTTCTCTTTTCTGGTGGTTTAGTAGGTCACATGGTGCCCAGCAAGAGCTGCACTCTCCTTTTGAACACTTTCAGCAATGGTGACTCCACCACTTCCCTGGGCAGCCTGTTCCAACGCCTGACCACCCTTTCCACGAAGAATTTTTGCCTGATGTCCAATCTAAACCTCCCCTGGGGCCATTTCCTCTTGGCCTGTCTCTAAGTCCCTGTGCAAAAGCATCACCTGAAACTAAAGGCTCTGCAGGTTCCCCTCAAAGTGCCTCTGCAGCAGCACTGAGAGGGAAACTCTTCATGGCATCTCAGTAGCGACCCACTGTCGTGGAGGAATAGTATCCGCAATGCACGTTACCCACTTTCCAAGGGACTTGCCAAGGCTTTTTCTCCCTTTATAAAGGGGCAGGCCTGAGTTGGGAGAGAAGCAAATCTCCTAATGCTCTCCAGTTCATTCCCTCCTTCTTCTTCACATACAAGTGAAGAGGGGGAACAAAGGAGGAAACTGAGCCTGCTTCTGGAGATGAAGCAGCTGAAGATCCAGTTAAAGCTGCCAGAGAGATTTCTTCTTTATTTATTACTGCAAACCAGAGTACAATTGCCAAGGATTTAGTTAATCTGTCAAAAATATCAATCGACCTAGAAGGCTGATGCTTTTCTTTGTATCACTACAAATGACACATCCTTTTGCTGCTTCGACATTGGTGGCATGAAAGTTTTAACAATTAACAAAAAAAGCTAAAGTAACCACATTAAATTTGTAAGTATGCACTGTGAATAACATAAAAATAGCTTAGGATGCTAGAATCATTCCAAACCAAACACAACCTAAAAATAATGAAGTTAAATTTAACAGAAATCAAATATATTTAAGATCCAGGAAATGTTAAGCAAAAATAACCCCACTTTGCTCTGACTCTAAGTTGTTATTTCAGGATCATAAACATTATTCGGATTTATACTGAGCTAGAATTTTTTTGAGGTTTCATCTATATATTTTCTTCTGTTTGAGATTCTGGCCTTTAGAAATGTTCAGCATTGGGAATTCATGAAGCAATTCAGCATTTAGAAATGGACATTCCCAACTGACTATTATGGCTAGATCATTTTTTAGGAGTCAAAGGATTGAGGACAAAGGAAACTCTTCAGTTTAAGACATAACCATTTCAGAAGTTAAGCACTGCTCTGCATAAGAGAGTTTTGGTTGAATAATGACATTTTTAAAGAAAACCAAGAGACATATACTGCCATTTACTTCACACTTGGTAAAAACATCATTCAGTTGCACAACTAATGTAATCTATGATGAGAATCTCTTCTGATCTTCAAGACAGAAGCAAGCAGATATTCAAATTGTATATTTGACGTCCATGCTTATCTATTACCTTTTTAAAATGAGTGTGGTTGCTACCAACACTCCTCCATAAACCCCTAAAGCTTCTGAATTAGGTAACACTATGTAGGATACATTTCCTTTCTCTTTTTCTTTTTCTATGTAAGCAGCTGGTGCAAACTTCATCTCTTTAAAAATTTGTTGCCAAGTATTTTCTTCTTTCCTGGGAGATAGTTTTTATTTATCTCAGTTTTTCATAAAGGTAGGTTGAGGTTGCCATTCTGTTTGGGAGAAGGAGGGGAAAGATTACTGCTTCAGATAGGACTGGCTGCATCAGTTTCAAATTCCTTTGGGTTGGAAAAAGTAGCAGAATTAGACCAGAAGAAAAAATGGGAAGGGCCAAAAAGCAAATTTTAAAAAAATCAGTTATAATTTGTAGACTGCTCATTTATTACGAAGGAGAAGAAGGGATGAAGTCCTACCTTTTTGTGTCTGTCAGTGAAGAACTGAGATTCTCCCAGCTAGTTACACAGCAAAATTCACCCCCAGTCTGATGCTTATGAGCTTGCTCTCCCAGACAACCACGAACTAATCACATAAATGAAACACAATACAGAAAGTCAGCTTCAGCTGGAGAGCAACAGCCCTCAGGCAATTTCAACAGCCGGAATGTCACAAGGGCCATCTCACCCCCAGGAGTTAGTGGTGGCTTCTCCAAGCTGGTTAAGCCAAATCTCTCAGCACACACTTCCTTTCAGGTATTCCTAAACCTATATGGATATCTTAAAAAAATTCCCTTGCTCAGATATAGCACTGCCACAGAAGCCCAGATTTTTGAGGGGATCCCTGTTGTTAGTGAATTTAATGGGTTAATCCCATCATCACAGGATTTTTCATGGATGTGTGGACTTTGGAGGACTTGCTCAGGCAAAGGTGCTGGTGCCTGAGTCACCAAAGCACTGGTGGGACAGGAGATCCCAGTCTTTTATGTATAGTCCCCTATGGTTTGGGGGGGATCTGTGCTGAGAGGAGCACAATGCACAGAGGGGGCTGTTGGAGTATCTGACACCCTGGCAGGAACACAGATGGTTCAAACCAGATTGGCATTGTAGCATCTGGATCACTTTTCAATTCCTCCCAGATCTTTTAAGGCAAAGGTGGAATTTACCCCGTAAAGGGAAGGTTAAAATCATGGATGTATTCATCAAGCAAAACTGGATTCAGTTTTTGTTGAAGGTCCTGCACACAGATCTGTGATTTACTGTAGGCTGGAAGCAACGTTTCGAGTTCCCTGTCACGGGTCTTAATTATGTTGTGCAGAGCTCCAAGCTTATTTAAAGTTGTAGCAGACAAGTATGATTTGTGTGTTTAGGATCAGGGTGATTCACTCAGCCACATGAAAACCCGTGGTCTGCACTGGCAGAGGGACAGCTCAAGGACAGCTCAAGGTCTGCTGAGAGGGGGCTCTGCTGCTATCAACTGTAGTTATTCCCTTATTTTATTTAAAGCCAAAAAGAAGGAGCAATTTGAAGGTAGTAGATTTACAAGAATCACTAAAATAAATTGGAGGAAAAAATCCAGCTAAATGGAGAAATCTCTTTTAGGGCCTGCGCCTCCTACTGCCCTGTCAGCTGTGTTTCAATTCTTTTTTCCCCAGACAGAAAAATAAGATAGGACCTAAACCAACAATCCCATTATTAACTTGCAATTTATGATAGCACATCTGTCCAAAAGGATGCTGGATTACTGGCTCTGTTTGCTTTTATCTGTCCACATTCTGGAATAATGCACTTAATTCAGTGTTTCTCAAGTTTTAACTGTGGTCATGCTTTGATAATTGAACTACACCCTGGGAATGGGATACATGTCTGACACCTGTCTATCACACCCTCCACTAAAAAAACACAGCAAAGGTGGCATAATGATTTTTTTGGTAAATGGTGTAGAGACTCCACATACCTACCGAATGGATGAATCAAGCAATTCACCTTTCATCAAAAACACTTTAAGATAGCTTTAGAGGATTAGTAAACTTCATGGGAAATAACAGATGAATGACAAATGTGCTCTCATTTAAGTCATTGCACTGGCTATGACTGCATCTTTACTGGCACCTTTGCAACCACTTTGTTAGTCCTGAGACCGACTACAGGTTCCCGTTCCCCTCTCCTGGCCAGACAGAATGGCATTATCAGGTTTGCATCAAACAGTGAATGCAGTTGAAGAACATCCCAGGGAGAATTTTCCAGGGTCTGTACTACCTGTGGTAACTCGTTTCTATACCTGTGATTTGATTTGCTAGCATCTTAATCTTGCTTTTCATAGAAAAATCTGCACAGCTTTCAAAATATCACAGAGTTCAGGAACCCTCTGGTACGAGACACACCAGGCAGGCCAGGGCAGTTTTCTGGCATCCCAGAGTTTCATGGCAGGTGTAAGCATGGCCAAGTCCAACAAGGTAACACTGTTGATGAGCTCTGCTCCCAGAGAAGGTACTTGCAATTTCAGGAAATATTTGGGGAGTTCTTAACCCTATATATTTTTTGTGGATGCCTTTCAAGAATGACTTGTTAGCTGGGAATGTGAAAGAAACCTTGAAGTGGCTTGCTAAAGCAAGTTACCTTCACAGTGGTAAATTAACTATATCCATTTCACCCATTAATACACACATGTGAAGGGAGGAGGTTTGCCAGAAGTCTGTGCTCTGTTACAGTCCAGGGTTTGGCTTGTGATCCTGTACAGCACCCCTGCCCATCCACTCACAGTGACTACTTGACTAGTCAGAAGTATCAAATGACTGGGTTTGCTTTGCCTTTCCATGCAAAGCAAACCAGAAGAACTCGCTTGTATTAAATGACTATATTATTAATCTCTTATTTTCTATATCAGAGAATCAAGAGAATTACTGCATTTTGTAGATCAGGCATCCTGATTGCTGGCATCAGCTGCAGTTAGTAACCTCAGAAAGATGGTGTGTTGTCTTTTGTGCAAGATGGACGTGTACGGTGCTAAGGAGTTCTCTGCTAACTGGACTCAAACACTACTTGAAGGGAACAAAGTGTTCCCATCCCTCTTTCCAAAAATAGAAAAGGGAGAGACAGTACTCCTTAAGGCATTTGCCAAAATGATAAGGGAGATGAACAAAAACCACTCCCGGCAATATTTTAAGCTCACCAGAATGCTTCTTTACCTATTCCAGTGCTGATGCTGCTGATCCCAAACTCTCGGAAGTCCCATCCCACCTGTGCGGGGCAGCAAGAAACAGCAACATTATCTTGCCTGCATTTTGAAATAAAACCATTTGAGGGGAAAAAAAATGTTAGTGAACTTCTGAAGGAAGTGACAGACTCTTTGATGGTATCACCTAAGTCGGCATGCCCAGGCCTGAAACCCCACCTCTCACATGTTCCCTGTACATTTAGGTCACTGAAGTACATCTCCAGGGAGGGGCTGTCTCCTGAAAGCTTCAAGATACATTGCTTCCTGTCTCCCTAATCAGCTGTGCAACAGGGTAAATTTAGAAACAAAAGGCAGCACAGCAGTGCTGGCAAATGGGTTTAGTGCACATTAAAACCTGTTTTGGAGAAGTCAGAACAGGTTGTGCACGTCTTCAGCTCAGGCTCTGAGCAAAATAATAAATGACTTGCATACATTTAGCTCCTTTCATCCTGAGAGAGCCTGCAGTATTTTACATAATAGGAGTTATCACCTACCCACCCCTGAGCAGGCACCTGTGGAAGGCAGGGCACGCTGCATGGGCCAGATGGGGCACAAGCATGGTAAAGAGGCAAGTGAAGATGATCATCTCTGTTCAAACACACAGGAGGAATTTAGGTGGGCACGTGAAATAGCCAGGTTGGAATTTAGCCAGGAAAACAGTGTATGAATTAGTCCTTGCTTGGCAATAAGTACAGTGAATTATTTAATGACCCTAAGCCAAACACAGAGCATTTCATCTTAACTTACTGAAATTGCTCCCAAACATGTTTATATTCCAAAAAGTTCTCTTTCAAGTCTTCTGAAGCTTATTTATTCAAGGGTAGAAGTGCGAACAGCAGAAAGTCAGCTATAAGGAAGACCTTCCTCAGCAGGGAAAAAAAAGAAAAAAAAAATGTAGAGAGAAAGTTTTGAGGTGAAGGGGGTGGGAAATATGCCACTCCCTTCAGGGAAATACATACCAGTAAATAAATGATGTGTAAGTCTGCAGGCCATCATTTTTACCACACTGCTTTACACCAGAGAACATGCAAAAAAGACTGTTCCATTAGAAAAGACCACACACTTCTTTGGCTGGATTTTTTCCCCCCTCTTACCCAGTTTGATGCTTTTGTTTTTGCCAAGACTGGTATCTGGGCTTAGCTTCAAGCTCATCAGTACTTCTCCCCTAGAGTTGCAGCCAAAAATACATCTTTTCCACAAAGGCTGGATGATTTTCAGGATGATTTTACTTCTCTGCAGGAGGTTTTTCTCCTACTAAGTGGGAGCTATTCTCAATCTATTGTATCTTGGCCACACTCAAACTCGACTTGCTGGGTTAATTCACAGACAAATTGCACACATGCAGTACATTTAGTTAGAAGACAGATAGCAATAAAGCACCCCTAACCACAGTGGAAATATTTTGTCCAGTTTATTAAAACACTTGACCTTATTTAAAGCATGCAAATATTTTCAATAGAAGAAAAGAGTAGGTACCAAAGGGCATCTTAAGCAGAGAAACAATCAGAGCTGGACAAATGGAACTGGCAAGTACGTTTTCTTGGCTTTAATATTTTGCATTTTTTCGCCATCAGTATGATTGTCCATTGTAAGGAATTACCAGAAAAATTTGCAGGGTCAGAACTGCACCTTTCTGAGGTGTTTACCTTAGCTAACAACAAATTGCAGGAGCAACAGGGGTTTATAGCTGATGTAAGGAAGAGGTCCATTGACCTGAAACTCTAGGAATTTGCATTTTCTAACCTAGTCCTTGAGCTCTAGCAGTGGTCCCAGTTCTTTGACTTGGTGCTCAGGAGCGGACCTCAGAGGTCAGCTCAATCTTCCAGCCACCCTGAGGCACAGGATGCTGTGCTCCTGGGTCAGCTCCATTCCGTTTCTGAGAGATGCTCATCAAACTTTTTCTTTGAATGCTGCCACAATGGAGCTACTACAGCCTCCTCAGGCACCCCAAGCAAACAGCCAGAAGAGTAAAAGAAGGTTTTCCTAACCTGAAGTTTCCCTTACTCCAATGTAACTTCTCAGCCTTTACTCCATGGATAATAGGTTCATGGTAGCACTTGCCTTTTACTTGAAGATCATTCCCCATTTAGTCAGCTTTTCTGTAGATGAACGGCCCAGCTACTTTAAACTTCCTCTCTCACATTTTCCTCATCATCACTGCTTGCCTCTGGACCATGTTGAGTGCCTGTCTTTCATCAAATGCTGTACCCAAAAGTCTGACCAGCACTCCAGCTGCTCATTGATACGAACCAGCGCAGGATTCCTTTGTGCCTCTTATATTTGCATCTGTGCATCCCATGAGAGCATATACATTTATCTGCCAGTTAAATAACAGATAAGTCAATTTTGTGTTGTTCTCCTGAGCCACAAAAGCAAGTTTATCTACTGAGCTAGTAGGTCCTCCTTTATGATTCCCGTAGCTGACTACTTCTTAGTACATGTGTGTATCTGTCTCAGTTGGTTTGCCTCCATTTTTTCTCCAAACACTTCATTGTCTGGTCTTGTCTTATGGCACGCTCAAAGCCCCTCCGAATTTTGTGTATTTCTAAA
Source organism: Eulacestoma nigropectus (assembly GCA_013397775.1). Classification (NCBI taxonomy): domain Eukaryota; kingdom Metazoa; phylum Chordata; class Aves; order Passeriformes; genus Eulacestoma; species Eulacestoma nigropectus. Next base: position 872,722 of record VZTE01001346.1, on the reverse strand, counting down.
TACAGTTCACAAATATATGCAAAGTATTAGTTCATATAAATGCATAAAATGTAAACATCTCGTCTGAGATCTGAGTATCTGGATAACACAGAAAGTATATCATCCATTTTTACAGATGACACAATGAGAAAAAAAAAAAGAAAAACAAAGAAAAGCCTAAGATAGCCACTGGAGTCAGTTCTAGAAGCAGTCAGAGCACTGTTTGCTTATTATGGGATATAAAAATCTCCTCTTTGTTTCAGTAGGAGGCTAGGTCCAGTGCAAGCACAGCACAGAGTCCAAAGGGCTGATTCAAGATCTAAGGTCACATAATCATAGAATCATTATGGCTGGGAAAGACCTCCAAGATCACGGAGTCCAACCTTTGACCAAACACGCCCTTGTCAACTAGACCATGGCACTGAGTGCCATGTCCAGTCGTTTCTGGAACACCTAAATGGATAGTGCCTCCACCACTTCCCTGGGGTGCCGAGGGGCCACTCCATCCCCTCATCCAGATCATTGATAAAGACATTAAACAGGTCTGGTCCCAGTACTGAGCCCTGGAGAATCCCACTTGAGCCTGGCCCCCAGCTGGATGTAACTCCGGTCACCAACCCTCTCCGCGCTCAGCCATCCAGCCAGTTTTTCACCCAGCCAGCCGTGCACCTGACCTAGCCATGAGCAGCCAGCTTCTCCAGAACACTGTGGGAAAAGGTTCAAAGGCTTTACTGAAGTGCAGGCACACAACGTTCACAGCCTTTCCCTCATCCAGAGGCAGGTCACCTGCTCATAAAAGGAGATCAGGTTGATCAAGCAGGACTTGTCTTTCCTAACTCCATGCTTCCCAGACTTCTGGCTTCAAAAGCACCCCAACTCTGCTTCCAATGCCTGGAGATCTACTTGTCATCTTACATTCAGTGCTGCTGCTCTAACAAAGACATACCTAGAAACAAAGTCAGAGCACAGAAATAGTTGCACTCAAGTGCAGAATAAATCCATGTTAATGCATTTTAAAACAGTCTAGGCCCACCCATGGAGGCAGCTTAAATCTTCAAAACCAAAAGAAACCCCAGCAACTGTCATGGGATCTTGGGGATGGGGAAGTAATCCAAAAACATCTTAATCTCTATTTAAAGAGAATAGCTGAAGCAAGTAGCAGAGTATGTGCTGTGTTTCAGTGGAACATGGCACGCCGTTGCATTAGGCACCCATTAGGGGTTAATCCTTGCTATCAGCAAACTCTTTGCTCCATAATGTACCAGTTCCAGTCTCCACAGCCACACACACATCTCTGTTTGTGACTGTGCAGTTACAGAATGCACACACAGTAAGCTGCAGAGCATGGATTATGCATTAAACGTGAAGGTGAATGTCAGTGTAGATAAATCTGACCTGCAGCCAACTTCCCTTTGGTCCCAGCTGAAAAGCAAAACATGCTCTGTCACAGGGGGCAGAGACTGGCAACCCTACTTCTCTTACCCCAGCCCTTTGGTTTTAGGTTTTTTGTGTGCAAGTGCTTTTAAGTCCCCAGAAGCTGGCTACTCAAGACTGGTTTCTTGAGAGGCAGCACAATGGAATAACACATGTGTTCATATTCTCTCATTATTCATTTTGGTTTTCTGATTGAAATGATTCTACGTCACACCTAAAACCCTAAATGTTTAAAAATAAGCAACAACCATGCAGACTTTGTAACTGGGATGACACTTTTGCTGGTTTTTTTTTCCTTGTGAAGCTTAGAACAAATATAATGCTCATGAGAACCTGAGTTGTCTTTAGGCAGGAAATTAGTGTTTATATATAGTGTGTCTATATATAGATACACACAAATGCATGCAATGTTATTCTATGCCTGTATATCTGTATAATGGGGCAAGATTTTTCTCCACTCATATTCACGATCAATCGATGTACTTTTACACCTAAAGGGTCACTCTGGCTTCCCAGAAGCAGCTCAGCAAGAAAGCTCAATCTAAAAAATAACTAAGCACTTAAGCACTTAGGCACAAAAGTTTTCAGAGAAGGAAGAACTGGTGCACATTAATCTGTCAGTGGTAACTCTGCACTCTTTTCTACCAAATAGAAGGGAATTGAAGTTAACTGGTGAGCAGCACGGGAGGGCTAACTTGAGTCACTTCCTACTGAGTGTCCACATGCCAGTGAAAACCATCATTTGACATGCACCAATATATGACCTTTCTATAATGCATTTGTGAGTTTAAACTTGTAGAATCAAATGCATACCTTTTACTACGTTGCAAAGATTATATTCATATGGGGTGATGTCACTGAGTAGAAGAGCCCTGGAATAGCACAGTTTGAGAATGAATTAATAGGAAGCACTTAATGCTTAACCCTCAAAGCATTTTGGAAACATTAACATTTCGGTGCTCCCAGGACACAAGTAAAACCATGCACACAGCTTTCCTGGCAAATGGTAAAATGCCTTGCTCGAAGGCACAGCAGGAAGTCAGATGTGCCATTACAAGGTAGGAGCTGTCTTTATTCAGGGCAACGTGTACCCAGGTAGATTGTACCTGACTACATTTTAAAAAATATCTTTATCCTGTTTCAGATGACACCAGTGCAATCACTCCAATAATGTGGTCATTGTTAGGTGTTAGTGACACTGAAAATAAAATGCAAGTGAATGTCAAGTGCCAAGACCACCAGATGTCTTCAAAGTGAGACATTTCCAAGAGGAGCTAAGAACATGGTCCTCATGCAGCAGCAGTACATGTCTACTTCCTTCCTATTTTCATGAACCTCACCAGGCTCCATTACTTTCTTTTCAAGGTGATGATAAAGCAAAATCCACATACTGCAATAGCAAACTTCACAGTTGTAAGGAACCTGAGCCTTACTGCAATCATGGATTTTCATGTAAAACCAGCTTGTTTTCCAAACTGTGGCTAGTATATGGATGAGAGGAACTTGGATGCTGATACTACTGTTTGGGTCACAAGTTTTCTAGCATTCTTGCCACTAAGCTGCAAAGAGAAATTTCTTTTTCTCAGTGATTTATTGGTGCTTATCACATTCATATTAGTTAGAAGAATCTACATCCACAGAAAGATTACCAGATCCTGAAAGGCTGCTCAGAGGAACAAAGACCTTTAAAAGGAGAGTCATGTTTTTAGTGAAAAACAAACATTTGAAAAATAAAGGAAGTCACAGTTTTACACACTGGCAAATACAAATCAAAACCCCAGGGCTTTAAAGCAGTTGCTTGAATCAGCTGTGGGCAGGGATGAGGGGGGTGGCAGGTACAGGCTGCATTGACAGGGGAGCTTTCATCAGCCCAGCAGTTGTCACCTTCTGTAGCACTGACACTTTTCTCAACCACAGCCCGAACCTCTCCTGTATGCAAGTCAGGCTGCCCCACGGGCTTGGTTTTGCCAGCAACTTCTCAGACTACACAGCCACTGATAACCACTTTCAGGCTGAACCCCACTGGCCTAACTAGAAGGTACCCCACAGTTACTGCCATTTACTGTGAGGTACCACCACCTAAGTCACACCATTTCTTAGCACTGGGGGTTTGGGCTTTTGTCATACACAAACATAACCAGTTACCTCATTTCGACTGTAGACTTTGACAGTCCAGGACTGCAGCTGAACCTCTCAGAGGCCTCTGGGTCACAGTTCAACAGAGGATGATGGGTATGAAAGGATTACATCGCTTGGTGAAGTCTGAAAAGGGCCCCTTGTCAGTCAAGAGAGCTGAGACAATTGTATTTGCATGCCTAACAATGAAACTATTAGAGAAAGACTGAATTATTCTGTCAGCTTAAAAAACCCCATCATGGCTAACATCAGGTTAAGTGCTGGGTAGGAGTCCTCCAACAGGCACTGTGGCACTCCCTGCTCCTGCTAGGACAGCTGGCTGCAGAAATCAAAGCAGTGGCATAGCCAAACTTTGCCAGTCTCAAACAAGAACAGGAATCAAAAACATCATTCAAAAAAATTGTGCTTGCTGATAACGATCCTGTACCAGGATTTGGGGCAGCAGCATGCTTGGAGTCAGACTGTAATTTCTGTGTTAGATTACAGACTTCAAACAGGATGGCAGCTGCATTTCAGAAAGGAGGAACTCTGCTCTCCTCTGGGGACACACGGCACCTAGCATTCCAGTCGTCTTTAGGTGTTAGGAAAGCAAAACTCACAGATGGTAAATACAATAAATGATTTAAAACACACTAGAGCAGGTCAGAATTAACATATATGGGAGGAGGAGAAAGAGCATTTCAGGTGAGATTGAACGTACCATTTTTATGGAGCTCTAGTTTGTTGTTATAGAACACTGAAGAAAAAAACCTCTCGTGCCGATCCTGACCCCTCCCCTTAAAAAACAAAACAAAACAACCACCACCACCCCCCAAACGTACTTGCTAATAGACAGGAAAAGCCCATAAAATTACTTTGCCTCTCATGTTCTAATACAAGGCAATTTAATATAGAAAATACGATCATCAGAGTGACCAACTTCATTCCCAGACAGGGAAAATAAAACCACCCTGTGATAGCCTAGATCTGTAGCATTCACTGTTACAACCTATGCATTTAAGACAGAGGAGTATGTCTGGAAAAGTAAAAACTGTGAGTTTTCCACAAAATCCATCAGGCAGTTTTGTCAGATGTGTCAGTATTTATACGTTTCTCACTCAACATGCTCCCTCATTGCCTAGAGAAAAACACATTGGCTGTTTTATTTGAGGCATTAAGTACTGGATATGGCAGTTGGTACAAAGCTCTACCCTCTGTTCTAAAGACAATTTGATTCTTCAGTTGGTGTTGGTTTTACCATTTCATGTCAACCAAGATCTCTCATCCTGTGCCGACGTCTTCCTATTTTGATGATGCCTAAATTTAGAGGGTTGCAGATAACCCCTGTTAGCAGTAAGAAGTGGTGACAAGAAGGGACAAGACGCACACCTTACTCCTCAACAGGAACATATAAACTCTGGATGCTGATACTATAAATAAAATCAATGGCCCTGGTTTATCTCTGAATGAACCTCCAAAACAGGAGGTGCTAAACAGATCATAGCCTGATCTCAAAATAACTATTCTGTTGATGATCCAAGATGAAAAATGCTTTCTTTGGCTGATAACTTGCACTTGCTTCCTTGGAAGCATATTATTTCTGGCTTACTGAAATGAATACTTTTTATTTTTAACTAAGCGTTGAAAATATTTCAAAGAGAATTGCCAAGTGAGCTTGTAATACCTGGACCAAATATCCTGTTTTGCAGTAATAAAGTCTATTTAGGGCTGCCTCAGAAGGTCACTCATACTTCAACTACTGCAATATGTCACCACCTTATAAATGAGAGTGATATCAGCCAACAAAATTGGTGCCTTATCATTCTCTGGCACTGGCCGCCTACTCCCAGGTGGAAGGTGTGATGTTACATTTAAATTTAAAGGACCTGGGTGACTAAAGCTGGCTATGAACTCAGAAGGACAAGACAAACAGATAAAACCATCAAGAGCTGTACCCTTAACTAAGAAAATACACAAATGTGCTGAATTCAACAGGGTTGGAGCATTTGGTGCTGAATAGCAACAACTCTGGAACTGCTAAAATGCTAAGAGTGTATGACTTTTGCCTTTCCAAATTGCACTGCATTAAAAAAAACCCCATCTTTCAGATTTTCTGTTACATAGAAGGTCAAAATTAATGAAACTTGTCAAGATATTTTAAACTAAAATCTTCAGGCACTTTCAAGGCATGTCATTACATATTTCAGAATTCATAAGTCAAAACTTGGAAATGAAAATAGTGTGTCTTTATTGATAGTCTGCCACAAATTAATGCATAAACTTAAGAGTTAGCCAAAAATATATCTGCCATCTGAACATGGCAAGCATTATCTGCAAAAAGTGGATGCTTTCTTCTAGTAGATACCCAGATGTTCTGCTACCAGGTCTCACTATAGTGCCATATGCAATTAAAGTACTGTTTTACACAAGCTGCATGATGCTCTCCAGAGTCACTGTCTCTTCATTACTGCAAGCATACAGAGATGCAAGCACACTTTAATGTTAAGCCTTTACTAATGTCATTGGAACTCATTTGTCTCTCAGGTGAGCTTGCACACCGTATTTGCAGGACTGGAGTTTATGACTACAAAAGCAATGACAAGGGGGACAAGAACAGATGCACTACAATAGGCATTCCAACAATTCAATGCATCTATCTTACTGAAGGAAATCGTATCTTTACATACTATTGAATGTTAAAAACAAACAAAGATGTTTAAGCACAAAGTATATATTTATACCAAATAAAACAACTGAAAAAGTATTACATAAAGAAAAATAATGTAACAGAATGTACTTAAGTACCTAGCTTACAGTCATGCTCATATCTAAAAATAACATTGTTAAGTAATATATATAATTTTGGACATAATTCTCTAACATACAACATGATTCTGTGATTCTAAATGTGGAGAGTACTTTTTCCATGACACAGAACACAAATTATTTTATACAGGCACACCTGCTAATTTGTATAAAAAACATGCTTGTAAGTGAAAAGGTCACTGTAGTACTAATTTACCATGTAGTGTTAATCATGTTGAAATTGTCTCTTCTCCTTTTGCATTGGTGAGCGCCAACACTGAATGGTACAATATTTGATCCATATGGTTCACTGACACTGCAACCTGTTCCCAAGCAGTAGCCCTGCCTGGGTGTTAACAGTACAGTTCTGTACAGCCCCATCTGTCTGCGTATAGTGTATTTAAAACTAAAAGCTATTACAATTATTACAATGATTTCTGTTTCAATATATACATCAGTATAAAATACTACCCAAAACACTTTTGCATTTCAAACAATTGTAACCACTTCATCAAACAATGCATTTGCAGAATTAAAAAAAAAAAAATCCAAATGAATATTGATTGCCAACAGTACAGCATCTCTATGGTATGTTTCCTAATAATGAGAGAACGGAAATGTCTTAATTAAAGTAAGTATCACAAAACATAATTAATGTTAGAGCAGTTCAAGGATTCCCAGTTTGTCAGTATCTACCCTAAGCAGTGCTACCCAAATACAGTATAAGCCATTTAGCATTTACACAATGATAATAAAACACTCAAATATTAAAGCTGTGACAAACACACAAAAGCAAGGAAAGATAATTTGTTCTGTACTCATTTCTGTTGTAGCAACGTACAGCATGTCAGGAGTTTGCACTCAGTGCATCATATCGGGTGTGTGCATGGACTGGGGAGAGATGTTGGAGAGCAGTGCTGCAAGAAAGGGACCTGGGGGTCCTGGTCAGTGGCAAGTTGAACATGAGTCAGCAGTGCCCTGGCAGCCAGGAGGGCCAAGCGTGTCCTGGGGGGCATCAGGCACAGCATCGCCAGCCGGGCAAGGGAGGGGATTGTCCTGCTCTGCTCTGCACTGGGGCGGCCTCATCTCGAGTGCCAGGGGCAGTTCTAGGTGCCACAATATGAGAGGGATATTAAGGTATTGGAGGGTGTCCAAAGGAGGGCATTGAAGATGGCTCCTTTGAGGGGAAGCCACTCCTCATGGCTGAGATAACTTGGTCTGTTCAGCCTGGAAAAGAGGAGACTGAAGGGAGACCTCTTTGCAGTCTGCAGCTTCCTCACAAGAGGAAGAGGAAGGACAGGTAAGATCTCTTCCTCTTGAGACCAGTGACAGGATCTGAGGGAATGGCCTGAAGCTGTGTCAGGGGAGGTTTAGGTGAGATGGTAGAAAAAGGTTCTTCACCCAGAGGGTGGTTGGGCACTGGACCAGGCTCCCCAGGGAAGTGGTCACAGCACCAGCCTGCCAGAGTTCAAGAAGCATTTGGACAATGCTCTCAGGCACTTGGTGTGAAGCTTGGGGTGTCCTGTGCAGGGCCAGGAGCTGGACTTGATGATCCTGATGGGTCCCTTCCAACTCAGCATATTCTGCGATTCTCTGTGTGCTATGATACCTGGATACAACTGTGGAAGACAATTGAAATAGTATCAACTCTGAATTTCCTTGCTGTTGTGGTTTTATGTCATATCATTCAAGTTATGAAAACTTAGTGTCTTTTTCTTTTCCTGAAGGGAAGGAGAGAGAGGAATTCATTATGAAATTGCAAAAAAACTACTAAAATCCCTATCTTGGACACAATACACTGCTTTAGGAGCTACTGTGTCATTGCACAATATAAGTGGCCTATTAATCGCTGAATTATTGGTGTAGCAGAATATATGTCATTGTGAATATGTTTTAAAAATTGGTATTTTAAAACTTGCCTGTATCCCATAACAAGCCACAAAATTTTGTGGTTTTCAAACACTAATGTGTTTATGTAAAGTAGTAAATGTACATTTATAGTGGCAAATTTCAAATTTCTGCCTCTGCTGCTTCAGTTTTTAAAATCAGATTTGGTTAAGAGTTTTCATTCTTTACATCATCCTAAAACAGAATTATTTCTGAAGGATGAAAGATCCAAATGGCAATAGTAATATGATGGGGTTTTTTGTTTGTTTTACTGATTTGCTCCTAGCTTAAAAAATAACCAGTGTCTTTAAAAAAATGCGAAACAGTAAAACCCAAAAAAATCTTTCCTCAGGAGAAGTCCCTGCTAACTGAGAGTTTTTTTCCAAAACTAAATTCACGCTTACAGTATCTTTATAGTCATGTTATACACTCTTGAAAATAGAGGCTCAATGTTGAGAATGGTGATGGCCCTTTAATTACAGAGGTGTTAACTGGTGACACTATTTTTCATTAGAAAAAAAACCGAAAGCCCCACAAAAATTCATAGCTTATATTGAAAGTTTGATTCATGCTCGCTTTGTTTATTTAAAAATACTCTTTGGAAACTTGTGTCAACTCCTGCAGACAACTTAGTGATACATCTTTTCCTGTTAAAATAAAAATAATTCATATTCACCTCTACCCCACGCTAAGCTCTACTACTAATATACACTTCATTACCTGCTCATGTCACCATCTAACACATATCTTTACATTCTTCTACATATAGTGTCCAGGGCTTATTTTTCACCAAACAGAACTTGATAACTATTACACTTAGAAGTTTTTATTGAGGAGTTTTTTGGTGTTCTAGCCTTTTCATTGCAATGCACAGTGATATTAATAGTTCAGAATTTTTGTCCGTGACAACTCAGGAGAAACTTTTCATAAATTTTTGTTTTGTTGATTCTAAAATCTGAACTCACTTAGAGACCAAAACCAAAAACCAGAAGAGACATTAGATGTAATTTTAAAATGTTTCTGCTACTTTAAAATGCATTTGAAATTTGTACATATGACACATGTAACTTTTACATTGCTGTAATCAGATTCTAATTCAAAGTCTTGCAAATACACATGAAAAATAAGCCACTGGTCATGAAATCTAATGATTACATTCAAAGCTAGCCTTTAAAAAAAATAAAAAAGTTACAGGCAAAACATACTGGTTTATGTACTCACTAGCTTATCAGGCTACAATAGGCATGGTTTAAGTATAAAAAAAAAAGCAGACAATTCAGATTTAAATAAGACTGTGTGAAATCAGAAAAAACCCTTAGATTTCACTATTAAAAAAAACCCCAGAACACCTATAATTACTTCCCATCCTACAGCTACAGTTAAACCAACTAACAAAAATAATCAAAGTATTTTTGACAAATGGAAGTTAGGCTAGTATATGTGGCAACAATCAAAGTTCATATATGTTTCTATGTAAAATGACTCATGATTTACTATAACATAAAATATGAACAAGAGCACTTTGTGACTAATGCAAGAGCTACTAGTAAGAACACTTAATGCCAAACAGTCTTCAGCCCTCCTTTACGTCGTATTTCCAAATCAGTATTGACTTCTTTTGACCAGATACATCATTTTTGGCTTGTCACTCCAGTATGTCATGTTTTACCACTTGCCACAGGCAGCAGGAGACAACTAGCTGAGCAAACTACAAGCAGTGACATGCAGAAATTAACCCTCAAATCTGAGTACTGAGATAAAATGATATGCAAGCGCACACTAGGACAAAAGGAATGGCATTCGTCATCCAAAATAGGCTCATCATCCCTCCCCACCCCCCTCGAACAGTAGTTGCAACAGCAATAGAAAAAGATCAAGAAGATGTCTGTTCTTCAGAGTCAACTGTGGAAAAAAGTCAGCAATATATAACAGCAGCGATGGACAAGGAAGAGCAAACCCAAAGAATCTTGTTGAATATTTGTTCATTTACTTTTTCTGAACACAAGCCAAAGTGCACCACACTGGCTTGTTCTGAACTTCAGATACAGATGTCCTAATCTCCTTAGATCCTTCACAGATTTAGAATTCAGTCTCCCTGAGGCCCCTATAACCAAGTAAGAAAACTCTCTTTATCTAGCTTGGTGGCTGCCAAGACAGATTCCATGTCATTAAGGATGTCAGAGCTCAAAGCCTCTTGCAGACTTGGCATCAGTTCTTCTCCTTCTATATTCATTCCATCTCCTTCCAGTGTCCCAAGGTCCACATTTGTCCCTGGAATGGCTTCAAGGTAGTCTGGGAAACGGTTCTGATGGGATGGTATGTTACTTTGGCCGATACTGTCACCTAGTTATAACACAAAGATGGATATTAAGTATACTGCAAGTACCAAACCTACAATTTATCAGGACAACTGGTAAAGCTTAATCATGTACCTCTTGCATCATACAAGCAGTGTGACTCATAGAAATTCATCACAAAACCCAAAGGTAACTTGACTGCATGCAGATGTACAAAGAACATGCCTTTGTTTCAAACTTTCACCTACTGACCCAAATCTTACAGATCTTTGATGTCATTTAGCATAATTTAATTTTTACACTTGAAGGAAAAAGACAATACTGAGTCAAATATAGTTTTGGAGTAGTATTAACAACACTGGATGAGGTATTATTCTTAGCTCTGAACAAAGTTACTTCAAAAAGCAAACACACTCAAATTCCTTATAAAAACAGGAGTGATACTACTTATGAGCAATTTCCCTCATCCTCCCAATACAGTTGATTACAAACATATTTTTTCACAAATCTAACCGTAATGTTTCTATTACAGAAATAGGGGAAATAGAAGAAGGTAGAAAAACAATGCAAAAAGTATCACAGCTTTTCAGAGTTGCTTGTTTTCACTGCAAATGGATACGAGTGTATTTGGAAAACATGCACTGAAAATGTACACAAACCAGACCTGTATCCATCTCATCAACACTGTTCAGGAAGTCATCTGGGGTTCTGGGTACACTGTAACTGCTCATGCTAAGTCCACTATCTGTGCTTTCATCTCTGGAGTGATATGTTCCACTGCAACAGAAGAAAAGGAGGAAAAAAAAAATGAAGGTAGAGCACTGAAAAAAATAAAATAGATGGCTTGTTTTGAACTAGTTTATGGGCTTTGAAAACACTGCGACCATGAGAAATTCTCTACTCTAATAAAAAAACTGAAGAATTTGTTTGCGTGAGACAACTGGGTTTTATTTTATGCAGATCTTTTCCAATTAAAACTGTATTATTTAGATTCAATTTAACTTGATGAGAACATACTTAAGCAGCTTTAAGAAACTGCCTACTTACGTTGTGCATAATTTTAATCTTTTCACACCCACCAGAAGCTAAAACCTTTCGAAGCATATCAGATAGTCCATAATGATTATAAAAATAATAATTATGGTGCACCCTTTTATGCTTCCATAGGGATAAAAAAAAAATACGTCTAACTAATGTTCCCATGTTTAATCAACCACTGAAGTGTATTTTTAGGTCACTGCTGTTATAAATAGTTGGAACTCCTTTAGCAATTCTTCAATTGCTTCCCACTGCTGCATTACTACTTGCTCAGTCACACATGTCAAGGCAAGAAAGCACCCTAATATAAATCAAATACTGGTACAGAAGCCATCCTATAAACAAACCTTGCTCAGAATGAGCTTGCTGACAGAACAGTTAACCAAACTGATGGCATGGGGCCTTACATGCCTTCACTTTCTTACTGCCATTTCACTGCCAGAGCAGCACGCAAGACCAAGAGAGCCTCAGTGGAAAATGTGGGATGGGTGGGGAAGTAGGCCAGTGTGTTGAGTTTATATAGCAAGGTTTTGGTAGCAGGGGTCTGCAGGGATGACTGCATGACACAGCATGAGGAGCCGATCCCACATCAGCCAGCTGGTTCCAGCTCTCCAAAGTGGTCCAGCAGCCCAAAGCTGAGCCCATCAGTGACAATGGTGGTACCTTTGTCGTAACAGATTGAAGAGGAGGGGAAAAATGCTGAACAGCAGATGGAAGAGAAGAGTGAGACTATGTGAGAGGAACAGCCCTGCAGATCCCAAGGTCAGTGCAAAAGGAGAGGCAGCAGGTTCTCCAGGCACCAGAGCTGAGATTCCCCAGCAGCCTGTGGTGCAGCCCAGGGTGAGGCAGCTGTGCTCCTGCAGCCCATGGAGATTCAAGGGGGAGCAGATATTCACCTGCAGCCCGAGGAGGATCCATGTCAGAGCAGGTGGATGCCTGAAGGAGGCTGTGACCCCGTGGGAGGCCTGTGCTGGAGCAGGCTGACAGCACCTGTGCCCCCATGGAGAGAGGAGCCCATGCTGGAGCAGCTTTGCTGGCAGGAGCTGTGGCCTGCATAAGCAGCTCTCGAAGCCCACCATTACCTCCCTCCCCACTGCATCTCCTAATACTCATTCTTCAAAAAGTATTTTCAAAACCTGTATTTCTTCAGGTTATGGTAGCATTTACTGAGAATCCTTACCTATTTTCCATCCTGCATCCTAAACAAACATCAACTTGATTTACTGTTCAAATTAGCATTTTAAGACATACTGATCCTCCTCATGATGTATATGCCTTTTTGTCAAGTATGAAGAACCAAAAAAATTACGAACAGCTATTCAACATTGCATGCCAGTAGAATGCCATCAGCCATGTATATGAATATATAAACATATATATATATATATATGATTCCATAAGGACATCTTTGCCATACAAAAAAGGCACCTAACATTTCATTATAGATAAATCATAAATATTTGTCCTTTTTTAGATTGATTTAAAAATATAATCACTACACATTCGATACAATCCTAATTATTAAACTATTTAAAACTTCTGTGAACAAAAATGCTGGTTTACTTTATGGGACTATGAGACTTTATGAGACTATGCTGAACTAAATCACTCCAGTGGAGAAGGCTTTTTGGCTGTTGCTCTCACACTTGGAATGTCCAGCACTTCCCTTCAAATCACTCCTTAATACACATTTCCTCTTTCTTCAACAAGGATTTGTTCATTTAGTAGTCACACCACCCAAAATTACCACATGGAACTGAACAGCATTACCCAAATTAGAATGGATTCTTCTTCAACTAATAACTGTTAAAATATGTGTATACAAAAGAAGAAATACCAATTTAGGAGTTAAACAGAGAACCACCATCACTACCAATATAAATCTAACAGACAAAAATATACTAACAAGTGTGGCAAACCAAAAGGTGAAATAGTGTCATGAAGTCTGCATGGATAAATATCCCATTCAAAAAAAATCAAATATACCATAATGACAGTAAGTACTGAAGATAGCAGGCAGATTTGACTATGCGTTTTAAACCACTACTGAGTATTTTCTCAAATTGCTTCAATGTAGTGATTTTCTGAGATTTTTTTAATGTTTCTATTGTACCGGCAGCAGAAAATAACAAACAACCTAAACTTTGAATATATAACTTTGAGGTCTAAATTTAGCTCTGTCTCACCAGAAACTTTATATACACCCTATAAAGATAGAAAGGAGCATTTCTCCAAGTCTGAACTTTAACATAAGGAGTATCAACAAGATCTTTAGGTCAAAACTATTGGACTGCTTTCTGAGACATCACTACATATTCATAAATGTCCTTTCTTAAAAATCCCTTTCCCATACCCATATGACAGAATTAAGTGTGGTGCTGCACATACAAAACCCTAGAAGACGACAAATGTTCAGACCAAAATGCAAATTAAGATAATCTGAACTGAAGTCAAATACAGATTTTCAGTATTTTGCATGGGGTAAGGGCTACATTTAAAAAAACACCAGTTAAACATATGTGCAACTAGGCAAGCATAGAATTACAAAACATAAATTTGCCCTTTCTAGCTTTTCCTCCTGTTTATAGTTAATGGCAAAGATCCTTCACTTTATGTATGTAGACTCACAATCGATAAACTGCAGAAATCCACTGCTGTGGCCATTTGAAACCTAAAGGTGCATTTCCTTCAGGCCAGAAGACAGGTTTTGAAGATGTGAGAACCTGTATAATGTATGAGGGCAACAGCCTTTCAGAACTTCAAGCTAGTATGTTACTATACCACATCGATACCGTCATCTATCTACAGAGGCTTCCCACAGGAGAGCAAGTCAGGTTTAAATTGTCTTGTCTCTTTTATTTCTTAGGACAAGGCCAGCATAGTCGAGGCTCAAACAAGAATGATCTCCACGTAGGATAATCTCTCCAACAAAAAATCAAGTTTTCTAATCGCAATGGTCTGTGTAGGAGATAAATCTACCCAAAGGGATTAACCAAAATACAGATATCACTTATCTCAAGCTGCCGCAGTTTCTCCAAAGTTGTAATGCTTGGTATGAAGCATTTTCAAGCTGTAATTTGAACAGTATTTCCAACAAAATAAACACTTCAAGTCAGAGGGATTTAGGAAAAAGTTTTATGAAAGACTAGTCTATATTGTAAGATTCTAAATCTTGAATGAAAATACCCACTTCAAAATAATACAGCATTTAAAATGTAACATGCCACTATTTGTAGACCTAATATTAGCAGAGTAAAAATACTGCTAAATACCTGAAGTGGAGGGGAGGGCTGAATGGAGAAACCTTAAAATGAACCTCAAGCTGTAATCCTAAATGTGCCTCACAGTTCATTTGATCTCACAGTGAACTATTCACAAATTCTTTGAGTCAGTAATTTGAAATGACTGTTAGTCAACAGATTATGCAGAGGCAAACATGTTATGACTTTGAATAAAAACCTTCCTACAAGTCTGAACAGACTACTTCCTCCCACAGGAGACAGCTTTTAATCTTCAACTTTTACTAGACTTGCCATTTAAGGAAAGATTCATTTACAGCTGTGGCTCTTGGCACAGACAGATGTTCAAAATAAACTATTACATGTACCAAACAGAATTTTAAATCAAATTTCTTTCCTCTAGTAGCTACTCCTACAAACCTGTTAAGAAAGGGATCAGAACTATTTGTAGTCATTGTTCTCAGTTCCTGAGACATTCCAGGTGATGACACGGGGTTTTGAGATCCACCGTCTTGTTCCATTGTTGGAAGCTGGCTACGGAGAGCCAATTCCTAGAACAGCAGGAGAAGGAGAAAGAGAGATCATGTTAGGCATTTGAATACACTTTTTGGATACATAAACACATGACATTACAGATAATTGATGCTTTTACTGCTTCCAGTTACAAGAGTTAAACAAAATTAAACTAAAGTTTCTGAGGACAAAGAATCTGTACTGGCTTCAATGAAAACACAAGTTCCAGCAGCCATGCCCGGCATTACAGAGACTGCACTGTAAATGTATTTATGGATATAAATATCTGTATGTTTACTCAAATATTTTCTAGTTCACTACACTATCTTTCTGCTAAGTCTATACTTAAACCAAAACAAGAATTGTTAATACTATCTGACCCCTAAGATAACCTGTTTAGATCTGCTAAATAGCATTTTATCCTCATTTCTTTTAAATTCTGATTTAGTTCCTGGCTTCCTCTGTACCTTTTTAGTTTCAGTCAGCACACTTTCAAGTCTTTCCCTAAAAGTTCCCATTCACTCCTGCTAGAGGCATGCATTTGAAATTTCTGACTGATCAAATCAGTGATTAGTTCCATAAGTAAATCTCAAAGCTCTTCAAATTCCAAGTAATTTCTTAGTAAGACCAACACACTGCACTTCTGAAGTTACACACTTGAATTGCACAAAACTTTTTACACATCTGAATGTTCACCAGCTTGAATCAAACCATCCATAAAGTTTATATTTACTAATTATTGAAAGTAAGTTTTAACATAAAATACATTAAATTAAAGATGGATGGAAATAGGCAACATTTAATGTAATTTCCAGTGACCCCTCTCCCCTTTTTAAACAAGTAATCCATGAGTTACATATGTGAAAATACAGTAATTTTCTTCAAGCAACTCTATTCAAACATCATCAATGTCTCACCAAGACTGAGCTTTGTTAATGTAGAGCCTGTAAATCTATTGACTATCTTGTTACCATTAATGGTAGTATGTGACTTCCAGGCTGTGCCTGGGACAATAATCTCAGGCAAAACCAATCCTGTCAGTCTTGACAATACTCAGTATTTCTCACTTGTATAATGAGAGGTCTTCATCCATTTTCATGATAAGCCTAAGGACTACTGTACTGTAGTCTTTTAATATATAAAAATAATTCCCCAATTCTTCAAAGTGATTTATTTTAAAGAAATCCTAAGGTTATTTCATTTCTCACAGACTGTGCATTGAAGCTTCTCTACTGCCTAGTTTTCTAAGTGCATATCCTTCATTCCCATTCCTATTCTACATATTCCTTTAAGTTTTATGCCTTGCACTAGAAAATTTTCTCACTACAGTTGATTAGATCTTTGCAGAAAGTGTACAAGCATACCATTGCTTTTGTGTTCATCACACCCAGTTACTACTTCAAGTAAACCCAGCCTTCTCTTCATCACCACTTACTTGGCCACTGTTCTAACAAACAGTAATAATACTCCAACCCCATTTTCAGATCACAGAATGTTAGGCATCTTTTAATAATTTCTAAAGGCTTATCCATATGATTTTCATTTGCTTATGTAACAAACCCAAGTGCAAAGCCTATATAATGACATCTTATTTCACAGCTAAGTTTGCAACCTTGTATCAGTCACAAGTTATATGATATACAGGTAGACTCATCCATTTGAAAAAAAGAAAGAAAAAAGCATTCTTTCCTGGAATGCTTCCCAAACAGTGATCTGAAGAAGGCAGAAGGTCTTAGAGCAGCCATCCCAGAGATGGCTCAAGAACTCACCTATGTGCTCTGTCCTTTTCCCCTTCCCTCTTGGTTTGATCTGTACATTACATCTTTATTTCCTTGGGCTGCAGTCCCTGACTTGAATGAAGAGGAGGAGCCAAAAGTGCCAGCAGACTGCAGAAGCAGCTTAATCACACACCAGTGCCACAAAGAGTGGTAACAAAGCAAAACCTACATGGAGTAATTTCTGTAGATGAACTAAAGTGACATTTTATATCTTTTGTGTGGTCTTTCCAATCAGCACTGCCTCCTGATTCAGTAGTTGTGAGGAAGGTAAGAAATCCATACACGTCCCCTTTTCAAGAGCTACTGACACCAGGAAAGAAAAAAACCCACAAATTCTCTTCTGTTACTTTAAGCAAAAAAGTCAGTACAAAGGAACAAGAAATTTGGAAAAACAGGGAAATTACCTTTGTATTTTTCTAAATCCTCAGAGTGTAGAAGAAGTTGAAGTTTCATCAATACATGAACTTAAATAGTATGGTAAAATGAATGTAGCTCAAGACACTACCCAGCCAAAACCAAAAAATCTCATTTCGCTAAAGGTCCACTAAAAAGAGATGTATTAAACCAGGAGAGAGAACTGCATTTTGCCTATTATTTGGCATGTACTACATAGTGAAATTAGGATTTTTAAAATTAGTACTACTTTTATCCTTGTTTCAACAACATTGTTAAGAAATGCAAAACTGCAACTATTTTTAACTATTTATAAGTAGCAGTAATGCTACTTTTTCAGGAGTCAGAAGCACTTTCCCCTCAAAAGAATGTTATTACTCATCTAAGTAATAAATTTATGTCATTCTGGGAGTCTAAAAGAAAAAGGAATTACCAAAAAAAGACGAGCTATTGAGAAACAAATACAGGGCATTTTTTAATCATTCTGCAAGATAAGCAAAGTTTCCTAAAAGCCTAAAGAGTGTGTTAAGACTATTTTTCCTAAAAGGTGTATATAATGGAAGCTGAAGTTGTGTTGCTTGAAGAATGGGCTTTTCATTTCTCCTTCCTTATAAACCTGTTTTGCAATAAAAAAAGTTGTATGTTTGCTATACTTCAAAAAATGTATGGGAGTGTCCAAGCCTCTCCCAGCTCCAAACAGAGCAATGTGAACTCTAGGCTTTTAATTCATGCTTTAAAATATATCCTTTATTAGAAGTATTTAAAGTTTGGAGGCAAAAATAAAACTATGACAAAATCCTGGCTTAGATTCCTATGAATTGATCTCATCCTAAGTATGTCAAACTTGTTTTAAGTACCTCTAGGAAAAGAAAAGCTTAGTATTCTTATTGTCAGCACAAAAGCTGAATTTTGGTTATTACATAGAGACCAAAATGATCTGTCATCTCCTTAAATTATTTTAAAAATAAGGTCGGCACTGTGTAATTTATCTGGCTGACCTCATCCACATTTTTTTTCCATAATTGCATACAGATTAAGCTTTACATGAAGTTACAGGTCATTCACACCATGTCCAAATTAACTTTTATATAAAACTACTCATTTCAGAGCATGTTTATCTTTACAGGTTTTTGAGGAAAGGCAGATGACTTGTGCCACTCACTTATATTCTTACTGTATTAAACCTATGATATGCTACTCAATTTGACTTGATATATCCTGATAATTGGTTTTGTAAATTTACTTTAAAAGTGCCAATTGTAACATTTCTGCACCCAACCACTGCTCAACTTTCAAATGATCCACAGGCTTTCCTGGGATGCAAGATAAGTTTTAGGGGAAAGAGAAGACCACAACACTTAGGGGCAGACTTTAGCACCAGTTGCTTCTTCAGATTAAGTGTTTGCATTCTTGTGAGGGCCACAAAGTTACAACACAAATACAAAAGAAACAGGGAGGACACGTGGACAGATGAACAAAAATGAACTCAGCAATGAGGAGTTAAGGCAATTTGTGAAGACTAAGAGGAACACAAACCATCCACTGCTTCAATCATGACAACCAGCACAGCCAGTGAATGCAGTTCTGATTTACTATATAGACTTTTAAACAAGGTATTTATCCATAAAGATCTACATACATGAGCAAGCAATACAATTGTTTTGTTGATCTGTAAAGCTTAGAAACAAGCTAGAAACAAGCAGCAGATACAGAATGAACAAGCATATACAGAGGAACTTGTCTCATAAATGTGTAGTATGCTGATCTTACTAGCAAATACTCAAATATTAGCAGCAGATAAATAAGAAATCTTCCATTCTTAGCACAAGAAAGTAGTCTGCACAACATCCAAGAATAATGCCATCGGTACCTCGACATTATTTGCCTTTATTTCTTTCCACAGCACACTGTAAGGGAAGAAATCTGTTACTTAACATCTGCTCAATTTTGTGACATATACAAAACTTGACTGACATCTGCTCTACATGAGAAATTGTTGACAACCAGATGCTAACTACAGGAAAATGGAAGGAGACTTAGTGGGGATGGAGTGAAAGTCAAGTCACTCAATCTCTTAACTAAGACAGACAGCCATCTTTAAGGTTTCACAAATAATGATGATGATTAGTACAAGTAACTGAACAGATGCTCGGTGTTTGAAAATTTCCTGGATGTCTCAAACAGTTCTTGCCATAGTAAGTCTGAAAGTTGTAATTTTTGCTGCAGGTACCTTTGACATTTTTAGAATTACAGTAAAATACATCCTCATTCAAACAAGACGAGTCTTTTACAGTGCTATAAAAAATGAAGTTGAGCAATTATTTAATCTTTCCAGTAGGTGCTAAGGCTTCCATACATAACACCTGGAGTGTTAGTGTCACTACAGGATACTACAGCATCATGG
Organism: Eulacestoma nigropectus; assembly: GCA_013397775.1. Lineage (NCBI taxonomy): Eukaryota > Metazoa > Chordata > Aves > Passeriformes > Eulacestoma > Eulacestoma nigropectus. The sequence continues at coordinate 852,840 of VZTE01001346.1, read as the reverse complement.
CAGAGACGAAAACCTGGCAGGGACACTATGGTTACTCAGTGCCAAAAAAACCTGACCGTAGATATCAATACAACCATGGTGCTGTATCCAGGCTACATGGAGAAAAATATCAAGAAGGATGAGGATGCTGGGCTAGATGACCTCCATCAGTCCCTTCTAACCTAGTGACTGTGTGACATGAAAAGCTCAGAGATCCAGTTAAAAGTCAAGGAACATTTCTCAGATGTTTTTAAGCCATCTAAACCAGAGACTTCATTAAAGGCAAGCTTCAAGAACAACGGTGTTACATAATTTCTTTACAAATGAAAGACTTTGGCAATCCCTCTCTAAAACAGACTTAGCCTTCCCAGAACGAAGAGCACTGAACATACGAAGATTTAATTTTTAGTATTCCTTAAAAGAACATCTAAAATTTAGCAAGAGAAGCTATTACTCTGCAACCAAGCACAACTTTATCATCAGGAAAGCAGGTAATTTCTCCAAACTTCATTAATTTTATTCAAAAAGAGAGACCTGTCAGAATGAAGAAGGTGAACAAAGAAATTTTTATTCTTTCTATAAATTTTCCAGATTCACTAGGTCAACTGTGACCCGATCAGATGTACAGATTGGCACTTCAATAACAGCATGATCAGAGAAGACAGACTACATTTGCCTCTACAGTACAAGGCCTCAAGAAGCATTTAGAGAACCAGAACCCAGAAGGACTTCTCTAAGCACTTTCTTCCACCTGTGGCTGCTCATTACATTACTGAGGTGACATGAAAACACAAATAATACATTTAGATGGTACAACACGAATAATCTAGTATTACAGAACTTTAAAGGTGACATGATTGCCCGCTCTTCTACCCAACGGATCACTCAAACACACCTTGACTCACTAGCAAGTGCAGACTAACACAACTGAACCAAGGCAAGAGGTATGGCAGGAACCAAGTTTAAATATAAATGGAATCCTGATTTTTGTATGAATCCTTTCATTAGTTCCCATCCGAAATAAAGCAGAGTGACCACGACATATACATTTAATGAATTATCAATATAGTAGTCCCTTTGAGTTTTCACAGTTTTTTAGGATTTAAAGCCGTAATTTCAAGAAGTTCCAAAAACCTCATCTTACAGAGTTAAGTATGAAACTGATAACAAACTTTTCCATTTCCTGTATCATTTTGAGTAGGCAACAGGAAGAAGTTAGTGGAAGAGTGAACAATGGTATGACAGGGCTTCAGGCATAGAAGAAAACATAGAATACACTTTTGGCATTCAGTAAGAAAGACATCCCTTATGAATGACCCAATTACCTCAGAAGATAAGGTGTTTTCAGCTGGTGTGGAGAAATCCTCCTTTGTTTATTCTCTTGTATAACCACAATTCTTGAGGACTTTTTTTTCTCCTCCAGAATAGAATCTAGTACTGATTGATAAGATCATTATGTGGCTAATGCTTTGTAAATGAATCAAATGACTACATCTCAATTAAAATGCTTCTGTTTAAGACCTGCTCCGGTATTGCCAAACAAGAAAGTATTTTTTCCAGGGTGTCAGCACTAAGGTCTGAGGTTCCTATTTCTCAGAACTAGTAACACACAAATTTTGTGGTACTCTTCAGAATGCAACAGTACACCAGTATTCATGGCTTCCAAACAGAGGATATGTTCTTTTATTCTGTTTTTCTTGCCTAGTGCATACAGAGGTTTTCCTTAAAAAACAAAGTACAGTACAAGCCAATATAAATATTGTACTAAGAACTGGTAGATTAAAACACTGTTAGCAATAGTAAACATGAAGTTCTCTGAATATATCCATAAATCCACCCTTCCAGAGATTCATTCTATATTCAACTTCTTTAAAGACTAAAAGAAGACCACATAAGCTATTTATTATGCTTCACGTTTTGAACTATTTTATTTTTGTCTGAGCTTGAAAGGCTTTTCATAATTGTTGTTTCCTATACAGAAAATGTATCTGTGCAAGAGCCAGTAAATGCCAAAATGGAAAAATTGCATACTATATCTGCATAGCAATTATTTTGTTAGTCTAATCTACTAAGTAATTCTGTTACACCAGGCATGCTTAAAAATCATAACTATTTCAAGTGACTTTTTATTAACTGATAACATTTATCCTTCTTTAAAATCATACCTGCTTAAACAAACTGATAAGAACATTCATATGAACAGTACTTAAAAGTCACCAACTACTACCTTCGATAGTTTGCTTTAAATAAACATCTTGATGACATCAGGACTGGAACAGCAGTATGCTCAAGAATGCTAAACAAGAACGTTGTTTTCGATGTAGAAAAATGTGCAATGAATTCCTTGTTTGCTCTTAGATATTGATATAAAGTTGTGGTAATGCAGCACTCCTAAAAACAGTGTTAGGGCTGTGACCAGAAAAGTAGTTCAAAAATGTGCATGGCAGAGCTTGGTTTTTTGCTAGTTTTTTTTCTTTTTTCGAATGCTTTCATGTAGCAAAAAGTTCTCTGCTAGCCTAATTTAATGCTTTCATTCTTCTAATTATGCTGAAACATCAGTTAAGAGCCTACCTGATGTTTTGGAGAATTTGCTGTGCTGGGATTGATATTCCGCAATGCCTAAGAGTAAAAATAAGATGGATAAAAATTACTTTAGCTGCATGGTTTACCTATGCAGGCTGTCTTATAAACACCATCTTGTAGTATCAAGCCCCCAAGACAGGCCAGATGAGACAGGACAAGGGAGTTAAGAAACCGTGAAAACCATGACACAGTGAAACAAAACTCACAGATTTATCAAGGATGCATATTTGACAGATAAGCTGAATGACTAAGGAGAAGAACATGAAGAGAACTGGTTGTCACCTGGTCCAAAGTTAGTCAGGTTGTCAATGACAACTGAGGTAAGAAAACAATTAGAAGGCCTACCTAGAAGCATGCTAGCACAGGGTAAAATGTCTGTTTGTGGATTATTTGCAAAGCAGGAACAGCAGAAGCCCAGGTGCTTAAGCAGAGAGAAAGTCCTGATGCCACCTTTGCAATGTATTCTTACCTAGAGTACTATAAAAAGTAATGGCTGTAAAGATGACCCATCTTACACCAAGAGATGCTGAAGATTCCTACAAAACAGTCCTTGACTACAAAGGGGATAACGGGAGTCAGATTCCAGGACAGAATACTGCAGGTGATGAAGAAAGAGAAAAGCTGTCTTTGAGGACATTAAGGTATTATCCTCTTCTGATACAAGGCCCGTCACCCAAAGTGAAAAGGGAAAGATTTTAGAAGGTTTTCCTCAAAGAAAAGATTAGTGCTTTTTCTGGCAGTGTCAAAAACCCAAAGAAATATCCTAAGTATCTAGCACAGATGGTAGTAACTCTCAAAACATTCAGATTGAACAGTCGAAGCAGAAGGCTTAGAGTCAAAAGGAGATCAAGCCCGAATTCCAATCCAGAGATTGCAAAGTCCAGTCCTACAGTTTAATATTTGCTACAGCCATATCCATATAGTAGAAAATACTGAAAGGCATAACTTGCAGCCTTATTATGAAGTTTGAAATTCTTCAGCATAAGAAAATCACAGGTTCAAAACGCAGCCTAAGTTATTCAGTTGTTCCATGCTCACTCCACTGTTGAACAGGTAAGATTTTGGCAACAAGGCATCTCCTTAATGTATTTTATATAAACTTTTAAAAATACTTCAAAATCCTACAGACTGCAACAGGTTCTAAAACTGAAGACTTTCCTCCACTTGAAAGGGAGAACTAAAGTAGCCGTGGGAAATAACTTTTTGCATGACTTCAAACTCGATGAATATGAAATATATTCTCAGGCGGACTATCCAATCACATCAACAGTCCATGTTGTCATCCTTATAGCTTATGAAGCCTGCTCTTTAAGAGTTTTGTTAGAGGGAGGAAAGCAAAATCCTTCAGTCTAAAAAATCAGATACTTTCACCACCAAGCTGGTATCAGTAAGAGAATGAATTCAGACCTTTTTAGATCTCAAAGCTTTTTGTACAGTCTTTAAGACTCACTGAAACAACAACTTAGAAAAATCAAAACATAACATACAAAAGAAATAGTGGAAGTAGGTGTCTAACCTGTGGCCTCACCTGCCGAAGCAGTTCTTGATGCTTCAGTCTCAGCCTTTCTTTCTCCATCTGTAGCTGCTGAAGTCTCATTTGTTGTTGCTGATTGGAGCTACTCCCACCCATCACACCACCCTGGGGACTCTGAGGAGCCAGAGGAGGTGGCTGTTTGACTGGAGCACTTTGGCTGATTCGCTGATTCATGGCTAAGGAACCAAAACAATAAACATTTAAAAATTAAATTCAAACAAATACATGCAAGGAAAGTATTATCCATGACAGGTATACATTAAAAAAATTTAAAAATTACAAGGCATGATAGTACAAAACATGCAGTTACACTGATGTTTATAGACTGTGATATGTATGCTCACATGAGTGCGTAAAATTAAGGCAATAGTCTCATGTTTAAGACTACAAACTTGTTCTAAAAGCTTCTGAAAATAGGTAAATGTGCTAACTGGTGAAAAATTCAGAAGTGGTAGTAAAATATTTCAAGTTGAATTAGAAGGATCTCTCTTCTTTCTAACAAACTATTCTCACTTCATACACAGATAGTAAAAAATTTGTTTTATTCATGTGAAATCTTAGATTCACTGAACTTGGGAACACACAGAAAGACAAAATGGGTCATCTCACTTTTATGGAAAACAACTAAAGGCTAGCCATTGTGGTGCAAGGTCATGCAACAAGCATTCACATCCTTGTCACATCAAGATTTTAGCATTAGAGACTTCATTTGGAGCTTCTTGACAGGCAAAATTAAGAGTTGGTACAGAAACGGCAGATAAATTATACAGCCATAAATACTAACATCAACATAGGAAACATTTTGCTAGTGCTTCATTTTCTTTTACCCCTCAGAACTATGCAATGCATTTTTCCTGGAGAGTGGAGAAGAAAAAATGTCACCTTGTATGCATAATGCACAATGAGAACCCATCTTGCCTTCCCCTATAAAAGCAAGGTCTAAGACAATTTTATTTTATAAAATAATACATGACTGGGATGCATCTACTTGACAGGCCTGATTTCTCCCTCACATGAGACCAATATGGATAAAGTCAACAGAGGCACTAGAGTTCTCAGAGTGAAACAGAGGGTGGGAAAGGCTGACTGTATTGCAAGGGCACTATTTTCAGGGGCTTTCAGTTTGGAATTAGCTCTCCATCGTGTTGTCTGTAACAGATTGAATCTGTTAACATTCACAGTATTCTGCAGAATGCATTTGCTGAAGCAGTGATGGGAGAATGGTAGGGATTTTTTTTTTTCTGGGAATGAGGATTATAGTTTACAGAAACTAAGAAAAAAAAAAGGAGAGAGCTTATTTTAGGATGACAGGATGATCTGGGGCAAAAAAACTCATCTGTAGAATTAGTTTGAATTAATGTTTTCATCATGTAGAGGATTCCTGGAATACTAATATTTCTAACTACCATAAGTAAGGAGAATTCTCTCATAAAAAATCTGTATCATCTTTTCACTGAAAAGCACTTCAGTCTCCACTGTGTTTTGAGTGTTCAATTTAAGGTACAGTAGTGCTGTTCTTCTGTGCCAGAAAAGCCTACAAATATTTATCATGTAATACTAAACCAGTTAGAGACCCAACTCTGCAGTCTACTCTTTCAACTAAACCACTGGTCCAGCACAGACTCAACAGTCTAATGGGCAGAAGGGTCACATTTTCATGAGTCCAGTCAACATAAAATGCTGTCAAATAGCTTAAAGTGATTTGAAACAGTATTTTATTCCTTGTGAAAGAGCTTCATACATATGATCGCTAATAAGACAGAACTTCCTGTAAAGGGAAGCGAACCTGTGAAGTAGGAATAGAAACCAGATCCCAGTACCAAGCAGAAACAAGAGAGTGAATACCTAGGGCTGCAGTTCGGCTTCAACCCACAAGTCTCATCCTGACCCAGAATGAAAAAAAATAGTGGGAAAATGACATTCCTGTGGATCAAAGCCTAAAATCAAGCAGTTGATGTGACGAGACATCCAGCACCACTTCACCATCAGAACTGAACTTCAGGAAGGAAGGTGACCAGAGTGAGCCAATTAACCAGCTCTGCCATAAGAGCTGTGGTCTCTGGGCCAGTGACAGGAAGATTGGCCCCAAGACACTAGAAACTGTTAAGCAAAAGTTCTAAGAGCATCAACAACAGTCCTGTAAGGATGTGGGGAGTGAACATGTAACTACAAGCACCAGGAGCTCCACTGAGCAGTATCTGCTGGAAGCCTGACTAAAGCAGTATCTGCTGGTAGCCCATCTATCCAAGCTGAAGCAAAGTTGAAGCTAGAGAAAGCAATGCAAAAAGCAAGACAGCCCATCTAGCAGTTTTAGCCAAGCTAGACACGACACTGCTGGAGTGGGGAATAGATCTCCTCCTTTCTCTCTCTTTGGATCTGGAACCAGGACCATGCCTTTTGCTTTATATATCTTACTCTCTTTCACCTTATAAGCAGATATGAAGGGGTTAGTAGGGGACAACAGAAAACAGCCTTCTCCTGCTGTTAGTTAATTCTGCACCCTACCGAAGTCTGTGCTACTCCTCAGAAGTTCCAGGATTCAAACCCTGCTATTAAACAAGACAGAAGGTCAATTACAGTGTAAACTCGAGAGGGAGAAAAATTAGAAAATTACCATCACCTGAAATGAGCACATCTAAGTTAAAAGCAAACTAGCTTGTACAATTTAAGTACCCAAAGCTGAAAAATGTAAATTTTCTTTCAGTTAAAAAGGCTACCTTTATAGTCTAGTCCCTAGTTATATAATCATGGTTTCAGAGTCCTACCTCAATGTAGTTCACAGCCAAGTCATGTTACAGATAAACTCATAAAAATTTAACAGTGTCTAACCTTAGTTAAACACTTCAGTGCAATATCACTAACATTCCTTAAACATGTTATGAATATGTTTTTCCTGCATGCATCATACAAGTATCTCTTTTCCAAAAAAAGGCACCTTTGTATTTCCTGCTCATGCCATTTTCTGCTGTTCATATTTTGTATGTGTATCTTTCTGACAGCTGCTTGTCTTATTCCTGTTCTCTCTGACCACTGTTTGCTCCATTCTTCTCATCTACTGGCTTTGCAATTTTAACTTTAAGAAAGAAATCATGTTTCTCTGATGTTTTTTATTTTATTCCCTCATCCTAGATCCCCAAAATATCTTCTAATGTCCATTTTGAAATTAATATTTCTAACTAAAAGCTTATCTAAACAAGGAATATCATAAGATATTGAGACTTTGGTGTATAGTTAAAATTCATCAATAAATATTAGAGAGTAACTTAATGATATGATTTGGCAACTATTCGGAAACTGAATCTAAAATTCCAGTTTCTAAATTATTATTATTATTATAATAATTATTATTTTTATTATTCACACTTTTATTCACATATTCACACTATTATTATTATCCATTGAAAGGATATTTCTGAACAATTTATTATTTCAAGAATGAAAGTGCAAAAGCTTTCAAATTGATAAGATTTTAAACTGTCCTCAGAACAGATCATGGAGATGTTTTTATACGAGCAAACTATTTTTAACCATGAAATTAAACTAAAAGTTAGGATATTAGAAGAAGATGCTGCTAACTGAATTTTACTGACTTAACATATCCAAGTGAAGAACTAGCAAAAAACCCACAACAGTACTATCAATGATTTTCATACACCTTGGTGATTACACAAGTGTGCTATCTTCAAGGGAAACTAAAAGAAGAATGTAATTATCTATCATTTCCAACACAATATTTAATGAAAAGAGGGGGGAAACACATCGTGTTTCAAGTGACAGGAAAAAACAGAGGGTTTTAAAGCTTTTTCTTGTTGCTTTGGGGTTGAGGTTTTTTTGCTTGCTTGTGGCTGGGTTTTTTTCTTTTTACATTCCAATTCTCCATTACTTACCAGGACATGATTGCAGAAATCTGCACTCTAAAGAACATGCTTATCAATGCAATCTCAGATAGTAGATTTTACTTTTTTCCCACCTCATGCATTTATGGTGATCCTGACATGCACAGCTCTTTTTAAGTACTTCAAATTCAAAGGTGAAGAGCTTCATTTTATCTGTTAGCTAGGACTTACCAGTTTTCTAATGCATCCTGTTCCTTACCTTCCATGGCTATGGAAAGCATTTAAATAAGGGGCTCTGCACCCACACAGCGGAGGCTGCAGAGACCTCACAGGCAGAGCAGGAACAAACAAGTCTTTGTTTCTAGAAGAGTGGGATTTGAGGGAGGAGGAGGGGCAGACAAGTTAAAAAACATGGGCAACTTAAGACAATAAAAAAGATCTTGTCCTAAAATATGGCTTCACAATCTGCAGGATACAGTCAATTGCAATTGCTGCAATACTTTTTTGAGAAGAGAAAATTACTGTTTCAAATGCTACACATTAAATGTTCTACTGTCAACAGCCTCTTCTGTACTGTACCAGCTAATGCCTGACAATTCCTGAAAAAAGTTTAGGCTGCTGTCTACACACATAAAAAAAACCAAACAGCCAAAACCCAAAAACAAAACCGAAAGAAACAATTACCAGCCATTGGTACTAGAGAGAAAAGGCCAACAAATTGTTAACAACTCAAACATAAAAGGCTAATTTCTCTCCCAAGATCCTCTGTCAGTTGAAAATCCTAATTCCCAGGGCAGTGACAGATTCCAGTAACACAGCACCTCTCTCCTATGCAGAATTACATGCAGAGATTGCACCCTTAATGATTAGCAGACATAGCAGAATATTTGATGTTTTTTCTTTCCTACTTATAATTTCACCCTTCAAAGCTAAACCTAATTTTAATCTGCAAATTTGAAGACATTATTTAGTTGAACAAACGACAACAAAAAAGCTCAGGATGTGAGCATACTATAACTGTCTGTCCTTGCTAATAAGAATCAATGTTTTCACTGGGGGAACTAAAAAAAAAAGAACTTGTCCCCTTCAGCTTCATTTTGAAACTAGACAGCTATTGTGCATCATTTTTGGCTACAGTTAGGTTTTTACCTGGTGCTAGTTTGCAACACAACAACAAAGGCAAAAATCCTCTTTGATTACATTTAAAAGAGCTGTGAAGAAAAAAAAAATACCAGCAGGATTTGAAAGAGTCTCGGAAGTAATAAAAACATGTTCCAAGGGGCTTTTTAAGAGAGGCTTGGTACAACAATTTGTTGTTAAATCAGGATGTAAGTCATGTTTCTGGATCATATTCTTTATAATGTATTGCTATATTATTCTAAGGAAATCCCAGTCAGAGTTTCATAATGCTGCTGTTATAAAACAACCTAAAAATTAGCACAATAAACTATTCCATTGCTTTCAGTCTCTGATTAATCTGACAATCCTAGATCTCAGAGTATGGGAGAAATCTTAAACAGACTGTTCTCTGGGCTCATTTTGCTGCTTTAAGTGTACAAACAAATCTTAGTGTCTTAGTCAGTCAAAAAGAAATATTCACAGACTCCTGAGCTGAACTTTTGGTTAAAGCAAGATATATCCAATGAAAATACTATTACAGAAGCATGTCCAAACTACCGATTAGTTACACTGCACTTACCAACTAGTTTCATTCAGATTAGTGTTTTCCTTTTTGTTTTACTACCAGTATTGCACCTGCTGGTTAAAACAACATAAATTAAGTTTCTTTTTCTTTGATAAATCTGCCATTGTTTTTGAAGTCTTTCTGTACTGTAAAATGTAGATGTGCGAAAGCCGGACTGACTTGAGCACCACTAAAGACTCTATAGCATATACAGACAGACTCTTGAATCCCTGGTAACTAAACCAGAGTAAAATGCTGCATCAGTTCTTTTCCCCCCACAGCAGTAAACAGCAGTATTTATAAAGCACTTTCACTCAATGTATGCCAGTTTCAGAAGAACTAAAATATTCTGGCCAGCCAGAAAAGCAAATATAAATGATATTCAGCAGTAAAGTAAGCTAAGTGAGTAGCTTTTAAGAACTTCTGCTCAGTGCACACATATAAAACAAAACTCTTTAAACAAGGGGCTCTTACTAAAACTCTCTTTAAAGTCTTTAAATAACTCTTTTCCACTTTTAAAAAAGAAATCAGTTTTAATTTTGGAAGTCTAAGCAAGTTTTAAATTACTTGACTCACAGAATGCAACTGACACCATAAGTATTAGTACTACAGAACTATGTAAGACATACTGCATTGGAGAGATTATGAGAAGAAACCTGAACTAATGTTATTTAAATTTCAATTCTATGTATGAAACACTGACAGCTCCAGTAAGTGCAGGAATCTGAGCTCACCAAGGCCCCATATGTCTGTCCACTGAATCTCTGGCAAAATATCTTTAATGAAAGCTAGTCCACATTTTAGACCAAAGTTTAATCAGCAAAGAGTCTACATAAGGCTATTAGCTGTGAACAGTTTCACAGTTTAATCACCACATAATACTTCCTGGGTTAACTAAGCCAGAAGACAAACTTCTTAACAATTTCTTATAAAATAATGTGAAAACTTTTAAAATGAAGGTTTCCTTTAATTTATTTGAGTGGAACAAACCCTGTATATATGCATCTGCACATCTCATCTTTTCTTTAATCTCTGTCATAAGCCCATTAGAAATGATTAAACAGAAATTACAAAATCTAGTAAAAACTACTGAAAAAAAATCAACAGTATACTGTCAAGAAACATTTCTATATATAAGAAACTGCAATCATGTTTAAACACGATTGAATTCAAAGACAAAAAAACCAGATGTGTCTTTGAATTTAAGATCATATATGATCAGATATAGAGTATATAATTACTGTGTATATATATATTTAGATTACAGATAATGAATCGTGCTCAAAATAATCTACCTCCAATTTTTAATATAGTATGCTCATTAACAGAGAAGTGCAAACTGCTGTATTAGAAGGCTATAGTGGAAAAAATGTCCCTGTTAGGAGTGCAGCTTCCTTTCGCTATCACAGCTGCTTAGCACAACACTGCAAGCATGCATTATTTTTACTGGCACTCAGACATCATTAGCAATAAATCTCCTTTCTCAAACAGGATTAAATTACTCTCAAAACAAAACAAACCCCAAAACAGGTATAAACTTACATAAACTACTGTCCTGGTAAGTTCTTAAGAAAAGTGTGGGTTCCTCTCTCTTTAATAGTCTAGAAATATTCTACCTTAAGTAGAATGCATCCTGACACAATACTTGTGGACAGATTTAGTGATTTCTTCAGTGAACTCTGTTCAATTAAGAGGTATAAATACATCCTGCTTTCAAATAAAACAAGATTTCATGTTCTCATATAATCACGCACAACAAATAATTATTTATCGTCATTACCATCAGGCAGCATCTACCTTTTACAAAGGGATGCTTACCAGCGAAATTTCAACTGCCTCTGCAGATTCACAGCAGGCTTTGACAGAAGTCACTGGTTCACTGAAAAGTGATGGTGCTTCATCTGTACACATCTCTGACACACATACCAAAATACAGGTGTCTTTACCCCATCCTAAGCAATCTCCTGAAACTGTTCTTCTGGAAAAACAGAGACAGGGAAATGAAAAATCTAACACCACTAGACCTTTTTAGATGAGTAAAATCCTCTTTTGTTTAACAGAGTATGTAAAAGGATATGCCATTGCATTTGCAGATCAAAACCACTTGTGGCTCATGCTCTGCTTTTTGTGCAAAAAACCTGAAGGCAGATCTGGAACTTAGGAAGTCTAAAATGCTACTATGACCAGATACAAGGCCTGGGCTATTTTTTTTTTCTTTGACTAGACAAAGGCCAAAATCCAGATTTCCAATCTAGAGTTCCAGTTATATCTTGTCCAAAAATCTGCATCTTGAAAGGCTCCCACAAACTAATTTGAAGGAATATATATTAAACAAAGTGCTAGACACGTAAGGGATAAGAAAACAACACTATGGAATACCTCCTTTTAATTTCCAATACTTAAAAATTAACAGATGCTCTGAAGCTTAAGCTTTCAATTGAATTTCAAGCTTGTTTTGTGTTTGCTTGCTTTTTTTAAAAATAGAAATGATAAATACTTGTTTCAATGAAATGTGCATTTTACTTCAGTGTTTCTGAACAAGCTCTTTTCCCTTTTTCAAAGGTGTAATGTTTTTAGACTACAAAAAATAGGAAGCAGAAAATCCTGGTGTGCATTCTCTATAATTATACTGTCATCATCAGTTTTATTTCATTTCCTAATTATGTAGTCAAGCAGCTACTGTACACAGAGCCCCTATGGCACTTTCCATAATGATAATAAACACTGTCTTGCCTTACTTTCCCCCTCATCCAAAATTCATGCAGAACTTCAAAGAACATTAACATAATCTATAAGTGGGAGTGATAAAGTCGTAGCAGTGATTTCAACCTGAGGTCACATATTTTGCTTCACACCCAATAGCGCAGCTCCAAGAATTGAAAGAACAGAAGGAAAGAGACTGAGAGTATGTGACATTGGTATGACCACTAGTTACAAGCCTTTAAAACCCAAGTCTAGAATAAAATAATGAGGAAACTGAAACAATATCTTATTTTACTCCAATCCCTACAGACACTTGTCTGACTAGTCTACTGGAGTACTAAGGTCTCCACACCAAACTTAACCCAGCAGAGACATGGAAATCAGCTGCCACTTTCCAGTATTTTCCCACTTCAACTTCATCTTTGAATTTAACATATTAAGCATCCTGAAAAGGGCAAATTATTTAAAGTTGCATTTCAAAACCAAGTCCTATCATCAGCAAACTTAAATAAGAGTTATAATCCTTTTAATAGTATTTGATACAAAAGCCAATTCTTGGAAACTTATAGCAAAAAAGCTGAACAATTTCGAACTTCAACTGGTACTAGGAAATTTGATTTTATAGAAAAAGCAGATGTTGTTCCACTTCACCAACTCCAGCCACTCAGAATGCATAGCTGACCTGCTTCCTATCCAGATGTTCTCTGACTATCAAGAAAACACATTATGTTATCTGAAAGGCTTAAAAATCCAGTAGGGTCTGTGAAGAATGACCAATGAACAAGAGCAGAAAAGACAAAACGGTCCAAAAGACAAGCTCAATCTGACAGTCCAATTCCCTTAAGGAAAAAAAAAACCCTCCTAAATAAAAAAAAACAAGGCAATTTGAAGCCCCTTACTGTGAGGCCTGCAAAGGCACTGAGAAGGTAGGACAGCATGTTTCTACCAGATGCTCCACTAGACAAGAATCCTGCTGACACAGGCCTAAGGACCAACCCCCTCCCATCTCCACTCCTTTGATCCCATGTCATCTTTTATGACTGCCTGTGCTTGGCATAAGATGACCCTCCTTTCATACTTAGTTCTTTCCTAGATATTAAAGTTTGTGAATTGCCCTAACACAAAACTGTTTTAAAGTCATGTTTGCAGACTTGGAGGATGAAGGTCTGAGCCACAGGGCTTCACTGACGCTTAAGTGGTGTAGCCGAAGACCTCAAACCCATTTCAAAGATGTCAGACTTGAGTTTTGGAACGAAGTTCTTATCTTCAACTTGGAGCACTCAAGTTTTAGACCCAGCCTAACCCCCAGCTAGCTATTCTGACAGAGGCTCTTTTCTGATGCATTATTTCTAAAAGTCTGCTCCAAGAAAGAATACATACTAACTACATTCTTTTATTTTCTGTTTTAAAATCATGAATGCTCTACCTAAATGCCCCTTACCAAGTCAGTCCACCTAATATAATTTTTTAAAACTGATTCTCCTTCCCCCCTCTCTCGTCTAGCCACAATAATGGGAAATTCCAAGCACAATTTAAAAAAGACCTATATCCACACCTACTAGAGAAAATAAAGATGAATGCAAAGCTTCCATCTGATGAGTACAGAGACATAAAGGCTGTCTCCCTGGAAGCTGGGAATTCAGAAGCAATAAGGGCAAAGAACAGAGGAGTATGTTTGCACATACCATTCAACAGCTTTGTTTTCTTCAATGGTTCTTAAGATTGGTGAAAGTGGCAGAGAGAGAAATTAATTCCTCCTTCATTTTCAATCACCATTAGCATCACTGTAATAACCAAAGGCTTCAACAAGACAAAGATGAATTCATCCTGCTTCTGGAAGTATTAGTAGTCAAAAATATTGAAAACCAAGCCCTTATACTAAAACACAGTGATAGAAAAGGGTATGGTGATCCTCAGGGGCAATAATGCCAACAGAAGTTTCAACCTCTATTAAGCACAGAAAGGTAAACTTCTGAGTCACTCGCATGCTATTCAGGGTCACATCACGTATTTGTCGAGGATCTCCACATGATAAATAAATGCAAGGCTCAGTAATTCAACTCTGTCAAACAGATTTTTTTTCTTCCTGAGTGGAGTGACTTAAGGAGGTCACAAGTAAGAAAGCAACAGGAATAGGATTTTGTATTTTCTTGGCTCAAATGATAAAAACATAAACCACAATACAATGTGTACAGCTTAGGTTTTCAAGGAAAACTCCTCCAAGCTCAACAGCAGCTAGCAGCTTGTCTCTATTTGCCGTCACTCTAGATCAGAAGAGCCCACATGCTTTTTTTCCTTTCCTGCCCCTTTCAGTTACACTTGAGCTCTTTGACTGAAAAGGTCTGGAACAGATTAAAAGTCCGACCACAAAATAAAGAGCCTTGGCATGTACTCAAGCCTGTCTGGGATACACATACACAGTGGGCCCAAAAAGGGAAGCTATGCAGCAAGAAACCCTTAATCAGTCTTTTGGACATTTCTAACTTCTTTCAGTTTAACTGCACAGCCTTAACATTTGATGGAGTTTCAGTATGCACAAGACAAGTAGCTTTTGCCCTTACAGTTAGACCACTCTATTTACAGCAATACAAAATAGTTGTGAAAAGCAAGATTCATCTCACTCACAACCTCTGTCCACTAAAGCATTTTCCACATCCAGCTCATATTGGAAACTATAAAGTAAAGCATGTAAAAAAAAACAGATACTCTGCAAGATTACCTTAGTAAACATAATTGCAAAAGGCAACACTGATTTTCAAAATGACTGCTTCCTTTTCAACCTTATTCACATACTACGTAATTGTGAAGTTGCAAATTACCCACACAGTCCTCTTGCAACACGCAAACAGGTCTGTAGCTCTGGCTGGTGTTAAAGGCAGCATGGACATTTGCCAAAGCTGACACCCCACCTTTGGGCTCAAGTTGCATAGTGGTTCAACCTGTCTACAAACTGGTGAGCAGTTTATAAACAAAGTGTGACAATCTGGTGTTCTCCATAAGAGTAAACAGATGTTGTTAGTAAGCACTCAAGCCTACAAACCAAAAATGCAGAATTTGCAACAGGAATTTCAGAAAACAAAACAGAACAGTGACTGTTGAGTTTTGTAGCTCTGTATTTATACGGCATTCATGGAGTTAATGCCTCTCCCAAAAGGGGCCCACAGTTGTTGTTAGGTCAACCCCTGTAAAGCTTCAAAGGTTTTGCATCCCCTCAGCCTGACCTACTCAGTGATCTGCACACTGTTTTAATTTAGCTGCACTGAGTCCAAAAGTAAAGCCTGAAAACCACAATGATATCTACTTTTTTTTTTTACTCCTACTGTTTTTCCATGGCTCTGGAAAAATAACTAAAATCCAAAGGAGTTGAAAATAGTACGTTATTGGGAAAACAAATCAAGGGCAAGTTAATACAGCTAATAAGGATGACACACACAGGTCATAGCTTTACAGAAAACCAGAAATTGTAATGCCATATTAAATACATCACTTGGACAATCTAAGAAAGTAGTTTAGAGTCTTCACATTGTATGTGATTTCTATTCACAGTCATCAGTGCCAATATTTTATCGAAAAGTTTGCAGTTCTGCTCTTCATACAGATCAAAAACATTACCAAAAAAATTATATAAAAGTTTGGTTTTGTTGAATTTCTCCATCTAGACTTCGTGATCCTTAAGTTACTACTTCTATTTCCAATATTACAGTCTTTACCCCACAAAAAGGTTATTAAAGTAGGAACAACAAAACTAGTAATTCCTCATCATATCATTTAAAACAGAAAGTTTTGTCATGATAATCACTGTGACAAGCTGGAATTATAAGCTGGTATATGTTTCAAGTGTATTTAAACAGCATGAACTATTATTTGATGATGCCCTCTTAAGATAGCACAAAGGAAAGTAAATATCGTTTGAGAATTAAAAGATTCATCTGTGGTAAAGTTTTGATAATTTAAAGGGATGACCAAGCTTGACTGAAACTGTCTTGAGTAATTTCTGAATGTCACCACTCTGGGGAACTGTATGGATTATATGGCAAATATAAATACCAACCCGCAGCATTAGAAACTTGGGTAACATACAGTCCTGAAGGATATAAGCTAATAGTTTTTATCTTTTATTTAAAAATTATTTAAATAAGGCCTCTATAACTCAAAATATATTTTAATTGTACTATAAAAAGTTTTCAAAATATGCCTGCAAAATTAAAGCTGAGTGAACTGAAGCAAATCAAGAATTCTGAATTGAGATGAACTTTTACCAAAGCGTGGGTCAAGCCTTGGGTCTAGCCAAGATGTGGTCTTGTTCTTATGGTTTATGTAGTAAATTTCTCCATCCTGGGTCATAGCTTGTTCCCATCCATCGGGGAGTGGGCCTGCAATATAGAAGGAAGGAGTTGATGGCGGGCTCTTGTTTGCTCCAGCTGAAATTGATCTAAAAAAAATTTTAACATTTTACATAACAGTACATGAAACAGAAGAGTTTCAAGCTCATGTCTAACATTTCTGGGATAAGGGCAAAGAAGTGGTGGGTGGGAAACCAAGGAACAGGAAACACTTCTATAATTTTTATTTAGGATTTGGACTTTAATTTTCAAACTTGTTTGCATCCTTTCATATGCTTTTGACACTTTCTTTTGCTATAGCATTCTAGTATAAAACCAGCAATAAGTCAAGCCTGCCAGAATGAAACCAGCATGAGCACCGGGAAAAAGAAGCATAAAATAATTCTACCTCTCATAGGAAAGTTCATCTAGTGATTAAGACACAGCAGCAGCAACAAGCTAACACTGAGGAGATCCTGAAATATTCCTGTCCTTCACAAACCATTTAAAAAAAGTAACAAAACTAATTTCCCCTTTACCTCATACTCTACCTTTCTGTGAAAGCATTCAAGGCTTAAGCAGGCAAAAATGCAAACCTGACGAACAAGGCAGGCAAACAAGCAATGACAAAGCAAAGGCAAGAAAACACCATGAGCAGCCACAAAGACACAGTGCTATGAACAGCAGTGCTATGCCTCTACAAGCAGAAAGGCACACACAGGGGAAACTACTTCTAGAAAATGGTCAAAGGGAAGTACATAATGATGTTGTGGAGTCCACAGCTGATGTCTGAATACAGAGCCTGAGGAGTAGTTCCCATATGTTCCCATTAGCAGCTTTCAAGAAACCATCTTTCATTCCTATACAGTTCTTAAACCCATCATTCCCATCTCTATATGATCACATACATTCACCCGCACTTCGCTTAGACTGAAAACTATTTTAAAAAGTTAGATTTATCTCATCTTATCTAGCAGGCGCTTTACAAATACATGCTTTTGAATTTCTATACTCACGTTGACATGGACTTTTAAAAACATCTAAATTAGATACAGGAAGATCTTCCCTGTATTTTAGATTTAAGTACAATCCTCAAATTGTACAACAAAAGAATCACTACAAATCTTAAGAATGTAAAAGAAATTAGAACAAAACCTGCTGTAGCAGCAAGCCATTGTATTTCAAGTTCTTCTACTCTTCCTCAGCGTAATATAGTAATACAACAGCAGAAGCCATCCGGCAGTTAGACTTGGACTACCAGATTACGCTGTATTATGTAAGATACCCTAAGTATACACAAACATCATTATTTCACACATGAAATTCACACATACTCAAAAATACGTGTGTCTATCTGATAAACGTCTACTATTATCCATCTTCAAACTACATTAGCTCTTGACTATAACTTTGTCCTGAAGTCATGTTCCTGCTGAAGAATTCAGTCTAAAGCTGGGAGGAGAGCTGGGGAGGATAGATTTGTTTGCTTAATCTCAAAAGATGTTCTTGGAGAAATGTCAAAAAGAGTAAAAAAAATAATTCAATTGCATTCCAGTAATATCCCAAGGCATAACCAGGACAAGAATTTCTTACTGAGGTCTTTGAAGATCCCTTGCAAACTACATTTCTAATTTAAACTTTCATTTTGGCTCAGAAAACAAAGCCTTTCTCTAGCAACTTCACTACTCCATCATTAGAGCTACAGGTTTTCAAGTGAGGAAAAACAGTGAACACTAGAGATTTTCTTCCCACCTCTAATGCTCATAAGCTTTAAATGTCGCCTGCAAGTATTGAGTACCTCAGCTTTTATCAGAAGCTAGTGAACAGAACAGGCAAGAAAGAGTGACAATACTGCAAATAATTCTTAAATGCTAACATATTCAATATACAAAAGAACTTTGATGCAGAAATGAAAGCTCCAGTGCAAAGAATGATGTATTTTGTTACCATACCCAAAGACCAGCTAGCTGATCAGTGAGATGCTATTTTATAAAACTGGGGCACAGGAGCACAGTGACATGCCCCCCATCATTCAAGTGTAGAAGCCAATGAAGAACCAAACCCACTCCTTTACTGCTAAGCCAACACGCTAGCCATGTAGGCAGACCTTCTCACTACCATCCTCCTCAGAGAATGGTCATTGCTTGTTCACCTGCTAAGCCACACATCCCTTGGAGAAACTCAGCAAGAAATTCTTTGTGAACTGCAAAGCCAAAAAAACCCTGTTTGGCTTTAGGAAAAACAAAACCAGCCTTGGGGTGTCAGTCCTGCTGAACACTGAAGTCTGTACTGGTCCAGCATGTTCCTTCGTAGCAAGTAAGAACAAAATGCCTTTGAAGAAGGTTGCCAGGACCTGATCAGTCCATGCACCTGGTGGAACAATGCTACTTAGGGGATTCAGTGATCTGATGAGTAGTAGCTTACTATTAGAGACAAACCTAGGCATGATTCTCTTTCTAAATAAAATGCACAACTGTGGAACAGGACAGGAAGGGCCCATCTGCTCATCTGGCTGTCACAGCAGCAAGTCTTCCTTGCTAAGTGCCATAAATGATTGCAGAAGCAGAACTTTTATCTCTATAATCTTTTGGCATTAATAATGATGCTTTCTCCCTTGGACAACAAACTGCTCTCATGTTTCTGCTGTCATCCTTACATATTGAAATGACAGTTCAAAAACTGAAATGACTGCCTTCTGTAATTCCTGTATGGTTTTGAGAGTAATTGTGAAACTAGAAGACAAGTCTGATTTTCTAAATAGTCACCTGACAAACTTTGTGTTAGAGGCAAGTACCGGAGGAAAGAACCAAATCCATGCTGAGGAACAGCAGACACATTCACCCAGAGCATCTAGGAATATTCCTTTGCAATTACATGTCCCTCTTCCCCCAAAAGGCTCAATAGGAACAGAATTTCCAGCATTAGCTTTTGTGACCTAGGTTATCTAAGTCCTATACTGCTGCTATTCAGACCTTCCCACTAAAATTTCCATAGTTACTGTAGCTCATGTTGTACAGAATCAGCAATACTGAGTCTATCCAAAAGTCCACTTAGTCCAGGCATCTAGCCCGGGGTGATGGATGGAACTTGTTGGTTGCTGAAAGTAGGCCGTTTAGTGACTGTCTCACTTTATAAATTCTTAAATAAAACACTGAATACATACAGAGACCTAAAAGGTATAGAGGCTATGAATAGTCACTTGGCCTCCAAGTATGTTGGGCACTTGAACAGGCTCCCCAGGGAAGTGGTCACAGCCCCAAGCCTGCCAGAGCTCAAGAAGCATTTGGACAATGCTCTCAGTGGTGTGACTCTTGGGGATGTCCTGTGCAGGGCCAGGAGTTGGACTCAATGATCCTTGTGGATCCCTTCCAAATCAGGATATTCTGTGAGTCTATCACAAGTTATTCCTTGAGCCAGTTTCTGTCTGCTTACTAAGTGCCAAAATATCTCTCTTTCAAGTACTTCTCCAGTCTCCCCTCCAACTTTTGTAAATATTTAGCACAAACAATATCCCTGTGACATGGTCCCCTGCTAGTTCTGTTTGGTGCCTCCTATGACAATTGAACACTATCACAACCCTAAGTTTAGAATTCTATGAAATAATTTGCACAGGGAGAAACAACCCTTCTAGGTAGGGAACTCAGCCTGCACTGTGGTACTTCTAAGAACAAAGTTACAAAAAAATTAAGTCCTAATTTCCAAATGTAAGCCATCTTTACAGAACTACTGATAAGCCATACCTCTGTAACTAAGTATTTATATAATGGTGTAACTTCATATAAATAACATGTAATTTTAAAAGCCTGTGTGCATGTCTCTTTGATGCATGTCTCCACTTTTTTTTTTTTTTAAACTTTCTCATAAGCCATGAAATCTGGAATGCAATGCAGAGCTTGCTGCTGGCAGATAGAAAGCAACGGGAAGAGTAACTAAAACAAAAATGTAGTAGAGATTCAACCTATACTGGGATATGAAGTGAATCTTGCAAGACTCTACGGTTCCTAACACTTAATTCTAAAATAAATGTAAACAAAGCCATATTTTATCAATAGGTCAATGCATATAAGAGGGCATCTGTATCTATCTACTAGCTGAATATGCATGGACAACCTAGGAACTAGAATACCTATGTTCAACAACAGGAATCATCTTCACCTAATACAAACACTGATCTCCAAGACCTTTCCTAATCTTTCTCTCTGAAAGCTGAACTTTTCCCCTTCAGTCACTGTAGCTCTAAAACTTCTAAAAATTATATCAAAGTCGACAAAATTTACTTAAAGTATACCTTTATCCTGTCAAATTAGTATAAAAAGACACCATTTAAAAAGGGGCAATTTTTGCAGATGAAGAAATGAACATTACTGTCATGCAGATACTTAGAAACTCAAGTTTCATAACAGATCATAGTGTTGACTGTACACAAACCAGAATTTTGTAGTATGACTGGCTACATAGGAGCAATCTGCAACTAAAGTGAGCAAGGATCTAAGAGAAGAGCTAGAACTTGTTTTAGTTATTGGCATATTCCTTCCTACCCTCCTGTCCCCCAAGAGTTATTAATTCAAGTGTCCATTTTCTTACCAACATTTAACATGGCACTATAGCCTTACCTTAAGTGACAATGGAATTGCACTAGGTCTACAAACTTTCACTGGGAAACTCAACTCAAAACTGCCACAGTTTTGAAAGAATGAAAGAATGAAGACAAAAGAGGACAAAGACACAATCTGCTCCAAAGCTAAATATCTAAGGTCTATGTGCAAGCGGAAGAGGCTAAAGTATGCAGTGCTGTCAAGCATGATTCAAGCATGATTCAGGAAGTAAAAGTATCTGAAGAACAGAAGTATATAAATACAATTATCCCATCTCTGTTGTATCAACTGTAACTGTATAAGAAACAGCCACTGTTTATTCTCAAATTTATAACTTTACCTCAGTAGGAAATTTATAGGAAATGTTCCTCATAAGAACAACATACCATTATTACTACCTTTTTATCTGTTGGTTTTAAGTTAAGACAGAAGAACAAAGCTTCTTCTGTCATACCTTTAGGGAAAAAATGGTTAGAAACATAACGCAAAAAAATCAGAACAGTCACAATTAATTTTTATATACATGTGGCATATTTACAAATAACAGGCTTTTTTCCTTTCCACTAGTGAGATGTGAAGATGCAATCCTATTTCACAAATGAACCAACAAATGCCATCTAAAAGATGCACTGTGCTGCTTCTCTGCATACATATGGCCCAAACTATTTTAGTTGATTACATGTAGCAAGCTAAGTTCAGAAAGACTGAGACAAAAAACCCCCTCACTTTTCACACACTGATGACTTCCTATAAAGGATGCAGCTAACTAACATTCATAGAATAATTCATTCACAAAATCATTCCCGGAAGAGATGAAGCTGGTTCAGACGTCCATTAACTGCCTTAAAGAAATGTAACTTGCAGCAAGACACCTGGGTTCTCATCCAGTCTTAAGTGCCTCATGAGATGGAACTTCTTAAGAAAGATAACCTAAAGATTTCAATCTCCTGCTAAACGACATCTTTCCCATTTTTATATTTTAAATAATCTTTTGACTTGCCCTAACCTTTATGGCATCTTTCCTGAGTTCTTCTTCCCTTATTTATCCAAAAAGACAACAGGTTTATTTCCAATATTCACACATCAGCTTTCAGAGTTCTCTCTCTGCATCTTCAGTTTGTTTTCTCGTTCTTAATTCTAGCTAATGTCAAGAATTCTAATTCTGGCTAAATGGTTAAAGCTTCTAAAGACCCTCAAGACAGCTCCCAGAAATCTCTCTTATGTTTCAGCACAGTAACTTGACTTACAGGCTCCTGTGGCAGTACACTAAAACTTGGACAGTAACTTTGAGTAAGGGCTAAAATTAACAAGCACCATACAAGGTCTATACAAGGAAAACATTCTCCTTTGTGTCATTTCAGACATTTTTTTTGCAAGTCAGTGATCTCCAGCTGTCACAATACTTACACTCGTTTTTCCCAATATCTTTCATGAAAGGCTCTCATAGCCCTAGGGCATGTTTTACTGCCAGCAATATTTCTTAACAAGAAACTTCTGTCTTAAAGGTCTCAACTTGATTTCCCAGCTCTTGAGGATGAATACCCAAATTAGAACATTAAGTAGTCTTAAATCTGAGTGCCAACATCATGACTGTAAGTTCCACTATGCTGAACTGGTACATAGTTACTTGACTTTTCCATTTCTCTCAAAGATTACTTAAGAGGCTACCAAGGAAGCATAAGCTACCATGAACTCAGTAGTAAAAAGTAACAAAACTAGGTACAAGAGAATTTAGTGAAAACAAATATACAGTCATAATTTAAAGTTAGTACATAAACATTTGCCAGATCAAGTATCAGAAACAGAATCACACCCAATAAATGCAGGTTCAGTATTATTTAATTCAAAGCAGACTTTTGTTAATAGCAAATAAGGGTAAGCAAGTGCATCCAAAGAGCCAGTTCCAAGTCATACTACCTCAACTGACTTAAGCTTAAAAAAACCTCACACCAGGTAACATGTGGTGTAATTCAGTATACACAGGAATTCTGAGTCCTTCATGCACTTTATCAAATTCAGAGCACGGGGGGGAAAAAAAACTTCATGGGATTTTCAGCTGATATTCAACACAGTATCACCTGCAAAATTAAAAATAAATGCTCAATGAACTGGTATCCAAATAAGTGCTTTCTCAAATCACAAGACAACCCACGTAAACATCTCAACTGTCCTTTATTGCATGAGCAACAATATCTATACAGCATCACTCTCTCACACACTTACATCAGGCAATTATATGTAAATTCTTCACCTTCTTTTAAAAATAATCCTTGTGTCCAGATTGCTCGCTTCTTTTCTACTTTGCTACCACCCTGTTACAACTTAACAGTACCTTTTTTTGCTAAGGACCCTTCATTTCCTTCTAAGTACATGAAGTGAATCCTACTTCACTATTAATATTTTTTCCAGTCAATTCTTGGTACAACTGAAGGTTTGAGGAGTTAGCTTAAAATACAGAATTTATGTCAATGTTGAAACAGCAAGCATCTACTTTTAGTACAAGTAAGTGAAAAAGCAAGACAGACCAAGGGCATTGTTTCCCTTCTCTTATTCTCTCTCCTTTATAAGTGTCCCTGCAAAAACATGCCACCTCTATTGCTCCAAGTTTCCTGGGATAAATTTACAGAAAAAATAATCACTCTATTTTATTTTCACATCAGAGCCTGAGACCTTAATTGCTGTGAATCACGACTTCCTGAACTTGAACAGGACTCATTTGTTTCAGGATAATCCAGCCTCCTGGCCTAGCCAGCAAAAAGTTTGATTAACTTCCCCTCTAATACTCAGTCATGAACAGCACAGTTTGGTCACGCCTGTTAGTCTTTCGGTATTGTCTGCAGCACATGAATTGCAGCATGAAACAAAGCTGTCTAAACAGACCACAAAAAGCAGCAGCAGAGAATAACCCTTGTGAAGTACAGGAACAGCAGACGTACACAAAATACAGTCAGACTGTGAGAAAATAAATACAACATGAACCTCAGTGACAGACAGGAGGTGACAAAGCAAGGGGAAGACCAAGCAATCAAACTAGCATGGCACCAAATTTATCTGCTTGCTCTCTGCATAATCAGATGAGAGAGCTCTGAAAACTTACAGTATATTCTGTAGCAAGAACAAGAACATTTTACTGCTGCCTAGTGACAGCTCCCCCCAGGCCAGCTGAAAAACAATTCTATACTGCAGGAAAAGACATCAGACTTCCTCACCTAGAGCAATAATGATCATGATACTGGATTTCGGAGGTAATAGAAACATAAGAGGAAAACCAAAACATTTCTGCTTCTAAACAAGATTTTCAAGGTGTTTGCTCGATCCATTTAGGGAGGACAGGAAAAAATGATACATTCATAATAAATGTAGGAAACGTAAACAAATGGCAATATACCATGTCTACTCAGTGAGTCAATGGATGCAGAGGAACAAAAGCTTTAATGTAAATTGCTATTAATTTAATGGAAATTCCATCAATTTAACAGCATTTTTTAGTCAAAAGAAAATAGACAAAATTCTTCTTCTTCAAGAGTTTGAACCATTCATTTGAAAAAATAAAAGCACAAATCAAAGAACTACAGTGTACTTTCTATTGACAACATAAATATTATACAAATTCTCTTACTTCAACTATCAGCCTCTTGCTTGATGAATAAGGTATCAACAAATCTGAAGTTTCAAACCAGGATAACTAGAAGAACACTTATTAAATTTGGACTTCCTCCCTCCAATTACAATAGCTTGTGGTTTACTTGTATGATCTTTTTCATAAATACATGTTTTGCTTACCTGATGCCGAGTTCATGATGTTCTGCTGCACAGAAGGACTGGTGGGAGCTGTAACATTCATCTGGGAAAGCATGGCCTTCCTAGGATCTTGCCATGTTGTTGTTTGATCAATGTGACTAAGACAAAACAAAGCAAGAGTTAGGACAGTCAGGTACTCACAGCAATGACCTGCTAGCACAAAGTTTCACAACAAAAGGTTAAGCCTGCTAACAACAGCCACATTCAAAATCAAACAAGAACTGTTTGGATTCTCTCCAAGCATCACTGTATGTCAGATTCTCAAACCCTTACCCTGGCCACCACCACTTTCCAAACCAACAGCTGTAGCAATCACAGCTAGAGCAATGGTGAGACAAGGTTCATCATTAACATCGTAATCTAAACTGTTGTACCATAACTAGATGTTGTACCCTTGAACTGAACATCCTCTTCCTTCTCTCTTTGATCAGTTATTTGCCATTTTTAAATGTGACTTCAGACATTCAAACCAAGCCAGTTATGTCTGGAATCTCAAGCACAGTCCAGTACCTTGGCAAGATGAGTTCATATTCAGTGCCTAGGGAGTGGTAATGAACTGGCTAGTATGCAATCATTAGTCTTCCCAAACTTTCTGTGCACAGACCACGTCCTCAGATTATCGGACAGACTACTCCCCTCACCACTGACACCTAAACAACCTCTCCGTGTAATTGAAGTAAGCAGTCCCACTAAAGCAGTAACGTGAAAGTGATGTGCAGCTGCCTTTCAACTTCATGTGAGAAGATGAGGACAGTGCGACTGTCAAGTAACCCACCCAGCTCTCTGCAAAACTTTGGAAGCTTATATTTCTCTGTTTTGAAAAAAATGGCAAGTACATTCACCACTGTCATTCACGAAAGTATTCAATTCAATGAAAATACAAAACTGTAATGAATTATTATTTCACTTTTGGAGTATGTGATTAGCATGTTTTGCTAATGAACAACAAATGCAGTCTATTCATAACAAGCGTCAACATTATCTTGATGCCATTAAGCAACACTGCTCTGAGAAGTACACGGGGACAAAAATACAACTCCAATTGCACATGAACACTGACAGCAATATCTGTTATCCATTTATTCAGAACTGGTATCAATTAAAAACCATATTCAGATAGTATTGTTATAAATTAGAATCCAATGCATTATTAACTCGGTACCATTCTTTTCTTAAATTCATTATGCTTAAAATTATGCTTTTCTGGATTACATGGAATGCCCACTTTCATTTACTTCAGCAAAACCACAACATTTAACAAATTCAGAAGAACATAAAATGAGGCAGTAGTCACCAAAATAATTACTTATGTCAAATTACTTACAACATTCTAATCTAACCTTCTGTTACAAGGTAGACATACCATGAACTGGCTTTTAAAAAAGTTTTAATATATGTATATTTTACCCTCTCTAAACATGCACACAAGCCAATTCCATATCAAAGGTTACAGACCCTACTCTGTTGTAGTAGGGTCACAATACAGCTCATTTATTACAGCACGTGCTGGTTTTGTCTGGCATAGAGGTAATTTTCTTCACCATGGCTAGTACTGGGCTATGTTTTGGATGAACCTGACCTCCCTCTGATCATCACACCAACGAATTAAACTTTTGGATGGCTGGGGTTAAAACTTGACAAGGTACTATTAAGCACACTGCATCTTTGGTTGTGTAGGTTTTCAAATATTCAGCTTCACTGAGAAACATGCCATATACAGCAAGACTTCTTTATTTCTTTTTTAAGACTATTTATTTATAAAACATGGTGCAACATAGTAAAAACTGTCCTATATATACTGGACTATACATAAACCTTCATACTGGAGAACAATTTTTCACTTTTCTGCTGGTCAGTTTTGCAAAGCAACGAAAACAAGTAAAGATAATACAGATGTAAAAACACTGCACTGTAATGCTTCATAGACCATGTGTTTAAATTACTGTATCAGCATGTGCTACTCCTCCCCTCCATTTCTGGTTTGTTATATTTGCTCAACTCAGTTCTGGGAATAGTGGAAAACACCACTCTACCCATGATAACACATTCATCTATTTCTATTTAACTCGTATAAAAATCCATGTAACGCTATGAACTTATAAAATGTAAGGTACATCATTTATAGCCTTTGTTTTTATATGCTATTTGAGTGCACAGTAAGAAATAGAAGGAAAAATGTTTTCTCCCTGCATTACAGAACCATTTTTGCAGTTAACTGTAGGAACGCACTGAAACAACAACATTCATCAATTTTTCAAAATGTATCTGAATATGGGATAGATGAATGGACTACAGAAGTTTTAGATGTACCTCCAATTCTGAGCACAAAGACAGTATTATTGATTCCTCAAGACAGCTTAAGCATACCACGCAAAATACAGTTAATGTTCATATGGAGTTGTTAACAAGGATAGCTATTTTAGGCAGCAGCAGCTTCCAGCTTTTCCCTAGCTCAGCATCACTTGAGAAAAGTCAGCATGTTCCTTACTTGACCAACTGAACTACAATCAGCAGTCTTAGAGCAAAGAGCCATGGAGGAAAAGCCTCAAAGTAAGCAAGCTGATTATATTAATATCATACTGATCGTATGACTGGTTCAATAAGGCAAACTTTTCTTCCCCTCCCATTCAGCTCAGTGCTTCATGACCTACATATCCATTTCCCCCACACCTTCCCTCAAAACCTTTCTCTTCAACCTCCATCAAATCACAGTCCTCATACGTATCAATACGTACCTGCTCCGTATCCTGAGTGTTTGAATGCTATATACTAAGAAACCATCCAAAACACATCACAACAGACCAGTTCTTTCCTACAAATTCCAAATAATGCTCAGCAACTGATGGACTATAAAGTAGCCAAGCCCCCACTTATATGGATGAAATGTTTAAATAAATCCTAATACTACAGGGAGGAATATAGGACTTCATTTTGTTCCTATTCGCAGCATGTGGACCAGGGTAACTTGCTATAAACACTGTGTATTTTTAATTATCAAGTTAAATATTGAAACAGGACATTCTCCACAGGTAAAGATCTTTCCCTCTGCTTTGAACAGCAGAGCAAAAAAGGTCTAAATGGACATAACAAGAACTGACATTAAGACTACATTATCTTTCCCTGCATTAAGTAGATTTTTTCTCATAGTAGCTGCTATACATGACAACTACCCCATCCTTACATTCAAGATCTTCTATTTTACATGATCTTCACCATATCTCAACAAGAAACTAGTGCCCACACAAACTAAAAGATTAAAAACCATAAGTGAATGACATGAAATCAATGTAACCTATAAATCAGCCAGTATATGTAGTATGTATTATCAAATTAAAACTTAGATTCTACCTACTCAGGAATGAGAAACACAGCTCTGTACTGTGTGAACAGAACAAAGTGAGTAAATATTCCTGGAATTAAAATCAACATCTCTAGGATAATCAAGGAATGTAAGACATTTTATTTCACAGAATAAAATCTCAAATCTAACATCTATCTCTCTGGCACTATTTATTATTGTTCATTTATGTCGAGGAGAAGCAAATCCTTGTTAAACTGGACAAACATAGTATAAACTAAGGAAATCAATTCAGACTGTACCATAAATGTAGGTCTGTGGTAACAAGCCTTAGAAAAACAAAGCTAAAACACCCACCACATGCTAAACATTTGTTAGCAAACTTATGTCAGTTCTAGAACCAAGGAGAGTGACTGTTCCAAGACACATCACCCACCATCCTTCACCAAAAAGGACTTTCAAAGTGCTGTGCATTACAAAGAGCACAAGATGCATCTCCTCACCCATCCTCAAGTTCTACAGTCAAATACAAATTATTTGCATTTTGACAAGAACAACTTCAAAGAAAAGAAAAATGTTCTCATTTTATGTACACAAAGAGCATTTCTGCAGTTACTAAGAATCAGAATTTCCAATGGAAAGAAATCTTTACTGGCATTAAACACTATTACATGCCTGAAGATTTGTCAGATTCAAATTCTAACCTAATTTTAGAGTTTAAGGTTTGGGTTTGTTGTGGTGGTGGTTTGTTTTGTGGTTTGGTTTTTTTGGATTTCTTTTTCTTTTTTTGAGGGAGACGGGTGTTGAAGATTTTGATTTGGGTATTTGTGGGGTTTTTTAAGTACAGTGGAAAAGAAGCAGGAGATCTAGAGACCAAAAAAAGAAAAAAAAAAACAAAAAAACTTTTGATTTTAAGAACCCTTTGGATCCCAGTAGACTAATAAAATAACACCATTTAAAAAACAAAGAACTCATCCGCCCTTGCACCTCTCCCATTCATTCTCCAGTTGCTTCACTGAAAAGACACATACTGTTTTGTTGAAAGCTATGTCAGAAACAAACTAACACAAAAAAGACACTCAAAGAATTACTTAAATGCTTCAAGAAAGGCTTATCTAAGAGGCCTTCAGTCTTGATATTCTGCAGTATGTATTGCAGCTACAGCGTCCCCATTGGCAGTTACATTTTCCAGGGTATGCTGAGAACTTCACTTGTGTAACAGAATTCCCAGTCATTACAAAATCATCCTTCTCCCTCTTTTTGCCTTTATTAGCATAGAGTCACCTTATATATGCTACATCATTTGTAATTAGAACTTTCCTTTCCCAAAAACAGATCTTCTTAGAACAGACATTATTAACATAAGCAGGTCAGAACTGCAAGACCATTTTACTGAAGCGTGCAATAGACATATAATGCTAGGAAGAAAAGCAAAAGAGAATGAACAGGTATTTTAATCCTCAGTACCAGATGAACATACTGTATGAAACTTCTGCAACAGCAAAAAAGCCGAAGAGGTCTGATCTACACATAAAAGAATAGATAAGAATAAATAATCCATCACTTCTCAGTACATTTGGACATGACTCTTCATGAAAGGACATTTCAAAAATTTAGTCTCAAATGCTCAGAAAGACAAGCTGTTCTTAAGTATAAAAGCATCACTGTAAAAACTATGCAAGCATCTCTCCATAATGTAATGCCTGTATTTTAACAGTGTAGACAAGACTTATATTTTATGTCTGTGAGAAAATTATTTTCAGTCTTTAGTGAACTTGAGATGACTAACTTTGGATATTGGTTTTCAGATTTTTGGGACTGTTTTAAGAATTCACTGGAAATCGTATTTTATGAAAAGCAAAACACAAACACACAACACTGACCACATCATAACAGACCTCCCAAGGCTGTTGGCGTGGCATTGCACACTTTTTGTTCTGGGGTTAGATAGGAAAGTCTTTCTGTAACACAAGCAAGTGCACAAATGAAACTAAACCTAATTATGTTCTGGTTTTGGTGTGAAATTTAAACTTTTCATTAAATCTCAAATGTCAGCTGCTCCATTGACAGGCATGTCACCTATGATTCTGTTTTACGTTAAATGAATGAGATATAGATTCTACTCTTCCATTTTTCCTTTGTCTTCCTAACCAGCTAGTTTCTTTAATCCACATAATGCATCACTTTCTAAAAGGTTTTCTCTTTTTATTTATATTTATCTATTAACTTTAAGGATTAGTAAAGAGTAAGTGTCTCCTCATAAATGCCAGAATTATTTAAGAGCTCTCACCAGTACATTTCAGTATGGCAGGTCTCGATGTATATACTGAAAGTTAGCTTTCCTGGTGATGCCAGGAGAAACTGAGTATTTCTGCTCTTGAAACGACCAAAAACTGTCCAAAAAAATCAATTAACCCCTTTACCAAATCTTAGACAAACTTGTCCTGTGCACAGGCACCTAGCATCATTTTAGGAGGCAGAGAAGAAATCAGAATATCTACTTCTACAGAGGCCTGAACTCTACAGCAGAATACCAGTGTGGTGGTCTGACCACAGGGCAGCTGTGAAAGTCATAGTATCCACTAATTCAGTAGTAGAGCTGGATGTATATTCCTAAGAAAGTGGCAGTAGCTAGAAGGCCTAGATCAGTCTGACAGGGCTGATGAGCTAGGGGGGTTCCCACAGGTAAATTTTCCATAGTTCCATTTAGAAACGGGATGAAAGAAAAGGTTTAGAGTATAAGGAACCTCCACATGAACTGCTCTAATTACCACTCTCAAAAACTGGAGTGTAGCATGCAGAGACTTCTGGGTTATGGCTGCTGATGATCTTAGGATATTTACACACAATAGAGTGGATTCAGCTTTGCCTGAGGATAGAAGGAGTGACATTCTTTGTGCATGCCCCCTTTTCTATCCTATTCAGGGGATTTCAAGAATTGGAAGGGATTAAAACATGAATCTAAGTCTTCAGATATATGGGCCATTTGTAATTAGCATAGCTGACTTAAAAGTGAAGTACATTTCTTTGCAGGTGTTGTAACAAAATTACAGATTTATACTTTAAATACATTATTTGAGATGATTTCAATTCCAAGCAGCAAAAGTACAGAGAAAAGCCTGAAGGGAAGATGAGACAGCTCAGTTAGCAATTACCTGTACCCTCAGTTCAGTCCTCCATAAACATTTCCCTGAATCCGCACCATTCTTAGACAAGGACATAGACTTAAAGTAGCCCCAAACTCTTTGAGGACTTTCCAACTGGCTTTGTAAAGAAAAAAAATCCAACAAAATCCAGCAAAAGAAAAGGCTGGTCACAGAGCAACGAAAATCTCATCTGCTGAGAGACTATATTCCACCCATTGCTGGGGAAGGCACTGTTTCTCCACTTGTACTGTCCATTTACTTGCAGTATTTCGTTAGGTGTCATCACTGTTACAGTCTAGTTTATATAAAAGCACATGGCAGTAACATTCAGAACTTCCTAATCTCACCATTTCCCAAAAGCATCAGAAAAGGCCCCTAAAATTACCATTTATCTCTTAAGGATGGTAATGTCTCCAGGCATGGTCTAATTGCCTCAAAGAAATAGAAACACTGATAAAATTTTCTGTATACTGCAATACATAAAATGGCTGTATTTCTGAGTTTTCCTTATTCTTCCATCTGCTTGATAGCCTTAATGCAGTAACTAAACAAAGCTTGTGTTGGGCTACTCCACCTACACCACTGATTATGTCCTTACCAAACTGCACCACAGGCACACGATGCCAGAAAGCACACTGACAGTTCTAACCTTCATTCAGCTTGCAAAAGCATACCTTAAAATTGACATGCAAGTGTTCCGTGTACAATCGTGTGGTGCCACAGATGTGATTTCATTCACTTTGAAATAGCAAAAAGGCAAAAAGTAAGAGAACAATGGGCACACACATCCTGTTGACCAGGTAGGAAGACAGCCTGTCAGAGCTCAAGTCCCTTAATCTAAGTATGAAATAAAACCGCATATGCTATCCTATGAAATTAGAGTCCGAGGCAGCAGAAATTCTTCTAGCAAATTAATGGTTTGAATCTAAACTAGAACAATGCAGTAAGGGAAACTTAAATGCATCTCACAAAAGTCTAATTGTCAAGAAACAGATTTTGCACACAGTCATTACTAGTCAGACAAATTCATCTACAAATCTCTCTGGAATTTATTCCTAAAGTGGCTGAACATTGCAAGATGCTACCAGAAATTCCAGAAACCATGTCCCATAAAGCTGTAGACACTGATACACAGAATAAGGAGCTTTTACAGATACACAAAACACAGTATTTAGTATTAAGGTGTTCAAAGGCAGCCTTCATTAGAACTGGCCTGCCTGAAGACAGTGCACAAAACATACACTAAGGACTTAAAAACTAAGCTTCCTGTTCTGAGTATAAACACCTTGCTGTTTTGAAGCTGCACAACAGCACTGCACTTCTTAGGAAAGCACTCACAGAAAGGTCCTCACTTCAGAGTGTGTAATGCTAAAATTGATGTGTGGGTAGTAGGCAGTCTGACCACACATGCATGATTAACAGAAAGAGATGAATGCATGATATGATGTTCAAAGGTTTGCTAAGATAGCACCAGTTTTATCATAATGTGCTCTTGAAACAACTACCTTTTGTCAAAGCAAAAATGGAGCAAGAACATGCTTATTTTTGCATTTTTTATTCTTTTTCCTCCTGCCCCACACTCAAGGACCTCATATAAAAAAGTAGGGCTAGTGCCACAATGCTTACAAGTTTTTAAATTGATTCTCCAAAGTATTATTCTTGGATTCCTCTGTGGATTTCCCAAATAAAAATTTTCTGAGTTTCAGGAACAAATATGGAGTACAAGGACATTTTCATTTCCAGAGCTTTTTCTGTTACTTTGAAAACTATAAGACATAGCAGTATTATAGACACTAAAAAGAAAAGTCCTTGTTTTACGGTCTTTGTACCAGCTCAATTATTCTCCAAGGTCTATAAAGGACTAAATGCTGTGATCACATTCTGTGTCATCAGATTTATTTAATTTTAATCTTCCCATCTTAGTTCCACAGCAGAAAAAGAGGCTATTTTTAAAGGAAACCTTCCTTTCTTTCTACCTCACCCCCAAAGTTAAGAAATTTGCTTCCCATGGCTAAGTCATTCAGCATATGCAGAATTCAACTTTTTTCCTCTCCTTAATTTTCAATGAAGGAGATAACGATATATCACCAAG
Organism: Eulacestoma nigropectus; assembly: GCA_013397775.1. Classification (NCBI taxonomy): domain Eukaryota; kingdom Metazoa; phylum Chordata; class Aves; order Passeriformes; genus Eulacestoma; species Eulacestoma nigropectus. The sequence continues at coordinate 819,267 of VZTE01001346.1, read as the reverse complement.
GGGGGCAAATCTAAAGGAAGAACTGTCTCTGCTGCTATTTCAAGCAAAATTACTGTATTTGTTTAACTTTACAGATACCCTCCTACACTCCTGCTTAGCAAATACAGACCTCCTCAAGATGTAACCGTTTTGCCTTCTGTAACACTAAAGACAAGATTACACAAACATTAGTGTCTTGGGGTGACTTTATCATGTTGTATCCCCTATTGCCGCTCTATGTCCAGACATGAAATCCTGTGCCTTTCTGTGCCTTTAAACTGAGCCCAAGAGGGGGGAGGGAAAAAAAACTGAGTGAACTTTTCAAAGCAGTTTTGTGCTCCAAGGTCACTACTCCTCTGCCCTCTGCTTCTGTGGCAGCAAGAGCAGAGCAAGCACCCTCTTTCCTGCTTTTCAGCCAGCTTTCGGCTCTGTTTCTCCGGAGAGAGACGGAGAGTTAAACTTTTTTCCTGGGACTTCGTTTTTTTTTTCCCTTCTTCTCTTCTGGACTGTTTCAGCAACATCAGAACACACTGGGAAAACTTTCCACTGAAGCCCGGAGTGGGGGGCCCAGGCGAACCCAGCTCCGAAGAGGAGAGAGAGAGACCACACCCAAAGAAGGACTCTAAAATCTTCCCAGGTTTCTCTCCACAGTGAGAGGTTTTATTATTTAGCATTATTATTCTTTTCCTGTGTGTTTGTTAAATAAATAGGCTTTTTTTCCCTTCACTTTCCTCCGAGGAATATTTCTTTCCCAAACCTGGTGGGGGAGGGGGCCTGTAACCTGCCTTCTATCAGAGGATGATCAAATTCAGACATTCCTCTGAATTCTGTCTCAAACCGGGACAACTAGCTTTCACATTTATTAAGGGAAGGCAGATGATTTTCAGAAGTGATGGGCCATGGAATACTTTATCACTTTCGTGTCCTTTTTATCTCTGAGATTCTATCTCATTTCTCTCTCTTAAAAGGAGACAAAGAAAGCAAGAGGGAAATCTTTGCATGAAGAGAAGCCAGGCAATTTGAGAGCGCCCCTCTCAAAACACCCTACTTCTGTTGCCTGAAGGTTTTCAAGTCAGAGAGGCTTGCCTAAGCATGCTGCAATAAAAGCTGCTATAGCCAGCTGTCTCAGTATCTAAAGGGGGTTCCTAGCAATCCTGTTGATTAACCCTGAGGCTAACCACCACCAAGGAAAACAAAATATTAAGATAAAAAGATTCTTTAGGTTGTTTCCTTATTGCTTTAAGTAGGAAGTCTCAGAGGGCAGTTCAAACTGGTTGCTCGAGTGTTCAGACAATGATGACTCCCAGATGGCCTTGACAGGATGAGCTGACTCTTAAGAAACAATTAGGTAGGACCTACTGGAAATGAATGCACAGCTTTCTGCTACAAAGAATAAGTGAACCTGTTTTTCTTGCCATTAAAATCATTAATATTGACATCTCTTTTTAATTTATGCTTCAGAGCTCACACTTCACACCTTAAGTTGATCATCTGTTCAGATGTTTCATCTGTTCTGAGTTTTAGTCACACAAATTGTCTTATGGACTATCTTTTCCCTCATTTGGGGGATGCATTTTATTTAGTAAAAAACCCCAACTCCTCTGTTTTCTTCTTATGACTGTCTTTCAGGGAGAGCTTTGTATTTTTACAATTCAGACAACCACCACGTGCTGCTGAGGTAGGAGGCAATTATTCCTGTCCCTGAAGACTCTGCAGACTGCTAAGTAAAACAAAGGAGAGAATTTTCCAACAGCAAGTTGCTGCCTACGTCAGTACTTGTAAGATACCTGCTCAGTCAACTCTAGGCAATCTTGTATACTCTGTTTTTCGCCAGCAGATTATTCTTTTTCCTCCTCCACCCTTCAACCCCCTGAAGACAGATTTCCCAAGTTGCAATCCACCAGAGGCAACAGATTTCTTGACCCCAGATACACCATATTGTCTGAAGGCTATGCTTTGAAAAGTTATTTTTATTTACCCACTTAACATAGAGTGGCAAAGAAAATACAGGGCAAAAGCCTGAGAAGAAATTAAGCTACTTAGTGCATAATTTTAATTATTATAGCTATCAATTAAATGTACAGTATACTTAAATATAATAGCTATTATATTTATTTTTAAAAGTGAACTAAAAATGTTTTTGACCAGAAGATTTTAAAGTTTCAGGTTCTACATTTCTCTTCACCATTCACAGAGTTTAAGGAGCATCAGTTTAAACAGTACTCAAAGGCCCATTGTAAAATAAGCAAAGGAAACTAAAACTAATTTTGAACTCAAATTTCACTGCATGTTTCAGAAGTTATGAACTGGAAATATTAATTTACTTTTTGGTTTATTATTAAGAATTTGGGCATTCACAGAAACTGAAAGGTTGAAGGGATTACTGGAGGTCATCCAGTCCAACCTCCCTGCTTGAGCAAGTAACAGAGTTATAAGGAAGTACAGGATTGAACAGAAACTAAAAGTTTGACTGTAAAATCATCATCAGCAAAACAAACCCTAGCTTTCTAGAAACAATGTAAGTTTTCATTTATTTCATTAAATCATCATAATAAATACCAATACCTCAGCATTTATGTAATTGATTTGCAGGAATTTAATTTGCTTTCTGAGTATCTTTTGGTACAGAGGGAATTACAAATCGGGATGACAAAATATGCCAAACATATGATTTTATTTAAAAACATATAACTTAAATTACTAACAGTTCTTAAAGTACTAACCGTTTAGTCTTTGCCAAAGTTAGCAACTACCATGTTTTATCAATAAACATAGTGAAGTACTTATTTAGAAACTGATCTTACCCTTAGACACAAAACAGATCACAAAGCAAAAATCACAGATCTCCTAATTTCACTAAATTTCAGCAGATTTGTAAGCACTGAAGTTCCAAATAAATCCTAAATAACTTAAAGTTATCACCTCAACTTAGCATAAATTAATCCCAAATTTATAATCACTGCAGTCTTCATCTACTAGTTATGAAAATCAGCATTCATCACTGGGGGAGGGGGATGGTGAAGGGATTGTGCTGCTGCCATGAGAGAGGGGGAAAACCATTGTATTTACTTATTGGCATACATTTTTAAACAGCATGTACTCATCAAACATATGTCTAGCATTTAAAATCATGCTTACTAGTAACAGACCTCTCTAAAGATACGAATACATCCTACCCACACAAGAGATCCAGACTACAGGTCACACACTACTGATTACTACCAAGTTCTGTCTCAGAAGACAATTGTGTGGATTTTTTAATGGCTAACATCATTATAATCAAGCTTTCCTCCTAGCATCATCCTTTCTCACTTTCTTATAGTCCAGTTTAGAGACTTCCCCAGCCCAAACTTTATGCTCGAATAGTATAGAGTTTATTTTCCTTTAAGAAGTGAGATCAGTTCGTAATACAAGAACTCCCTTACAGTGTTTGCTCACCATTAGTCAGCACTTCCCTATGACCCATCCCTTTCCTCCACTCCATTTCAGTTCCAAAAGCTGCCATTATCAGCTTCCAGCTTTTTGGGTTTTTTGTCTGCAAATTCATGAACTATTTTAGGAATCCCCTGGAGGGTGAAGCAGTTTTTTTCCATGAGTATTGTCACTTTGAACTCTTGGACAAACTGATTTCCTTTAATCTCTTCTATAAGATAGACTTCCTATAGCCAAAAGTCTTATCACCGTTCTACAGGAGCACTTTTGCTCATCAATTAGGCAGATAAAATTGTTTTGAAACCTTCAAACAAAATTCTAAGTGCAAGCTCTGGAGGTTGCCTAAGTTTTGTCTATTTGCTTGGCTTCAGCTCATTCAGTAGCTAGCATATAAAATTCCAAAGACAAAACATATTTGTTTCATAACCCATGTTTGGAAAATATAATGCTCCCGATGTCAGAAGAGCCAATATGCACTATCACATATCAGTAATTTCAACAGCTGAGTAGTAAGACACAGCTTTTCTGAAATTTAAGCAGTAGATTAGAGAACACAGTTAATGGAACAATATTGATCCCAGTTCTATGCCAAGTTCTCAGGAAGCAAGTCTGTATAAAGGTTACCTGATACATACCTGCTGAGGCAAGGCACCTAAACTGCACATGAACAGTTACAACACTCAGTGACTCACTGTCACTGCAAACTTCAGAATATATCCACTCTTGCCCTTTAAACTCAGTACTCTAGATTGTAATCTTCAGATCAGAGGATGTAAACCAGTACCTGAAGGCAAAAGATGAAGGATATACCAAGAGGAGACTGAAAATCCCAATATACTTTTTAATTCATAATACTTCATAGTCATCCACACTTAGCTTGCTAATACTGAACACCAAACTAAAACAATCCTTTTGGTCTGCCCCGCTCCAGTAATCTTTATATTCCCATAAAATGTCTGAACCCTATTTATCAATGTCAATCACTTGCTTCTAGTCACCATGTAAAGAAAGCTTCTCGTGACCGATGTCTTTTTTTTTCCCACATCATTTTTACATTCACAATTATGGAAGAAGCAAACAAACCACTCTGCTCTTCATCTTCGAGTTTCTTAGTTTTGAACTAAGATGCTTGAATAAACCAAAAAAGTAAACATTTACTTGGCTAATGCTTTTTAAGCTGTGGTTTAACACTTTATAGTTCCAGGTACTTACACAGCAACTTCCTTCCAGAATTTATCACTCAAAGTTCAGTAGCAAACATTCACTGTTTAGTGTTATCTTAAAAATTATTTTGTAATCACTTCATTATCACTACACAGGTCATAATTTTAAACTTTATCTCAAAACCTTTTAAAAGTAAATTGTACATTAAAAATAAATAAATCTAGATACTGCGACTCTAGTTGTATAAATTGGGACATTAAACATTCTGGTCACTCTTCTCTGATACTTTGTTATCCTTTAAATATATTTTCAGAAATCTTTTCCTTCAGAAAATTGTTACAAAATATTTATGTTCAAATGAGAACTGCAAAGGACTGTTACAGATCTGACAGTGTAACATGCTTCTCTACAAGAAATCTACTTACGTTTTCAGGTATATCAAGAACAACAAAATTTAAGAGTATACAAAGAGCAAAGAATATGTTGCAGAAGACATACGAAAGAAAGTCAACAAGGCCCTAGAGTTGAGTGGCTGTATTTCAGAGTCCCATTTCTTTGTGCTACATTTCTCCTCACCTCTGACTTGACCAGTAACTTATGCTGAGCTTGTCAGGATTGCAATCTTACTTAAATAACTTGCAGTAGTCCTGTAATCTTGCAGTCTATCTGGTAACTCTCCTACTCTACTACAGGGAACAGCTGCTTGGACAGCAAGCATCACCCAAGCAGCCAAATACCACCCTCTGTGCTAGAGCATGCATCGAGCTGGCGGGAAGCTGCTGCTGCCAACATTGCTCCCACATGTGGGAGGAGCAGGGCCTCGGGCACCCCTCCTCCTGCTCACAGAGCAGTCAAAACTACTCTTTGCTGATTCTGTTGATGCAATCAATGGGGGAGGCTGTAGGCAGATGTTGGATTTGTCCCTTAAATACAGTAACTGCAGTACAGCCAGATCAAAGTGTCAGTACACACAAGACAAATTAATCTGCTGACGGACTCACTCCGCTACAATATACTTAGAAAATCATCAGTGATGAGGGATTTCAAACAAATCAATTTCCTGAATATTTTCATCAGATGCTAAGTTATCTAGCACCTTATCTGAAAATCACTGTATATGTTAGAGTAAAAAATGTCCTGCAGGTGAAAGCTGCTGAAGAGCAGTTTCCACTAAAATAAATCACATCCATTAAAAATTAATTTGCATCCTATCCGGAACTGTGCAAGGATCTAGTAAACTGTTTAATTACTGAACACCTGTAGCTATTTTGTGAGATAATGACTGTCATGTAACTTCTGTTCTTCCATAAAATTGAAGGGCACTACATTTCAAAACAGCAGATGTGAAAACATGGTTTACCTGACTCCATAATTGCTATTTATTTATTTATTTACAGTCACATAAAGAAAGAAAATCACTGTGAACCACTTCAGCACAGTACTAGGGGTGATTAATTAGGGAGTGACAGAGGAAAGGATGAAACATCAGAAGAAAGTGAATACTATAAGTGTAAAAGAAGAAACATATCTTGCAGAGGGATCTGGCAATCTTGTAATACCAACATCTCCCAAGGAGCCAAACTGCATGAAGAGAAGCTGAAGCAGCCAAGGAAGGAGGTCAAAATCTGCAAATTTGTAAGCCACAGGAAGAATTCTTGCCGAGAATGAATGAACTGTTGGATCCACTGGACAGAAATATATTGGTCTGGGAGATTAAACCGGGAGGCAGACTCTCACCAGAGCGGAAGAAAGTACTGAATAAAAACATTATGAATCCTCTCCTACTCTCAGGCAGAGGAAGAACACAGAGCACTTCAGCTCAGGTGGGAGAACGAACACAGTCTGTTGAACAGAAAACTACCACAGATGAGCAACGCAACTTATGAGACTAGCAACAGTAACAGAAGGACACAGAGCCATTTGTGTATGAGCAGCAGAACGGTGAAAGAACATCATGGAGAAGAGAAGCTAAAAACTGATAAAAAATTTTCCCAATGTTAAGCACAGATTTGGTTTGGTTTTCAATCTGTACAAGCCAAAACAAAACTTTACATACTTGCAAAGCAAAACTACTGTTCTTTCTTTAAGCACGCATCTGAACTGCACTGTAATGCAAAAAAAATCATCAAAAGCTGCACAGCAGTAAGTTTTACAGTAAAAAATGTATGCCAGCTGCATACAAGAAATGATCACTTCCCAATGCTAGAATTATTTTTTTAGCATTGTGCAATCCTTCGCTTTTGAAAGTCTTGCTCTCCAAGAAATAAAAAGTTTCCTCACTCTCACATTGCAAATTATTAGATGAAATGCTTTTACTTAACTGTAACTGGTAACAACCAAGATTTTCCCTTAGTTTTGAACCGGAGGGTTTTCTAAATGTGCAACAAATATCCCAGTACTGTATATAAATGTGCACATACTCTATGTAAGGTGGTAACACTGTTCTCAGCACAGAGAATGCCAGTACTGACTTAGCAGTTTTGTGCACAAAGCTGCCCATTTGCTCCTTGCTCTCCTTGTTTTTGCTTTGCTGATCAAAGGATTTGCCAAGTTTTTTCTTTACCATTACAAGGCAGGAAAAATGGCTCTCCTCGGAGAGGCCCCTTGTGAAGGTCACAAAGGTTAGCTCCACAAGCCCTGGAGTCTGCTCTGATGCTGGAGTGATTGGCTGGCTTCCCTGCAGTTACCCTGCATTTCCCCTCCTTCACAATGGTGCACTGGTTATGGAAACTAAAAATGAAAGAACGTGGTGGGGGAGGAAAGAATTTCTATGGAGACACTTTCTAAAACACAAGTTCTACTTGTTTGAGCAGCCTGGAAACCTAGCATTCTAAAATATTTGATTTCTTTCTGGAAAACTCAAATATCTCAGCCTGAAATCTTCTCTACTTTGAACGGAAAACCCACAGAGTTTGCTTTTTTTTTGCATACAAATACATAGATATTAGTCTGCCTTGGTCTGGAAAAAGTTTAAGATGTTTACTTGCCCCATCTCTGGACTTCAACAAGTGGAACCCACATGTCACACCATCTTAATGAAGCCAACTAATCAGGATTCAGATTTGTAGCAATTTCCAGCTCCAGAGCAGTATCACACCAGACACTTTTAAAATCTTACAGAATATATGAAAGTTTATAGGCATCAGACCCCAATTACTTTTAGGTCCTAAAGTTAAGTAATGAAGACATCTTGAAATACCCAGAAAAACAATCATTGTGTTGATGGCTGATTAAATACACTCCCCAGTTTCTACAAATTCAAATCTACCAAGCTACAGGTAGCCACAACTATTCAGGTTTTTCTTATACATAAAAAATTTAACCCATAGTGTATATACTGAAAGCTCTAAGCCACTTCAAAGCATCTACTCCTAGGAAACATTTAATATTGGTCCAAGTAGGTGAAAGAAGTATAAGTTTTGCATACTGAAGAAGGAACTTTCTGAGGCTTCATATTTTGGGGACACAATTTCATACCATTTTACAAATAAAAGTCTGATTCTCAGCATTGCTCAAAAAGCTTTCCTACCACCCTGAAAGTCAAGCCAGGCTCTTTTCTCTCTATATAACTGTAGGTGTCAAGTTCTGTCTCCAGTGCCATCACCCATATGTTTGGACAGATGAAGCCAATTAAAATTCAGCCAGTGTGTTTGATGCTGAACCTACCTCTGCAGCTGTTCCGAGTTCATTATGTTACGAGTAGTCAAAAGTACTTCCAGAACAGTCAAGATGTACAGCCCCACTAACTAGGTATTTCAATCTGTTTAAGTACTCTAAAGATTTAACAATACCTAGTAAGAGAGGCTCATACTACAGCTTTATCTTCCTAACAGGCTTCCTCTTCTTAACCAATCATCTCTGTTCACAAAACATTAAGGAAAACAAACCCTCTCTATTGGGAGACAGCAATAAAATACTGAGAATGCCAAAATCCTAAGCTGAAAGCGATAAAATACATAATTAAAGAAGGAATATTATAGTTCATATAAAAGCACAGAAGTGTAAGTGGGATTTTCACCCAGCTACTTGGATTTGTTCACCTGTAAAAAGATGTAATGAAAGTAGAGATACATCACAGGGTCTCCAGAACGACTTCAACAAGTCCAGATGTAGATGCAAGGAGAAATCCATACAATAGCCATTTTGTAACAAAAAGCAAAATGTATATGTAGGAAAGAGCTGCACCTGATCATCATTAATATTTACTGGAGAGATTTCTAAAGAGGCACAAAAACACAACACCAAATTCCTCTTTTCCTGTTTTGCGGGACAGCTTTTATCACCAATACTTGCCATTTTTTTGTTAGCTGGTATAATAAGGCATAGCACTTCTGACTAAAAACTTTATCAAACTTCTCAAGCCTCTTTAGGGGTGGGCCACAAAGGTCAGCACACGTAACACCTACCAAACCCAAGCCTTCCTCCATTCTCGTGCAAATGCTGGGTACACAATGTGCTGGCCAGCAGAAAGCACAGACACCAGATCACCTGAGACATTTGCAGCACCAACACACCACTTAACTTTCTAACTTGCCGTGACAGTAAAACCCCAGAGGAGAAAGAATTGAGTCAAGAGTCAATAACACACACTATTTTGCTACCAGGCACATCTTTGACTCCCTCGGTACAGAACAGAAATTCTTATCCTTCTGGCTGATTGATGTTGCTATGCAGACAAGAAGCCTCCCACAGTATATACTGTGGTAACCGTAAGGCTTTTCTCTTGCTTTTCTTACTCAGACGATACAAGGCAAAAAACCTTCCTTATGCCACCACCTTCCCAAACCACACTAGGGGGCTCTGCTGATGCCATCACGTTTTCTGACAGGTATTTACTTCATGATTATACTAACCCATTCCTATCTAGGGATTTATTATCTGAAAAGTGTGGAGCAGCATCAGCTCACTGCAGCTCCTGTGCTCTTACAGTCCCCACAGTTAAGGGGAAAGAAAAAACCTTGGTCCAAAATATCTAAAATATCCAAAAGTATCAAAACCAACAGCAGACACTAATACATGAACAAAAAACCCTCTCTGTAAGCAGCAGTAAGACCAAGATTCCACCCAAATCTGTAACATGGGAAAAGGCTAAAGTTTAGGACTACAGTTTTGTAAGTTTTTATGTTAAAGGTTCAGATTGCTGTAATGCTTTAATAATGACACAGCTGGGCCGTGGAATAGATGCACTGTAACCAGCCTCTTCTTTTTTGCTGTATGTAATGCAGGAATGATGTCCAAGACTGCTTGGGAAAGCAACCCCCTTCAAAAACACTTTACAAAAATGCTGAGTAATTCCCTGATACAAGACTCAAGCAATATAAGAATCTCTGGAGTGGCTGGAGGATGAAGTGCTCTACCTGCAACTGTGCAGAAGTAATATGTTCAGAGCTATTGCCTTTTTTTGAGCAAGTTACAGAAAAATTATTAAAACCAGTCTGAACATCTATCTCTCTTAAAATTTGAATCGAAAAGAGTTTCATGTATGGCAAAAAGCTTGAACATTTCATTTGCGCCCCACTTTCACTCATTTTATGACTTACGATGTAACCAAGAGGTCAATAAGCTTATATTTTCTAAATTAACAAAAAAATTACATCAACAGATATAAAAGCAAAAGAATATAGACAAAAATGAGGATGAAGATCAAAATAATTTAGTTTAAAATTTTCCACTTGAGTAATATGGATGGCTCAACTCATCAGTATCACACATGATCTCCAAAGTTAGGTTTTTAGCTTAAAATGTGACAGGCTTTATTTTTTGATTTAGGCTACAAACACCAGTAAACCTAACACTATGTTGTTAAAAGTGCACAGTATTTTTTGGAAATGTAAATTCTGACATAATAGAAAAGTACAACTCGCAAAATTTTTACACCAGAGCAACTGAACCAAAGCAATCTTTACTACAATTTAATTGTTCACACCAGAAAACCTCATATACCCCCACAGAGGCAAACTTGATCTACTAAAAACAAAAATGAAAACCACTTTGTTTCTGGTATTTTAAATATAAAGCTACAGGAGAATGCAGAGGTTTTCCAATGGGAAAGGGGAGGAGGACAAAGAACACAACAAAAACACACATGCTGAAATGTTTGTTACAAGGTAGCTTAGACCAGTGGTCTCCAAACTTTTTTACCACAAACCTTATCAGTAAAACAATTTTGAGTATGCATCCACAATATGCGTACATTTATAAATAATATACATGTAGTACATGATGTACATTATAAAACATATACAAAAACAGGAAGAAGAAAAAGATGTGCTAAAGATGAACTAAGCACTATTTTACTTCTTAATTTTTATTTATTAACAGTCCAAAATACATTTTCCCACCCCAGTGGACGGTCTTTCATACCACTTGGGATACACACACCCCATGTTGGAGACCACCAGCTTATACTGTCTGAAAGATGAATGCCATCCTTCTGAAATGCACTCGATTTCAGAACTTGGTCTTTTAGATGTAAGTTGAACAGCTATTGAAAAGGCTGATGAGAGCTATACTTTAAATCAAGGCTAAAATCATACATGTTTTGTTGATAACAGACTTTTATTTTTAACAGGGATCATATTTGTTACATTCCACCAAAAGTTTTTGAGACTTCTAGAAGTGGAGGGAGGAGACAAGGCAAAGCTGGCAGCATTTAACAGTGCAAAATACTATTTTATAAGAGATTACATAGCTTCACCTTTCCAACTGGGGAATCCATTTAGGCACATTACAAATACTACCTGAAATTAGAAGTCTACACTGAGAGCTACTGGAATTTCTGTTGCCTGTTTTCATAAATGCAAAGAGAAATCTGATCTGAGGTTCATGCTGGAGAATATTCAGTCTGAATTAATTCTCCACAAAATACAACAGGATTGGGAGAGAGGGTGAAAGGAGGAAAAAAGATTGTTCTAGTACAAAGCCAAGTCCAAATCCAGAAGACAAAAAAAATCATATGCAGCCTGATGTAAAAGGCACCATCTACTACAAAGACAAGGTTCCTCTGTTTGCTGCTTGCTGCAGACAAGAAACCCTTTAGTTTGCCACAATTTTAACATCAATTCTCATGTAAAAGGTGACCAGATAGTGACTGATCACCTCCTGAAAACGATTACTTCAGAGAATACTGACTTTAGCTTGAAGGATGACACTCTACTAAGAAAACAGCTATGACAATTTATAGGGATACTTATTTCTTCTAAATGCTATTACTTTTTGCTAGATCAAACAAATAGGTGGTGTATTCAAGCTATTGAGAAGAGGGACAGGTTCAGCAATACTCTTAATGGTTTCTGAGCCACTGGGCCACAAGGTTCCATTTCTATATAAGGATAAACAGAAAAAACAAATAAAAACCATGTGCCCAGGAAAGTCAGGAAGACAGACAACACTTTGAGAAAATAAGCCTTACGTTGATCCAACACTCCCTGGGCACATAGCATTAGCACCCCTGGACAGTCATCAGAAAGACTGAAATTCTTTGTGAGTCCAGTTGCCTAAAAACCCTGGTAAAGTGGCAGGGGAAATTATGGCCCACTTACTAAGCTTATATTTGTAATGAGAGAGTGCTATTTATAATGTCACATGCTGGAACTTGTTCCCAAGCCAGCTAAACCTACATGCTTAATTGACTCAATAGACAATGCTGCATTGTTAAGATTAATCTCTTCCTACAGGCTACAGTTTCTAAACCATGAAAGCTTTTATACATTTCAATTTTTTCAGCAGTTCTGAAATCAGAAAACTTCAAAATACACATGCACATGTAGACACACAGTAGACTACCACTAAAATTCACATATCCATATGCAAACTGAGTCATCAGAAAGTCCAAGTATTTTAAAGAACGTAGGAGCTTAAAGTTGCTATTTCAGACATCCAAGATGGAAGGGACTAAGGCAGAAAAAGCCTGGGAGTATGTTCATGTCAGCATGGAGCAGCAGCTCTCACGTCACACTAGATTTTGATTAAGCCACCTTAAAAAGTATTTGTTTCAAGTTACTTCCCAAGAGTAAGGTTTTGGGAACTTCTAATTAGTTTAAAGTCTAACAAGTTCACAATTAAGAACCAATTTAAACAAAAATTACCCTGAATGCTGCAGACAGACTGGATTGCCAACTACTGCAGACTTACTTTGGTTTTGCACAGTAAACAAGTTTCATGAAGTAATTCAGCCATGAAAAGGAACTCAAGTTTTTAAACATTTGCATACCAACTATCAAATAATTGCTGAATTTTAGGAATTGAAGTGGTTCAATTACTATTTATTTGAAACAGCAAATTGGCTCAATCTCCTTTATAACCAGCTTCACAAAGCTGAATTTTGATATCTTAGGATCCATCAAGCTATTTTTATTTTTTAATATTCCTTCTGACTCCACTCCAGCCCAAAACTGATGAAAAGAAACAACTTAGAGAACAACACTATTAAATCTCAAAATTTCTTGAGTAGCTTTAGGAAAAAATAACAAAGAAAGAAGAAAAATAATTAAACTATGCCTTGTCAAACTACTGCCAGATGTAAGTGATTAGCAGAACTGAAGTCTTCCAAGCGACTGACAAGAGCACTTGAGTTCTTTAAGTCAGTTGTGATCGGCTGCACTAAATGCCTATAAACCACACAACTACACACACCTAACAGCTACCAAAACACAGAGACTAAAAGTCAAGATAAACATTAAAAGGCATCAGCATACATATGTACATACATTTTTCTGTACAGACTTGCTGTTTAATGAGTTTACCTTTGAAATTTTTATAGTTAATATAATGAAGATTTGTATTTGAACTCCCTCTTTTTGTTGCTAGTACTCAACAGGATAGCACTCAACAACCATAACAATCATCCTCTTTAAACAGCAATGGTTCACTGTAAAGACAGCCTCCAAAAGGATATATTTACATACATGAAACATTTCTCAAATAACATGACAGCAGGAATGACATGCTGAGCACTGCTGATAAAACCTGTTTTAGATAGTCTCCCATATCTCATGTTTCATCGACTCAAGCTAAAAACAGCCTTCTAAAACATAGGAAGGTTAAATTAACAACCATCATGGCTTTCCTCTATAATACATCTCCTTCTAATTTTCCCATACCAAGAAGCCATCAGGTTTATACTGTAGAAGGATGAAACAGCTTTGCAAAAACAATGTATGATTCCCTTTAATCTGAAGGGTTTTGGGCTGAAGGGCATCTGGTCCCACTTGTTTCACTTTTTTCTGATCTTCACAAAAACACTATTATTCAACCTGACTGTAAAAATTAAAATAAAAAGATGTAGATAGAAAACTGCTAAATTACTTAAAGCATAAAAAATGGACTCCAAAAAGTCAAACCATGTTGGAAAGATGCTCTTTCAGTTGCCACAGGGTCTAATGATATTTTGACAAGACTGCAATTATGCTTCTGTTATAAGAACAGATCTTGTTCTCCACGTCTTGCCAGGATAATACTGCTTTTAATTAATGCTTTTGTTGTGAAGTGTTCCCTCAGGCAGTAATAACTTTTATAATAATTTCAGTATGTAGCATGTATTTCCCCACACCATTTATTCAAAATTTCTCATCATTTGGCCTCATGGATAATGCCCAGGGTTCTTGCTTCCCAGAAGGCTTCAAAACATGGCTAGCCACTGCCATGGTGAGCAAAACACTGTTAAAACATGTCTTTGTATGATTGTTTTCCTCTGCTTCCCTCAGAAAGAAAGAAACATTACATGCCTATCAGACTGGCAAAACCTCAAGAGAACCAAATTTCCTTATAAACATCAGTCCCAGTTTCACTTTCAGGAAGTAGCACACACATCTTTCTTCTTTTCAAGTAGTTGATACATGCTTTTAGTGTACATTTTAAAAAGAGTTGCAACCATTGCCAAAGAGTCACACAGTGCTGATCTTCAGTTACATTTACTAATCACTAAACCTGGATAAAACAATACAAGTGCAGCTGTTCTTCCTACAATCCACTGTATAATGCACCTCTCGAATTTGTGAGGTTATGCTCAAGGAAGTTCCAAACCACAGTTTCAGCAAACAGGCCATGACTGAAGCTGTGGAACTAATGACACACATTTATCTGAAGCTTGAGACAAGTACAGTGATGTGTGGGAAATATTATGAAATCCCTGTCAAGAAAACTAGGCCTCAAATTTAATCCACTCACTGCCTCTTTCTACCACACAGCTGTGAAGTAACTAACTTGTTTTTAATTTAAATATTACTAATTAATAAAACATGACTGTCTAATTAACTCCACAAGAAGGTGGGAAGTTTCAAACTAATTCCTACATGCCAATTAAAATTGGCTTTACAAGGTGTTTTGATAGATTGTGTTGACTTGTAAAGTCAATACACATACTGCAGGGACTCATTTTTATCTGTCACATGTTCTCTGACCATTTTCAAGAAAGACATTAAAATATTAAATCTCCCTTCCACTGAAGTATTCAAACTTTGTGCCTTTTTTTTCCTTAATTAAAGTGGTCTCCGAATTTCAGCAGATTCTGTTCTCCAAAGTTTGAGCACTAAAAGCAATAGTATATTTATACCTTCCACAGAGGAAAGAATTAATGTTACAATTACAAACAGAATTACAAACATTATTTCCAATTATTTCCCATTACTTTTTTATTTCTCTAATAAAACAAATCAAATGTTCTTCTGATGTCTCAAAAACAAAATTAATTTCAGAATCCTGTCCCCATTTCATGCACAGTTTCTCCTGCACGATCTTTGCATGACTTCACTGGAAGTCAACATTTAAACAGACCTCTATTTGTTAAGAATAAATTTACATATTGTCAATAGCAAAATTGATGGATTACATTATATGGCCTTTATCAAGAAGGTCAAAGTAGGTGACAGCTGTCTCTAGTGTTTCCAAATTCCCTGGAAATAGGTGGAAAGTGCATCTATCTAGAAGGGCATCAATTGAATTTTTTAGCCAGGTTGGATTTGTGTGTTTAGTCTAAAATCTGATGAACTAATAAGACAACAAGTTTTGTGATTGTGATTTGCAAAAGCAACCAGTAAAAGAGTTCCAAGGCTTTCAATGTCACAAAAAATGAAGTTATTTAGTATGAACTCTATTTAAACAGCTTAACGGACATAAAACCACTAACATATTGAAACAAAAAATGTAATTGTGATTATGTAACTATTTTTAGACTCAAACCTACCACAACATTGAGCTTTTGCAATCTTAATTCCCAATTTCTTTTACACTGCTAACTTATTTGCCCAGAAAATAACTACTGATGGACTTAATCAGAGGTCAACTCCAAACCAATAATAAACACAGGCTTCCTTTATAAATGGTTGAATTGCCACAATCAATAGAGATCCACTGATTGCCTCTAAACAGCAGGCTACAAGCATCGATTAAAGAAATTATCCTTTTGACCCTTCCCCTTTTCTTTCAGAGGAAGCCTTACTGCATTACTCCATTCCCAAAATGTTTCTCACAATAAAGCAAAACATAATGTTGGAATTAAAATGAACTCACCAAACAGAAGCAGATTGAATAAAGAGTTGAAATACTAGACTTCTGGTAATCAATCTTAATACTATTAATATCAAATCATTCACTAAAGAAGGCAGTATTCAATCTCTAGAAACCTGTATATTGACTTCAATTAACCCTACAATCAAAAAGCTTGTATTCTGAAACAGAGAAGTATTAAAAGGAAACAAAAGCAATTAATTTTTACTGTCTCTCTCCTGTAGTTACTGGGTGACAGTACCATCAATGGCATGTCTAGTCCTGCTAGAAACAAAAAATAGTTCACAACCAAACTGAAAAGTGCGTAACTCAGAATTGAGATCTCTTTCTTTCTGATTTTGTCACACTGGCTAAGCTGTATACTTATTGTGTAAAGACTATTAAAAACCACTTGAAATTACTTCAAATACAAAAATTTCCAGAATCAGAACTACCACCTTGAGAGAAATTTCATGCTATACAAAGCCCTTGACTGAATTTACACAAAGTAGTTACAGTGCCTTTTTCATTCCAAGGATGGATCAGCCATTGAAATTCTGCATTGAACACTGAGAATTTTAATGGCACTTATTTCTTAAAACATGCTTTTGTGTTACAATTCTGACCTCTGCTTAAAATCAATTTCAATCTATGTATCTGATTATATACATATGGGAGAATAAAAGGTTGGCAGATGAGTTGAATACATCTTTCTGTAATGAACACATACACTGAAACTACTTGCTCTGTCATCATATAGTACGACAGCTAATTAAAGCATTCGAAGTTTACTTTAGTTTTACACAGCACAGCAGTTAAACCAAGCTGGTCAACTAGAAGAACAAGTCATAAATCAAAAAGGAACCATGTGTAGTGTAGCAAGGAACAAGGTCATTTTTTATTCTGATCTTTGAGATGAACTGCAACTGTAGTAACTATTTACATAAGGAACAAGAGATTTTAGAAAAGGATTTAACTCTAGAAAATTTATAAAATACTACTGTTTACTCACACTTTTAAATGTTTAGCAGAATATCTGAAGACACACAATAGTACAGGTTTGAATTCTTTGTTAGTATCGGTTCCTCCAAGAATAAACCATGACAAATTCCTTTAGTAGCAGACTTGTACCTACATGTTTCTTGTTTTCCTGTTTCCCTACATCAATTCCTGTTGGTCTGACACTCAGTATTCTTCAACACCCTGTTTAGCCTACGGCAAACAAAACAGCCATGTGTATTTTCTGAGAAAAAAACCCACAGCAAAAACCCAAGCCCATCCCTCCTCCTAAGCTTCCATATCAAGCCTAACTTTACTACAGGACATAAAGCAGTAGCATGCTAATTTTGTCACTGAAAAGCATAATGCACTGTACTGTATAAGCATGCCATTGTAATTTCAAACTGTCATTACTACTTAAAAATGAGCTAAATCATTACATCTTTTGTCACTCCTGTTGAACAACTTTTCTTCAACACAAGAAAGAAATGAAGAAATGCCAACACTGCATTATTTTTCAGTTCCTTTCTATTTCAGTCTCGCTCTAAACCCTCCCTCACATTACCTGCTGTATGAACTTGAACCTTGCTCTACATTTCAATTTTGCTGGTAAGTGTGCTTCAAGAACTTGCAACATGGTCAGCAACAAAAAAACCAAACATGTTCAGCAACAAAAAATCAAACCAAGAAACAACAGTGTGGTGTGGATAAACTTATGAAAAAATGTATGCATTTACCCTTCTTAATAAAGCTTGCATTTCCTGTGATTTATTCTACTGACACACACCTTCAGAACATCTGAGACTTCTGCTTGCACAAGTGTACTTACAACAAAAAGCTTCTGAGAACAGAAAATACTCGTTCTGATTTTACCTGGACCAGGAGCAGTCAGAGCTGCAACAGACCAACTACTTAAGAGTTGTGCTGCTAAGTACAATAGTTACAGTGTTAAATATCCCACTTAAATCTAGTAAAACTCAGAGTATTTATCAATATCTCACTTTAGATCTAAACCACTCAGCTTCTGTAAAAGCCTTTTTTTTTATCCCTCCATTTTATTTTTAGCGTGCTTTGATCAAATTATTACTGAGTACAGTTCTGTGTCAACAACGCAAATATTCTGGTAGGAGTCTGTTATAGACCACCCAACCAGGATGAAGAGGCAGATGAAACATTCTATAACAGCTGGGAGAAGTCTCACCATCTCTGGCCCTTATTCTCATGGGGACTTCAACTTACCAGATGTCTGCTGGAAGTACAACACAGTAGAGAGGAAATAGTCTAGGATGTTCCTGGAGTCTGCGGAAGAGACTTCCCTGACAGAGCTGGTGAGGGAGCCAACTAGGGAAGCTGCCCCCCTGGACCTGCTGTTTGTGAGCAGAGAAGGACTGGTGGATGGTCAGAGGCTGTCTTGGTCACAGCAGTCACAAAATGACAGTTCTCAATTCTCAAAGTAACAAGGAGCATCAGCAGAACTGCCACCATAGACTTACAGAAGGCAGATTTTGGCCTGTTTAGGAGCCTAGTTGAGAAAGTCACTTGGGAGGCCATCCTGAAGGGCAAAGGAATGCAGGAAGGCTGGACATTCTTCAGCAAGGAAATATGAAAGGTGTAGGAACAGGCCATCCCCATGTGGTAAAAAAGACAAGCTGTTGAGGAAGACTGGCCTGGCTGAACAGACAGATCTGGACAGAAGTAATGATAAAAAGGAGAGTTTGTGACCTTTGGGAGAAGGGGCAGGCAACTCATGAGGACTACAAGGATGTCATAGGTTATGTAGGAAGAAAATTAGGACCAAAGCACAACTAGAACTTAAATTGATTACTGCTGCTAAAGACAATAAAAAAATGTTTCTATGAATGCATTAGCAACAAAAGGAGAGCTGAGGAGAATCTCCACCTTTTACCAGAAACAGGGAAAAGCATAGTGACAAAGAACGATGACAAAGCTGAGGTACTTAATGCCTTCATTGCCTCAGCTCCTCTTAATAGTAAGACCAGTTTTTCTCCAAATACCCAGCCCCCTAAGCTGGAAGACTGGGATGGGAAACAGAATAAAACTCCCATAATCCAAGGAGAAACAGTCAGCGAGCTGCTACACCACACGGACACACATGTCCATGGAGTCAAATGGAATGCAACCAAGAGCCCTGAGGGAGATGGTGGTAATGCTCACCAAGCCACTTTCCATCATCTACCAGCAGCTCTGGCTAACCAGGGAGGTCCTAGTTGACTAAAGGTCAGCAAATGTGATTCCCATACATGAGAAGGGACAGAGGATCTGTGGGACTACAGGCCTGTCAGCCTAACCTCGGTACCAGGAAGGTCATGGAACAGATCATCTTGAGTGCCAACAATCAGCACGTGCAGGACAACCAAGCACGATCAGGCCCAGCAAGCACAGATTTGTGAAAGGCAGGTCCTGCTTGACCAACCTGATCTCTTCATGTGACCCTCTCAGTGGATGACAGAAAGGCTGTGGGTTTCATCTACCTGGACTTCAGTAAAGCCTTTGGCACCATTTCCCACAGCATTCTCCTGGAAAAACTGCCTGCTCGTGGCTTGCAGGGGTACATTGTTCACTGGATAAAAACTGCTGGGATGTCTGAGTCCAGAGAGGAGCTGTAAATGGAGTTACATCCAGCTGGCGTCCAGTCACAAGTGGGGTTCCCAGGGGCTCAGTATTGGGGCCAGTCCTTTTTAATGTCTTTACTGATGATGTGGATTAGAAGATCAAGTGTCCACTCAGCAAGTTCACAGATGACACCAAATTGGGTGGGAGTGCTGATCTGCTGGCGGCTCTGCAGGGCAATCCGGACAGGCTGGATCGATGTGTCAAGGCCAATTATAAGAGGTTCAACAAGGCCGAGGTCAGGTCCTGCCCTTGGGGTCACAACAAGCCCACGCAGTGCTACAGGCTGGGGGCAGGGGCTGGAAAACTGCCTAGTGGAAAAGGAGCTGGAGGTGCTGGTCAACAGTGGCTAAACATGAGCCAGAGTGTGCCCAGGTGGCCAAGAAGGCCAATGGCACCTGGCCTGGATCAGCAATGGTGTGGCCAGCAAGGCCACAGCAGTGACCGTCCCCCTGTACTCAGCACTGCTGAGGCCACATCTCCAATCCTGTGCTCAGTTCTGGGCCCCTCACTGCAAGAAAGGCATTGAGGGGCTGGAGCGTGTCCAGAGAAGGGCAACGGAGCTGGGGAAGGGTCTGGAGCACAAGTGCTGTGAGGAGCAGCTGAGGGAGCTGGGGGTGTTTAGCCTGGAAAAAAGGTGGCTCAGGGAGGAGCTTATCCCTCTCTACAAATGCCTGAAAGGAGGGTGTAGCCAGGTGGGGTCAGTCTCTTCTCCCAGGTAACAAGAGACAGGACAAGAGGAAATGGCCTCAAGTTGTGCCAGGGGAGGTTTATGTTGAGTATCACGAAAAACTTCTTCACTGAAAGGGTCGTCAAGCATTGGGACAGGCTGTCCAGGGAAGTGGTGGAGTCACCATCCCTGGAGGTATTTAAAATACATGTAGATGTGGCACTTTGGGACAGTGAACACAGTGGTGGTCAGGTTAGCAGTTGGGCTCCATGACCTTAGAGGTCCTTTCCAACTTAAATGATTCCATGATTAAAAGTCAGTTGTAGATCAGTCATTAGTTCAGGTCAGTATGTTTCTCTGTATAGTAACTTTCTAATACCAGGTGTACAAAATTTACACTGTTAAGAAACTAAAATCAATAGTCTGTTCCCTCAATGAAAGTTAACTACAGTAACATTATTCATTTTGTGCACATTTTAGAACCTGTTAATGGCTTGAACAGGCTGAAAGTTGGTTGGGCACTTGTAGGCCTAAAAATCAACACTTAAAAATCCAAGTCATCTTCCTCCCAGCACTCCTCCAAAAACCCACACTATTTCAGATCTTCCAGTTAAGCTAGAAGTTTTTGACTCTGATAAATTACACGGAAACCGAATATTCTATACAAAGGAAACAACACAATTTTATTTCAGAACAGCTTTATTAGCACATCATCTTTGATAGCATGTATCATATGAGTTAATGGTTCCATTCAATGTTCAAGTTTTTAAATTTAAGGGAAAACAAAAAAAACAACCCAAATCCACCAAAACCCCCAAAACCAAAAACCAAAAAAAAAAAAAAACAAAAAACAAACAAACAAAAAAAACCCCAAAAAAACTAACCACAAAACCACCACACACACCCCTTGCTGATTTCAGCTGAATTTAGTTCACACACCAAATCTATATCTATAATTGCAGGAAAGCCAAGTTTATGCATATTGTTAGAATAAAATCAATCTCAGACTTCAATGAATTAGCTCCAGAATGCATACTGGATCACAGCCAAGTATAATACTTATCAAGCATTAAAGTATGTCTTTTTTCTGGATTGTCCTTTTAGTTTTAGTCGCCAGTCCTAAGTAACTAAGATGTGTATTGATGAGATTGGAAGAACCATTGTGTCACTCTAGTCCAGTTTCTATGAAAAATGAAGGTGGTAACTACACAGATTGCTGCAATAAAACTTGAAGTTTACAAGCCAGAAAAACATGACTGCTTTTTAATTTTTCTTCTCCATATGGCTCACTAAAAACTCCTTTTCCCCATTATTTTTCTGCTGCTTGTAAAGTTCGTATTAAACTATATATTAATGCATGGGTTTATTTACTAAAAAAGAAACCAAAACCACCAACAATGACCCCTAAAATCCCCATCTAAACCAAAGATTTGTTATACAAATTTATCTACACTATTTCCTCTGTCCCCCACTGATGTACCACATATTGGAACCAGAAGACTGACATTTTCAGTTAGACACGAAAGCAGACCATCTTACACCACGTTTCAGGTTACTCCATTCAGTGAGACCTGTGCTTCTATTAACAGCACAAGAATGCAAATTCCACAAACAGAAGATTTTGATCACATAACAGAAGATTATGATCATCTACAGGAGCTTAAAAACAAGGGGGGTCTTGGGGTTTTTTGAACCAAAAACCTCAAAATATAGTTTTAAGAGTGAAATTCTGTACACTTCTTAAACTAACTTCTTGGAGACTGCAGTCAATCAGCTGTCTGAATTTTAGATTAAGGACTGTTATATTTGTTGAACATCACCATAGCTGATATGATGTGCATAAAGATTAACAGAAAAACCTAAAGGACCCCTTTTCTGGAGGTTCATAATAAAATCTGGATTCAAGACAGACAAGAATAAACATTAGGCCTTATTACTCTTGCAATGACTGTGTTTAATGCCCACAGTGAACTTGTTAGCACGAACAGTAACAACGGAACAACACTGCTTAGAAGCTTTAGTCAAGAATTTAAAAGTAGTGTTTCAATAAAGTCTTAAAAAAAATGTACGTTATTTCTTCTTCACATGTAGGTTTATGTTCAATTACTATAAAGTTCATTAAAATACTGATTGCATCACAGGGTAAGAGAGTAAAACCAGCATCAGTTAAACGTAAAATATATTTATTGCAGACAAAACAAATGGATCAAATGCTCACTGAAGCTGCCCAGAACAGGGCAATATAGAATTCACCTGTTTGTCCACAGGAAATGGTAACCATGTGATTTTGAATTGCAGAGAATAGTATTGACAGTAAATGTAAAAAATAAGCAAATTATACAACAAAAACCCAACACGCACTCCCCCTAGAACACCCCAAACCAAAATCCACAACCAACCACACAACCAACAAGCTCCTCCTCTAAACCCCCAATCCCATTCAGTACATCCCTAGTGTAAATGAAAATAGCTCCAAAATTGCATTTGGACTTCTATTTGGTCTTCATTT
>VZTE01001346.1:778688-796341 GCA_013397775.1 Eulacestoma nigropectus | reverse complement strand
AAATGATATTAATTGATTGCATAATTTACTAGTTCTGCTAAGTCACCAACATTGTACAAATTATTTAAAAGCTGTAAGAACATAAAGTATTTGGTTCATGATTATATTGAATTTTAGATGAACAATACTAAATTCCTTCAGAAATACTTCATGGAATAGAGGCTTGTTTTGACAAAAAAGTACAACTAGATTCTTATGTCAGATGGAATGATTCCACATGCCTCTCTCTTTAGTGCCCTCACTGATTTAAGGCTTAATTAACTCATCGGAAACATCTACCTCACTTTCTCCTCTGAGCAGTCACACCATGACCTGGATCAGAGAATAGGTCCAGTTGAAAAAAAAAAAAATCACAGAAAAAACTGATACATGGCTTATGACATAGCTACACAAGAACTATGCACAGCTTCAGCTACAAAACTCAGAGAAGCTGCCTCAAACAAAGACTAAACAAAGCTTGCTTTCACTCTTCAAACTCTACCTGTTCTAACATCTTTAACCTCATTAGGCTCTGCTGTCTTCCTATGACTTATTCACATCCCATCTGTCATGACAAGTTCAACAACTGAAAGGGAAAAATTAAGACTGACTGTAGCACCAAGAATAGGGGAGTACTAGTGCTGACAAAAGACCATCCCCATGTACCAATGTGATGAGCTCACATTACAGGCACACTACTAGAATCAGATGTGAAGTCAGTGCTGTAAGACTTCTTTCCAAAATCAAACTACAAGACACGCTTTCCCAATGGAAATAGGCTTCTCTCTGTTCTAGCTAGTTTCCTCTTCTCAGTTCTAGCTTGTTCAGAAACCCATAATTACAGTACACTGACAGTACAAATATAGAGTATGATTTCATAGACAAGGAGCAATTTTTTCTATATTGAATAGGATTCCCTGCTATTATGACTTAACACTCTGTACATTTAAGAAACCATGTCATATGCTGGCTGAAATGCAATTACTGTATTACACATCCAGTAACCTGTCAGAGCTTCATGAAATTCAAAAGAAATTGCATAAATATGATCACAACTGTAAGCAACAGCCAAGAAAACTGATACATGTCAACCAGGACAAGTAAGGCAGATCTCTGGATGAATTACTGAATACATACTATACTGTAGAGTACTGCACAGTCATTTGGAGAACTTACTCAGTGTAAGATGGTCACGGGATATCACAACACAGGACTAACTTAAGTATATGAAACAGACTGAGAAAATGTAGTAGGCTGACCCTGGCTGGCCACCAAGTGCCTACCAAAGCCACTCATATCACTCCCCTCCTCAGCTGGAGAGAAAATATAACAAAAGGCTTGTGAGTTGAGATAAGGACAGAGAGAGATCCCTCACCAGTTACTGTCACAGGCAAAACACTTGATGCAGGGAAACAAGTTCAATTTATTGCCAATCAAATCAGAGTGGGATAATGAGAAATAAAAACAAAATCTAAAAAAACGCCTCTACCCTGCCCCTCCTTCTCTCTGGGCTCAACCTCACTTCTGATTTCTCTACTTCCTCCCTGACAGCAGCACAGGGGGACAGGGAATGGGGGCTGCTGTCAGTTCATCACATGCTGTCTCCTCCTGCTCCAGTGTAGGGTCTCTCCCATGAGATGCAGTCCTTCACTAACAGCTCCAACGTGAGATCTACCCATAAGGCTGCAATTTTCATGAACTGCTCCAGTGTGGGTCCTCCCCACAGTGTGGGGTTCCCTTCAGGAACAGGCTGCTCCAGTGTGGATGCCCCATGGGCTCACAAGTCCTGCCAGCAAACCTGCTCCAGTGTGGGCTTCTCTCTCCATGGAGCCACAGGTCCTGCCAGAAGCCTGTTCCAGTGTGGGCTTCCCACCAGGTCACAGTCTCCTTCAGGCATCCACCTGGTCTGGCATGAGGCCCTGCACGGGCTGCAGGTGAATCTCTGCATCCCCGTTGATATCCATGGGCTGCAGGGGCACAGCTGCCTCACCATGGGATGCACCAGGGGCTGCAGGGGAATCTCAGCTCCAGAGGCTGGAGCCCCTCCTGCCCCTCCTTCTGCGCTGACCTTGGGGTCTACAGAGCTGTTCCTCTCACATATTCTCTCACTCTTCTCTTCAGCTACTGCTGTTCTGCAGCAGTTTTTTCCCCTTCTTCTTAAATACATTATTCCAGAAGAACTAGCCCTGTCACTGATGGGCTTAGTCTTCACCAGCTTCTTACAGCCAGATGGCATCAACTCTGTGAGACATGGAGGAAGCTTCTAGTAACTTCTCAAAGAAATCATCCCTGTAGCTGCCCCTGCTACCAAAACCCTGCTATACAAATCCAATATAGCAACTTCCTTAATTGCTTTCTTTTTTTAATCATACGAAAATACCACATAAAGAATGACATTTATTTCTTTCGGCTACTAAAGAAACTTCAGGCCCTTTACAAAATCATTGTGTCCATCAGGAGCTACACTAGATATCTTGCTATGCTGCAGAGAAATAATCTTATAAAGGACCATTTTAATAGGAAGAAGGGAGGATGTGGTATCTCCAGCCTAGGATGTTTTCCAGACTTGGCTCAACAGTCACTTCTGACCTGATTAAGCTTTAGCAACATTTGTGTGCTTTCAAGCAGAAGGCTGGATGGATGATCAACTTTCACTAAGTAATAGGTTGGATAGATAATAATAAAGACACTAATGGCTTTTTTCATTAATGGTTTGTGAACTTTGGGGGAAGAAAAGAGAAAAAAACCCCAAACCATGTTTAGATCACTTGGTAGATTCTTGGCCCTTTGAACTTCCAGTCAACTTAAGACCCTAACAATGCTGAACTGTCTATGCAGAAGTAATCAACCTTTACTGGTGTGAGAAGAAAGCTTCCAATGAGCTAATTACTCAGGTGTTTTTCAGACTCAGATAACTGTCTCTTATTATCTATTTACAATTGCCACATTTGAAACAATATATTCAATATCACAACATCTGTTACAGATGGTTGACAATCTTAAAAAAAAATCACTGGAGAGAGAAAAACTCTCGAGGGCCAAATACTTCTCTTTTGATTACTGAACTGTTATGCTATGTAGACATACTGCATGACACAGAAAAATATGGTGTAAGCATCTGGTATTCAGATACTATGAAGTGAAGTATGGTATAAGCAGAAGTGGTTTTGTAGCAAAACTCAGTAGTGTATCAAATGACAGTTCCAAAACATGGTTGAGACTGACATTGTTTCAGCACCACTGAAACTGAGTATATGAAGAAACATAAGCCATCTTCCAAATACACTGCCACTGCTCAATTCTTTAATCACATTTCCATTCAGTTCAAGACCTACATACACTGAGTAGGTCCAGTACATCTAGTAGGTCATTTAGTACATGTGTACTATCACCCATAACATATTTTTGCTAGAAATGAATTGTGCTTGGGTATTTTAAAGCACATACACATCATTTTATCACACCAGCATACTTCCATTTGGTTGGAGCAGCTCCCAAATATAAGCCAGACACAAGTGCAGATGACCTTTCTCTTTCAAGGTGAATGCACCAGCAGAAGTGTTTGCATCCCAGCGTTCATACAGCAGGCTCACCTTCTGGAGACACAGCAATCACAGTAGGCATTAACCTTCAGAAACCAAAGACTACAAGATCTGATTACGAACAGCAAGTATTGTTGGTTTTTACTAAAACAAAAGGCAGCTACAGGATGAAGACAGGTCCTGATATGACACAAAGAAACAGTTACCAACAAGAAACTATAAAGCAAACACACAGCACTAGGAAGGAGTAGTCAGCAGCTCTTACACCAGAGGTAGGACTCTGGTAAACTTCCAGAGGGGCCTACACACTAGAATATATTCAAGAAAAAGCAGCAGCACCACCACAGTTCCCCAGCGATACAAATTTACTTTTAGTCAATTGCTAACTGCAAAGAACTGAGGAGAAAAAAAAAGGTATATACAACTAAAGGACGAGTGGCAGTAAGAATAAATTGAGTATTTTTTAGATGAAGAGTTCAGAATGGTGAATGCTGCAAAACGTTCCTAACCTTTCATTTGAAAAATAACAAAAAATAGGAAAACGCATGAGTTAAGGAGATGAAAAAGACGGGTTGCACGGATAAATGAAAAAAGCTTCTACTCCAGGAAGATCCAGCACGTTAAGACTTCAAATTTCCAAAGAAGTAATTTCCAGAGTAAAATACAGCATCTTGAGCAGGACAAATATGTGCAAATTGTTCATTGTCACATTTAAAGTAAGAACTGGGCACCACTGAATGCAGCTGATGGGAGCCAAGCTGAGAAGAGATGGAAGGCGTTTCTTCATGCAGTGGACAGACAACCAGTGACCAACAGACTCCCTGCCAAAGCACGCAGCCAAGGGACCTCAAGGGGAGACAACACAAGTCTTGGAGGACAGTTGGAAGCCAGGAGAGTTCTCAGAGAAGAGTATTTGGTTGAAGAGTATACGCTTGCCCTGCTTAATTTTTCCAAGAAATTTGCTCATGACCAATACTAGCAAGAAGATAGTTACCTGGACAGGCACCTGGACTCGGTTTGTATAAATGGGGGCAGTTTCAAGTGATGCTGTTAACAAGCTC
This sequence comes from Eulacestoma nigropectus, assembly GCA_013397775.1. Taxonomy (NCBI): domain Eukaryota; kingdom Metazoa; phylum Chordata; class Aves; order Passeriformes; genus Eulacestoma; species Eulacestoma nigropectus. The sequence continues at coordinate 791,759 of VZTE01001346.1, read as the reverse complement.
TCTTACAAAAGGAACACTGGCAGGGCCCAGCAGTTGCTAGGTTTTAAAACTCAACATCTTGAACATCTCAATAAGAGCGAGAGGAGAATAAGGCAGAACAGCACAGCTACTTCTACTGCATCCCTACTGCCAGTATTGCTGGTGTTTATCTTCACTTCTATCACGTATCTTTTGATTTTTTTCCTTCACCTGATAATTGTAAGTATATGTTACATGTGTTGCTCAGAAAGACACCTTTATGATAAACAACACAACATTACAATCTGATTCTGCAGTTCAGCCTTGCTGTAGGATTCACTAGCGCTAATCTATAATGCTGGGCATCAACATGAACTAAACAGCCTAATGGCTTTGACAAATAAATGTTCTTTTCTTTAGCAGAAATATTGCCCCAAATGGTATGCAAGATTTACACTAACCTAAATGAAAACTTACCAGTCCTAACGAAGTGCAAATGAAAGGACTGTGTTATAAAGCACAGTGTGACAGCACCAGTTGCTACTGCACTGCAGTCTGTATATATTAATTTAATAAAACTTTTTGGAGTTCACTTACAAGAATTTGTAAGTTTCCTTACAAAAATCTTCTTTATTCTTCTGCAACTTGCAGAACAGGTAATATTTTTAGCTGGAAGTCAAGAACCGAACTGCATCCTGTACAATAGAGTATCACCTTTTATCTAAAGTGTATCTTGCAGTTTGACTAGATGAAGAGACACGGTATGTGCATAAATACCTGCATATGATAGTTGAGGCTGGAAAATTTTAATCGATGGTGGGTGCGTAACTGAATGGTTACATTCAGTTTTTATATACTTCAAGTAAACTATTCTAAGGTCTGGTAAGTTCATGCTCCAGCTGCAGGTAAGGGCAATAACAATCAAACATATTTATCAGGAGAAATCAGAGAGAAGTTAAGTTACATAAACTAGTTAAGAAGTAAAAGCACCATGCATTAGCAAAATTGTAGGTTTGCCTATATCTTTCACATAAAGAATTTTACAAAGTTATAGGCAAATTATGCACAGATCCTGGCAAAGTAAGAAGCACCAACACTAGAATCTCCTGTATTTCAAATAAATTCCATACGAACATGCATGTATGTCAGCATGCACAAAACAAGAGCTCAACAGTTTCTTGTGAGGATAAAAGAATTCTTCCCATGAACTGATTTACATAAAATTTATCCATGAAAAAAGCCAGCAATTTTCACTTTATTGCAAGTCCTTCAATTATTTGTTAAGTTAGTTGTTACCTTGGCTTGGAAACCACTTGAAATGCTCCCCCTTAGGTTTCAGAGAGCAAGCATTTGAGGCCATTTTAAAAAGGTAAAGCTTGGCACAGACAGGAGCCTACACTTCTATTCCAACAAGACTGCAGAGGAAAGGAATCAATTAAAGTTCATACACAATCTCTGAGTTGCTCGCCATCACAGCATAAAAAGGATTCAAACTGTAGCTGTCAGCAAAAGCTACACAAATAGTTGCACCAGAAAAAAATAAAAAGCATCCCCTTCTGCTTCCCTGCTGCCTACTCCAATGCAACACTAAAACCGAGAGTTGGAAAATGGGTACCACAATTATGAAGCTGATTGATTGATTAGCTTTTCCTGGATACATTACCACATACAACTGAAATTTAATTCATTAAGAAAACAATGAACTGTCCAAGTTCCTCAACAAATTTGCATAACAGAGCTGATCATGTCAGGACCCATCTGACAGCGTAATAAAAAATGGGGACAATTTTGAATTGCAAGCTATTTTTTAAAAGCATGTAATTAAGACTTCCTTTGACCTTGTTAACATAGATACTAAAATGTTAATTCTTAATTAACTGTTTATGCTAAGGTCTGTTTGACATTTTCTCTTCCTTATGCCTAACCAATGTCTAAATTACCAGGATATTGTTAAATATACAACAGATTTTTTCCTGTTATTAGTCGTTACAGGAAAAATAAAAAGACAAAGCCAAACCCTCACAATCATAAAGATTAACAGTTCTAACACTACAAATCTGGAAGTTCCTGCCCTCTGTTACTTACTAATTACTTGGTCCCAAAATCTTAGGTCTGCTTAGTTTTAGAATTAAAATCTCATAAAGAGTGAAAACCTGAAATACCAGTTATGAAAGAGAATGCTTACTTCAGTTCAGATGTTATACTCACTGGCCAGAAGTAAGCAATATACCCAGACAGAAATTAAGTGTGCATGCGTTTAGAGACCAAAGGTATAAAAATGAAACACGGGTCCACACTGATGATAACCTAATTCTGTCAACAGCAGCATAACAAAAAGCTCTCAAAAATCTATCCATACATGAACTAGAACACAGGCAATTTCAGCTTAGTCAGGCTCTTATGTACAAAACCCTGTAACCACATAATGAGCTATTAACTGTTTTCACTGAAAACTGGAAGTATTTAAAACATTTCACTGTTAAATGAGTACAATTCATCATGACCCAAAGACCATCACAGAAGTCAATGGACACCTGAACTCCAGTTACAGCACAGTATTACTTTTTTCTGCAAAAATGTTTTTCTTACATATACAAAAATGGCCTCTAAAGATGACGTAGAACACACTTCAAAGCAACTTTGTCACAGCCTTTTATATATACTTAAAAAGGTGTAAACTGGTATATATTTCATATCCTTAACGCATGCAAAGCTGGCTGCTCTGAGAGTGACAGAAGTTTTGTAAATAAAAATCACTACTGAATTTTGTGTTCACTGGACATTTAGGTCTATTAACCATACCAACAGCACAGTTAGCAAACACAGGAAGAAATTTCTCTTTTGCTCTATTTTTCACCATCATAAAGAGACTACATGAAATGTTGCAATCAAAGTAATTGCAGAGGACTTGCCAACCAAGCTTTTCAAATAAGTACAATAAACTAGAAAAAAAATTACTGAGAAGTGAGATCCAATAAGAAAATACACCTGTGAGTTGCATTTATTTCCTTTCCTCAAAGAATTCCATTTTGCCTATAAATCTATGCTTCTTTGCTGTCAGACGCTTTATTCAGCCATAGATGTCTAACTTGATAACATATCCAGTAAAGGCAAAAAGTTTACTTGCAACAAGGGAATCAGAAAGGGAAAGGCATCCTTGAAGTTGTAACACTGTTTAAACAAATCTGTGTAGTGCAGACAGACTTCCAACAAAGTTCTCAATAAATCAGAACTCACTGGAGATAAACTAGCAATAGTAAATGACCTTTACTTGACTTTCCTACAAAACTGTTCAGCAGAAAGAAACTGGCTTCACAACCTCAGTATAATTATCAGTAACTTTACTGAACCCCCTACACCAATCTAAGTTACCAAACAGCATGTCAGAGACTCAACATAAGGGATCTGGTCTTTCACTATGACGCAGCAAAGCCTCGTTAGCAAAATTAAAGCAAAGTCCAAGACTGTTTTCAAGACAGCTTTGTCTCCATAGCAACTGGCATGACTGACAGGCAGTATACTGGTAAAAGTCTTACTTTACAAGGCAGCTTTATATTATTACCGTGACTTAACCAGCAATTTAGAATACTTGCCTGAAACGCAGCCTGAAGTAACTTAGTTAAAAGCCAAATAAAATAGCAGCAGAGCAAATCCCAGAAAACAGACTCCAAGAAGCACTTCAGGAGGCCATGAAACAGCGACACAGCTTAGTCACGCCTTACAAAAACTTTTGTTCTCCAAATAAAACTCCAAGTTTTATTTAGCAAAAAGCAGCTATGAGGTACTGTTTTTGTATTAAAACCAAATTTTCCCCATGCTGTAGATTCCTATTCAAATGCTTAACAAAAAATACAGTTCATCTGGTAAATTTCCCAATAGAGCCTGACATCAAATTCAGGTTTATCAAACTGTCTGGGGGACAGTGTCCAGCCAGTATAAGGCGTCTGTCTGTTAACATTGCAATACAACATTTCCCCTGGAATTTGTTTCCCATCACGCTAACCATGCTGTTAAATTTCCCCTAGACACAATTCTGTCATTCTCTTGGGCCAACGACATGGTACCCTGCCTCTATCTCAGGGGCACCTACCAGAGGACTGCTACTCACAGAAATCTGTAAATTTCCTGCATTTAACCAAATGAAATTTTCTTTAGAATTTACATGAGAAACTGAGTCAGGTGAGTATCAGCCTTTACATAATCACTCACAGCTTGTTGCCACGGTGGGGGAGAGAAAAAAAAAAAGGAAAGAAAAAAACCACACCTTAAAAGAAGGAACAACATTTACTCAAATAGCAAAAGACAGCAAGTTCCACCATTATTGAGTTTTACTGCATAGGTATACAAGAACTGTACAAACAATAAATGCAAGTATGTTGGAATGTATAAAAACACAGGGACACAAAGCAAGAACTGAGTAGCTATCAGTTTTAAAAGGTTAAACTAAATCTAATTACATCATCTGAATTTGTTCCCAGCTATGAAGATAAACACATGCAGTGCTCTGGCCACATATAAAAAGAAGACAAACATCCCTAGTTTTGGCTGACAGACCTCTGTTGCTGTTTACCTCATCTTTGGGTTTTTTTCTTTCGCTGGTTGCAGACAAGCGGTGTCTAGTCTTAATCAAGATTGCTTGTAACTCAGACTAGTTTTAACAGTTAATCTTATGCCTCAGCCCTGAGCAACACCTTTTACTCTGGGCATCACCCCCTAAGTGCTTACGTCCAGTGCTTACGTCCGCTATGTAAGTACGTTTCTTTGAGAGCAACAGGAACTCTGCTTTAATTTTACATGTGACTTAATTTAGGTTTGACATTAAATATTTCAGCACTCCCAGTGCTAGTAAGTTACTTTCTCTGAGGGTTTAGTCTAAAACCAGACAGAGTGAAAAATCCAATTTGCTGGCTGTGTCAGCTTTTAAAAATTTGCAGCTGTTGTGCCACAATTGCAGAGAGAAATTGAGCTAAGTCTAAATGGTGGCTTTACATTTTGAATTTTAAAGCTACCGGGTTTTTTCATTTCCAGAAGGAGAAAGATCACAGAGTAAGAGATGAATCTTGTAAAAGTTGGTATGATTTCACCCAAACACGCCACTGATCAGTTCAATAGCATTTACCCATTAGAAGATTTTTGCAAAAATATGTAGTAGTGCTCAGTCGTACATTCATGGGAATTTTCAAATTAAAATTCTTTTATTATTTTACCACTTTTTATCAAGCAGGAATTTCCATCATGTGACTGATGGGTTACAGACTACCCTATGCTACAAGCCAAACGATTACTAAGAACCCCACTACTGTAATTCTTTGTCATCTTCCACATACAGAAAAATAAAAGGCAAAAGGATAAAAATCCAGAAGACACTCAACCTGACATATCAAATTCTTTTTTGTCTTTTGAAGTCAAGACCTCAGAAAACAGAGGTAGTTTCACAGCAGTGTAATTGCATCCACAGAGCTAAAGGCTACCACTCTGAATCAAATATAATCTGACAAAATATTTACTAAGCAGAATTGAAGAAGCATCTTTTTTAAAACATGAAATTCTGATTAAACCTGTATCAGAAGACTCTTCTTATTACTAATCAGAGATACTTTAATATTTTTAATTATAAAAGATTGGTTAAGACTTGGTCACAGTTACAGCTTTCAACATAATAAAATGTTTTCAGATCACCAATAAGATAAAACTGATCTCAAATTTGATTCAGGAGATAGGAAAGCAGTGCTACAAAGTAGTATGAGATACCTAAAACATATAACCCCCAAATCAGACACTAAAAAGCATGAAGATTACTTTTATGAGAGATAAGTGAAAGATGAAACCCATGGGAAGAAGAAAGGTAGAGAACAACAATTAATTAAAAAAAAAATCCTCATAAGTTATCTAATTATTACCTTCCAACTAGATGTCACGGGTGCTATATTTTCCCCAATTCTATTTTCTTCCGAAGATATTAATGTCAATAAACTTACAAATAAAAAGAAAATACGTTAGTGAAAACCACAAGATATGTTTTTGGTTTACCTGAAATCATATCTACTAAACTGCTTTTTTGTATAGTCTTATAAAGTCACCTTATATAGCAGGGTATTGAATGCATGGATACCGTTGCTTGACCAAACACAAGAAAAAAGCAGTGTGCCACTGCTTTCACTGATGCCCAGTCTCAGTGCTAACACAAATGAGGCAGGTTTGCCCTTATTCTTCCTTGCCCCTTTCAAAGATATCAAAATCTTCAGCAGAATAGCGAATTCAAAATAACTTGTGTTACTGTTCTTTCATAGGACTCTTCAAAGTAAGAGGCAGAAGGAAAAATATACATTTAGTAGTACTGTGACTGTCTTCCCTCAAATTGTCAAAAACATACCACAGCAAGCTTTCCTTTGAAAGTGTTTTAGCTAACGTTTTTCCTTTAGCTATGTTCTTAAACTGACAGTGTCCAAAGTGCCATTCTTTTCACGGCTTTTTCTAGGTAGATCTTTGATCTTTTGAGTGTTTTCCTAAACAGTCAAATCATCACTACAAAAATGCAACTAACTTGACATAATACAAATAAAATTTAGCAATCAAAGATCTTCAAAAGTGGAGAAGCTCACCAAAAGCAGTGGCTGCAGTTTTGGCTTCCAACAATACTGCTATTTTACTGACTAGCTTGCCTGAACTATAGAATTATAAACACAAGAAGGCATATTGATGACTCTGAATATGTACTCACACAGCAAATTAGGTATTCAATAAAATATGCAGCTGTGGCTGCAGTTTTTCCAATTAACATCTTTTGTCCTTGAAAACTAAGATTACTTTGGTGGGGTAGGGAGACCAAGGGGAGCAGAGGATATTGGTAGCTCCAGTCAGGGGTAAAAACAGGATGCAAGAGAAATTTATCAGCATCACTGGATATTTTTCATGTATGACATGAGGAAATTAAAAAACAAAACCAAAAATTATAGCAACAAACTTCCTTGTTGTCTTAAAACTATTTGGTTTCATAACATCCAAAGCCATACCTCCGTATGGAGCACAGGAGAAATGTGTAACAGCAATCTTTTTTTCTGCCAGATGAATAAACACCTCAAACACACCCACAAATACTAATGAAAATCACCTTGGCCTCCTTCAGGAAGTCATTCAACACTTCACAGAAAAAATAGGAAGTTGTTGATAAACTGCTTGCAAGAACTACTTCCTGTAGGAAAAATAATTACAAGACTTGTTTGCTGGACAATCAGTTAACTTTTCCTCACACTACAACATGAGGAGAGGTATTACACAAGCTCTGTAAGAATTAAAAGCATAACTCTAATATAAAATGATAAAAGAGTAATTCTAAAACTGAGCAAAATCAGTTTTTCTTTCTGCAAGCTGTTGTCTGCTACTCCCATGGCACATCATCTTTTGCCTCGAGAGCGATCCCCTATCTTTCTGCACAGTTCACCAAAATGTCAAGCAGCAGCTGGCTAACAGGAAGTGGTTAAAAAGCAATGCAATTGACGACACCACACAAACCAAGCTCGGCTTTTTTACTGTATGTTTAAGAATGGGCTAAAGCTACCGCACACCAGTGAGATGACTCAGATGTGACCACTTACTAACCAGGCAAGTCTTAACTTACGAGCTCCACAGAAGGAGCAGTATCAATACATAACAGTTTCACCAGCTGTACAGTAAGCAGGCCTTAACCCACTGCTCAAAATCATCACTAATGGAAAATTAAACTCAGCAGTACTACTCATAACAGTGAGATGAATGCTAATGAGTGGAATTCTGGCAAATCAGTTGTTGGGCATTCATACATAAGGGGGTCTATTTATCCAGATGATGGACTAATTTAAAAGAGTAGCTCTGGTTCAAACCCTATAGTACCACTCTCACCTTCTTTTAAGACACATGGATACATGGCGTGTGTATATAAAATATGTGGCCAAAGAGTTCTGTGTACCTATCTATATATATATACATACACACACACACAGAGATGATTATTTTCTCTCCCATATACACTATTTTAATTTCTTTGCACAAATTACTATGTTTGCAGTGCTTGACCCACTGATTATTAGAATCGACTGTAATTCCAGAGTGTTTTATGTATGGTACTCAATTTTGTATTATTCTCTTTGCACTGTAGCATATTATGATAACTATAACCATAAGGCTTACTGACATCTGGAAAAAATCTAATATTGTTACCTATTCTGCAAAAATCTTTCTAGAGCCTGATTACCAGACTGTTCATGGAGTGGCTACACAACAGAGCAAGTGGAAACAAAGAGCGATGCAGCCAAACAAAAAAAAAAATAAAAAGCTGAATACTTGGAAGAGACACCAAAAATCTGCATTATGGTAGAAGGAACCACATTAAGTGTATTTAGAATCAGAAATCCTAGTACTCACACTTCAAGCAAATGCTTAAGGTATAACCAGGCAAGATGTGAGTTTTAGCAGGCTTGTAGGTGTGAGATAGAACTTAACACTCATCACTGAAAAAAGCTTTTAGTATACAAACGTGCTACACAAAACTAGTCTTACATTTCTTTGGATTTCCTACACATACAGAGCAAACATTTTGCTAGTACTTTAAATGCTTTTTCCAAATCTTAACGAACTCCAGTGATGTTGGTGGATCTCACCTGTCGATAGTATTAATCAACCTTTTTATGAACAAATGTTCTTCAAGTGTGAACAGAGCTGTCCTCATTAGACTCTCCCATACCACAGCATCACCCAAGGAAAGCCAAAAGGAAACAGCCCATTACACTGTTTAAAATCTCCCATGGTCAGCATGTGACCCAGCAGGGAGAGGTTCAAAAAGTACAGCCTTTATTTTTCTTCCTAACAACCTGGTTTGTTTCCACTCCTTTCCCCTTCAAGACACATCCTTCACAGCTAGCAGCTCTTTCAATCATTTACTTTGGATGTCTGCTTGAGAACAAACGATCTTGCTCATGCAGATGAGTTTGCCAGACTTGTGTGTACTTTCCAGTCTCAGGCTCTTTATTGTTCTTGCTGAAATCTGACCCTTTGAAATGGATACCAGGACACCAAGAAGGGACAAAAAACTTGCAGAAGAAAAGGGAAAGATTTTTGTGGTAATAATCAAACTGCAGAAAAAGCTTTCCAAGAATAAATCTTTCACTCTGATTTCACCTGAATTAACACAATTAAAAAAATTCATTAGAAGAGCAGGAAGACATTTTTCATCTCTTAAACTGTTTCATTTTCTGCAAAATTGACAGTGCTATCAAAAACAAGCACTTGTGGCAGTAAAACTTAAAAATCAAATACCTATTTTTCATGCTTCATAAACTGCTCTTTAAGAGCTCTCACTAACACAATCAAAACAAAAGTTTGCTTTTCATTTCAAAACTCATTCTGTTCTTTTCTCAAGGTTCAATGAGCTACAATTCTCAAATGGCATAAACTTACACAGTCCAAAAAAACCTTCTACTTGTGCCTGCTGAAGAGCTCATATTCTACAACACACTGATCTGTTAAACTTCACCAAAGAAAAGATCACATCTTCAAGATCTATAGCTAATGCTTATTTTCACATTTCTAATAGAGAATGATTGTTCTCAAAAAGGAACCTTCAGGCTCAAATAATTTCAGACAACTACTGCAACCTCTTTTCAGTTGAGGAAAAAAAAAAAAGCTAATTTCTCTGTATGGAAATACCACTGCTACAGGAACAAGAAACATTTTTAAGAAGTTCTGCAGGTTCAATTTTCATTGCAGACAATGTAAATTTCGTTTTGAAGCTACAAGCTTAACTACTGCAATCAGATGCACGTATGAATCATGTTTGAGTGAGAAAGGTAGGGATAAAGATGTTTTTCTTGGCTGAAACAAGTTTAACACAAGTAACACAGTGTTACCTTTCCCCATCCTGCAAATGACATCTAATGGGTTATTTAGAGACTTGCTGTTAAATAAAAAGTTCAAATTATAGTCAAAATATTTGAGGGTAAATTATGGTCTTGGTGGGCACACTTTCAGAAAGAAGGACAAGCTCCTGCTGTTTTAGAAAACTGCACAGAATAAAAGAAAATGCTTCGTGATGGATTGGGTGTCAGATGGATGGCATGTGTAACTTTTCTTCACTTATAGAAAAGGTGATACTAATTTCACTGTGCGCAAAAGTTACAGCTCTAGGAATATGAAACAATGTTAGAAGTTCTGAAATTTCCTTTTCACTGCCAAGAATGTAGATGAGTTAAGTTACAAACACAAATACTGCAATCAAACACATATGTTAATTACCTTAGGAAGAGAGAGTAGGCAAAAAACATTTTGGTTGTGTATTTAAACAATTGTCCGTAATCAAAACATAAGTCCTGACACATTGTTACTACAATAGTCTCTAAAGTTAAGTTTGTATTTTTACATCTGTATTATTAAAATGAGGTAAACTGTACCTAGACCTGCATGACAACTCTGACAATATTCAGCAAATCCAAAAGTCAAGAATCACTATGCTCATTTCACTGATTTTTAGTACACAATATAATGGATAACATTCTTCAGCTAAGACTAAGATAGGACAAATATTCACAGAGTACCATACAGTTTTCACAAACAGCAGAGTTAATATGGGAGAAATACTGAAGTGTTAGGGTCCCCTAAAATAAGGAGCATGTTTTTAAAAATACGTATTTTAAACCAAATGAAATTTACTCAAATTCTAAGATTGTAAAAACAAAATATATATCCCAACAAAAAATAAATGCCAGAGATACAGGTAATGGAAAAGAAATTTTACTTACTTAAGAAAGTATCTCTGTCCAGATGGTGTCTTAGCCATCTCCCAGCCTGGTGGCAAAGGTACATCATCAGGGATCTCAAAAGAAGACTGGCGGAGGTGTTGAGAAGATGGAGCTCCAGGTCCAGTCACTACTCCAGAGGGTGTAAGTGTCCCTGGAGAAACAGCTCCCAGCTGCAGTGATGCTGGAGAGGAATGTGCTCGGACATGCTGTGGGGTCAGGGCTCCTGCTGTCCCGGCATCAGTGCTGGCCTGCCAGGAGTGAAATTATTTCCATTAACATTCTTATATTTCAGCAGAAATGTAGCTGTCAGAAGACATTTCACTTTAAATGAATGTTTCAGGAGAAATTCATAGCTCACTTGTTCTAAAGTTCTGCTTATTTTCCAGTAGTTACTGTTCAAGTAAGCCTCCACGTAGCTTGGTTAATTAGCATCACAAAAGCCCTTGTGCAAGTTAAGAAATATTAACTGTATGTGCTGAGAGCCCTTAGCTTTATTTTGAAAACTAAAGTTCTTACTCCTCAGTGCAGGGTTAAGAACAAACCTGCAGTCAGCAGACCTCATCCAGCACAGAGTGGTTTATTACTGGACTGCACCCACTCACTGCCATCATACCCACCTTCTGCTGGAGGAGTTAATTTCCCACTCTCCTTTTCAAGCAGGGGTGTGGGGGTTCAAGTACATGCACACACCACCACCACCCCCCCGCGCAGGGGTTTAAAAGATCACACAAAGAGAAAAGCAATAGTGAAATGCCAACTGGCAGCAGTGAGTTATAATGGAGGAAGACTCACGAATTCAACCATAAAAAACCCTATACAAGAAGACTGAACGTAACATTTCCTAACAACTCAAACTTCTAAGGGTATAAAGAGTCTGTCCATGCTTTATCCAAAGCAAAGCTTCAGCAAACAGTTGAATCAGTCAATCAGAAATGACTCACAAACCCATTCACCAGAGTCACCAGTCATAACTACACAGAATGTCCTTGCCAGTACTAAATTCATGTCCAACATGGAATAGAAAAGGCAGCTCTGGAAACTCGATTAAAGTAAAAATGGCTTATAAAAATATATTTACCAATTACCTGGTTTTATAGATAGACCAGAACAACACTGACACCTATAATGAGATGCATATATCAGTCCTTCTCACATCTCCCTACACAAGGTATTGCACCATATGAGGCCTCACTTACACTCTTACATACAATTCCGCTTCACTCCATCTGTATGTAAGCACATGCAAAGTTTCATGTGTTCAACTGGAAACGAATTAGTTTGCATTTACAGTCAGATAGAATAGGCAAGTAGTAAATCAACTGGATTTGAAACACTTTAACTCCTGAGAATCACAGAATTACAGAAAACAGACACCTTCTCTAAGCAGAATGTTTATGTGGCACAACTAAACAAAAAGGAAAAACGAAAACAATCTTATTTTAAAAGACAGTCCACAATGAAGCAAATGATTCTCTCTTGCTCTAGCTGGATTTCCAGTTTATGTTTTAGGAACCACCACGTGGTACAACGAACAGTGATCCAACTAAGTATGCTTTCCAGATAAAGACTAACATACACAAGGAATATAAGGCTAAGCTTAAAAGTACAACCAAAAGTTGTCTGACCATCACACATGTTAAACACGATAGCTATTTAACTGCATTTACTGTATCTAAAAAGACACAGCACCAAGTGCCAGATGAACGTCTACCCCTTCAGATTTGTACGCAATGGAACCGCGATGAGATCTGCACAAGTTGGGAGAAGACTATACATAAACCCCTTATTCCTTGCTGGATTTCAGTACATTATTAAAGGTCTGCAACTCAGAAGCTAGCAAAACTACAAAAGCAGTTCAGCTCCAACCCTTACAATTTTCTTCTCAGTCTTCCTATATGAAGGCCAGACTGCTTTTTTGAGTATTTGGAAAATGAATTAACTCCTAGGCTGGGAGAGTATGTGCCAAGGTTCAGCCTGGAATGAACTTCTGAAGTCAAGTTATAAATCGTTCAAAACCGAAGTTTAATAATGGAAATGTTGACAGACCCTTAACAACACCAGGCACCAGTCACCAGTACCAGTCACCAGTACACAGCGAGTTTCACTCTTACTGGCTACACAGATAAAGTGACATTAGCCAATAATAAAACCTATTTTATAGCTTAGCAACGAAGTTCATTACTTAATAACACTCGACTAGGTAGGCACAGCCTCCTTCCAAAAAGTTGGTAACAGCATTAGCTTTCGCTCGTATTCACACCAGCACCCAGGTCTTGGTACAAAAGTCCCTCTGCTTAAAGACCAAACGCTCCCGGAGGCCGAGCGACGACCCTGCCCCGCATCC
>VZTE01001346.1:731899-776996 GCA_013397775.1 Eulacestoma nigropectus | reverse complement strand
TGCGCGCCCGCCCGCGCCTCTCCCGCTGCCGCCCGCCCGCCTGCCCGCCCGCCCTCGGCCGCCACGGAGCGCTGCCGCCAACCACAACTTTTTTTCCCTCCCTAACTTCTGTCCCAACTTCCAGGAGGCCGCTCCGCGAGGGGGTGGGGAGGGGCACCGCGCTTCCCTCCCCCCGGCCCGCAGCGGGCAGCGGCCCGGGACCCCTCTGGCCGGTCCCCTCCCGCGCTTTCTCCCGGCTCCGCTGAGCTTTCACCGACTGCAGAGCCTCCCCTGCAGTTACGCGTCGCGGGTCTGTAAAGCTGGCTCATAAACACGACGAGACCTCTAGAGAAATACTTTTTATTACATGAAACGAGTGAGGGAAGGGAGGAAACGGCCAAGAAAACAGCTTCAAAAACTATAAATACCGGAAAACGTTTGTCACTAACCATATAGTAACATCTGAGTGAACGGGAAGCACTTCCGAGCGTGTCATCAAGTAGAGCTTTCCTCGTCAGAAACCTATGCAATGTCTACCTGAACCCATGCAGAAAGAAGGCAACCTCCATCACAGAACTGAGGACCAGCCAGGTTTATAACTAGTTTGTAAATAGGCTTCCACCGAAACAGTGATACAAAATATTCACGTGTCGCTTGCAGGGATCCACAATCAAGTAGGCAAAAGTCTGCTGGTGGCTTTTGCTTGAAGGGTAACACAGGCCATTAGCATCCTGACGGAAGAAAAAAAACCAAAACCAAAACAGTATTAGGGACAATATGGATATCTGTAAGAGAATAAAATCTGAAGTTAATAATTTTGCTCCAATTTTAACAGTTTATTGCATAGCAAAAAGAACAAATACATCACAGTTTATTTAAATAGTATTATGTCTCCATGAGGATACTGACACTACAAAATGCACAGTAATTCTGGCTGAATGTTTCAAATAACCTTGAGGTAAACGTAATGTTAATATAAAATGTAAAATTAAACATGTAAGCATGTGTTTACACAAAGAGAGCCTAAAATACAAATGATTAAATATACAGCGCCCATCATGTTTCCTTTAAAAGACAAAAAAAATCACGGCCTCTATATTAATACATAAAGCTGTTCCATCCATAATTTTTTTCACTTAACATTTGCTAATGCATCTGTTCAGGTTCCAATATTTGCATTTAAGCAAAACACTCATTACAGATCACATTAACAACTTTGGACTATTATTGAAAACATTTTGTGTGCCAGTCCCCAGAAAGGGTTTGAAGAGATTCTAGGCACCTAGCTCCAAAATCCTGGTTCTGAAAAAACACGTTCAGCTGACAATCAGCATGGAAACTGGGCTCTTCAGGTTAACATCCTATGTCTGCACATGTCAATAAAAGCTTCAGTGTTGACAGGGCAGCACAGCTGGACACACTTCTAATCCAGTAGGGATCCAGAAACTAGATGGAGGGATTTTTAAAGGGTTGGGGTTTTTTATTTAGTCAGTGTGGTAATTGAACATGTGAAAGCTCAATAACTATGTAGCTGACACCTCCTTTGTTTGACATGTTACAGTTTTCTCCTGCTCCCCAACACCTTTGTACAACAGTTGAAGAGATGTAGGTTCTGTTACACTTTTCTTGCTTGAGGGAAATTGCTATATTGCATATACTGTTCATTTTCTCCAGGAAATTTTTAAACTCGCAGACTACAGACTATTCCAGATTCCACATCTCTTACATTCTTTTGTTGAAGCTGTCTTCCTTTGCATAAAATAATCTTTTTTTGGATGAAGGAAACATGGAAACTGTAACATCTCTCAGTGATTAAGTCAATCAGCAGAGAAGGAAAAGGGCTGGGTCCCCATTTCTGCTCCAAGGACCATTTGTGAATTTTATCCTTTAGCTGTTACTGGCACCTCATTTTCTCCTGCTATTTCAAAGAGAATGAATCCATTATTAGATGTTCTGGTGTCTTCCTTTGGGAGATTACTCAACCGCCTAAATCTTAAATTAAGTTAAGCACCTCATAAAAGCACTGTTTTAGACAGGTAGAGAGTTGATGTTTATTCACAGAATTTTCCAATGGTAGTCAAATGCCACAAGCTAAAAATAGCATTCTATTTTTAAGCAGCACAGCATACAAGCTCTCTAGCTCCAATTGTAGGATACCTAGCTCTCTTCAGGTGTTTTTTAAGGATACATGTGTAACAAACACTGGATTCTCAACTGCAGTAAGGAGAGCAAATTTTAAGACTTTACAGTGCTGAGCATCAAAAGGCCTTTGGAATTCAATCCAAAACTAACCTAAGCTCATGCATGTAACTGAAGAAAAAAAGTAAGAGAAGATCAACATCAAGGTGTGATTGCTAGTTAAACTCTCTCCCCACTGCTACTGAGGATGCCACTCTTGCAGTCTTCATGGAATTGACTGATGGTAGTTGAGGTTTTGACTGTTTAGAGGCAGTGTGAGCCCACTAAAAATTTGTTCAACAACTTGAGAACAAGAACAATGTAAATTCTGGCGATGAGGCATTTCAAGCAATATACCAAACTTGGTATCAGGAAAATAATCAATATAACCTAATTAAATGAAAATTAGTAATAATTAAATAATTAGTAAAAGAGGTCATAAAAACCCTAAAATACTTGAGCATAAAGGCTCTGAAATTTACATTCATGCACATACACAATTTAAGAATCATATCAATTCCATCTGCAGTATGGACTTTGGTTCACACATGCAGGGGGTGTAAAGATTGATTTACTGATGTTAGAGTAGGATCATTTTATTTTTTCTTTGTAGCAACACAGCTGATGATTTAAGAATACATATGCATAGCATAAAACAGAAATAAAAATACTGCTGAATATTCTCAAAACTGCATAATTTAATTGACAATTTTTTTAAGTACTTCTTGAATAAACTTTGCATTATGCTGATTTCTAACACTGCCACAGTTCGGGTTCAGGTAAAGAAGGTTCTAAAATATCAGTGAGCATTCCAATACTTAAGCTGTAACAGTGTTTCATTACATGCAAAGCTCCAAAGCTCTCAAGGGTATTTGGAGTTCAACAGAGTACTTTGTCATACGATCTAAAATGATTTCTCTTGTGATGCCCAGGTCTATCAGGTTTTGATGCTAAAGATCTCTACAGATACTTGTGAGAGACCTCAACAAATAGGAGGACTGGACAATCACCAACAATATGAAGTTCAACAAGAGAAAGTGCTGGATTCTGCACCTGAGATGGAGCAGCCCTGGATGTACAGACAGACTGGGGAAGGAGATGCTGGAGAACAGCGCTGCAGAAAGGGAGCTGGGGGTCCTGGTCAGTGGCAAGTTGAACATGAGCCAGCAGTGCCCTGGCAGCCAGGAGGGCCAAGCGTGTCCTGGGGGGCATCAGGCACAGCATCGCCAGCCGGGCAAGGGAGGGGATTGTCCTGCTCTGCTCTGCACTGGGGCGGCCTCACCTCGAGTGCTGGGGGCAGTTTGGATGCCACAATATAAGAAAGACATTAAACTATTAGAGACTGTCCAAAGGAGGATAATAATGATGGGGAAGGGCCTTCAGGAGAAGCTGTATGAGGAGTGTCTGAGGTCACTTGGTCTGTTCAGCTTGGAGGAGACTTGAGGGGAGACCTCATTGCAGTCTGCAACTTCCTCATGAGGGGAAGAAGAGGGACAGGCACTGATCTCTCCTCTGTGGTGACAGGACCCGAGGCAATGGCACAAAGCTCAGTCAAGGGGGGTTTAGGTTAGATGGTAGGAAAAGGTTCTTCCCCCAGAGGGTGGTTGGGCACTGGACCAGGCTCCCCAGGGAAGTGGTCACAGCACCAAGCCTGACAGAGTTCAAGAAGTGTTTGGACACTGCTCTCAGGCACATGGTGTGACGCTTGGGGATGGTCCTGTGCAGGGCCAGGAGTTGGACTTGAGGATCCTTGTGGGTGTCTTCTAACTCAGCATATTCTGTGATTGTGTGAACTATAACTTAAAACCTTGAGGTATTTACACCTCTAATAGTGTGCTTTTTTAGATACTGTTTTAAAATTGTGCTCAGCTGCACAAGTCACTTTTACCAGATCAGCTTTTAAAAATTAATTTATTTTAAAAATGATTTTTCTATTTACATCAGGCTAGGAGAGTATGTCCTTTTCTTCCAGATACAAACCAAGAAAACTTGGCTTAAAAACTGTCAGCTCAAAATAAGGATTATAATAACACTCTACAGTTATTTACCAAATGAACTCAGAAACACCATAGAAATGTAGTTATCTCCTTGAGAGAAAGTTTTCATCACAAACACAAGACACTTGTGCTCCAGTGAGTGTCCTTCCAGTAAGTGCCAAGTGGAGTTGAACAGTTTTGATTTACATAACCATCAAACAGTCTAGACACACCATTTAAGCCTTTCTGTTTTCTGAGAGAAAATTCTTCAGGATGTTCTTTAATGGAAACCATAATTTCAGAATTCTCCTTCACCCACAAATTTTCAGAATGTGCAGTAATGCACAATTTTCCTCCAAGGCTACAAGGAGGACAGCCTGCTCTGCATTAACGCTGTATTTTCTCTTGTCTATCTATTTTGTTTACAAAAAGTTACTAAAGTTTGGTTGGGGTTTTGTTTGTTTGTTGCTTCTTTCTTTGTAGTGCTGTGATACTTCATGTATGGCTAAGACAGTTAGGGGAGCTCTTTAATGTCCATCTACCTAAACATAGAAATCTGCAAAGTTCACATAAATGCATTTGATTCAGAGATGGGAAAGGAACAGCAATAAAAGAACATCCAGTTACCAGGGTTTTGCTTTTTTATTTTTATTACAGTCTGCAACGTAGCAGAAAGATAAATTTTGATACACCCATAAAGTGTTTATTTTCAAAAGCCTTTAATGAATCATACATAGTACTTAAAAGATGATGACCAGCAGATGAACAACTGGGCTGTTGGCAACCTACAGGGAAGTTTATGCAGTCTAAAATGACATCAGCTACTGCTGTTGAAAGTGGGTACATTATCTGACATTTAATTATTACATATTCTGGTTACTCAAGAAGAATTTGGAGTCGTTCATCCTACTGTAACAACTTAAATGACAGATATGCTGAATCTAGTAAACATGCAGCCAGTTCTCAAACTTATCTTGATGGTAAATGTATGATTTTGCAAGGGAAACTGATAGGAATGAGACTTGTCAAGGGAGGGGAAGAGAGGTTAGCAGTCACCTCACCACTCCAGCCTTTTTGTATGCTAAACTTCCTTGCAGTCTTTACAGAAACAGATGCAATACAAGCTATTCAGAAAGCTCTAGCAACATTTCCAAAAACAGAACTATAGGAAGTCAAGAGTGCATCCTTAATACTTACTGCTATCTCAAGTTTTATTATTATCTAAACCCAGAATTACTCAGATATTTTTTTTTTCCATTAACTAGTTTCTGGATGACACTTATGACTTCCAGTGTAACCCAGTAAACCTATTTTTAGTGAGCTACCAAATAAACTTTAGTTGGTGGTTACTGATGAAGAGTTAGTAAAGAGGATGAGAAAGCAGGATGAGATCAGGGAAAGAGTTCATGAATAAAAAAAAGACAACAATGGGAAAATAATCCATTACAAGGGAATATTATGTTTTCTTTGTGTAAAAGTCAATCCATTATTTCCATGTTATATATATTACTGCCAGTAAAATCCCATATAAAAATTATTAATACTTACATATGCAAACACTCTGAAGACTGTAGAAATAATACAGATTTCTTTTGTTTCAGGGTTCTTTTGAACACTGAAATACATGGGTATAATACATACTTAATATATATCATAAGCACTGATAATTAGAATCTTTAATTTATTAAATAAATTTTAAACATATGCACTGTCTCGTTGCTCAAATTTTATGAAGGTCAAATTTATAGTTACAATTCAACTTATGTCACATTGAACATGAAAAGCTATGTGGCCATTGTTAGATAATATGGTTACTATGACATGTTACTGCAAAATATTGAATATATCTGGTCATCTGACTTGGTTTCACTGTTCTCAGCTACTAAATCACAGCAGTATTACCCAGACCTAGATGATTCCAAGTATAGAATTTGTATTTTGATAGATATGCAGCTAAACATTTCATAAAAATCTTTTCACATATTCTTTGAGAAAGAAACCTGCAAAGTGAAATGCATCTTAATACAGATTACAAGAAGTAGCAGCAGTACTGGTGAAGAAATACATTCTTTAGCTCATTTTTAATTAGTATATAATTATAGTTTAGGTTTATTTTTACTCCTCTGGAATTTTGTATATATAGTCAGCTATGCAACTTGGGATGGAATTAGTTCTGAGCTTTTATATTTCTAGACTGTTTGTTGTGAAGATTGCTATTTCTTTCATCACATTTACTAATAACACTGAGATATTATTGCAACGAATCCAGGCATCTCAACCTATTTAAAGTATTTTAATGTATCATCTTTCCTTAGGTCTGCTTTAACTGATGCTTACATTTCTACAGAAATTAGATCTTGCAACTGCTATTCATTTATCTAATATTGCAGATTCCCATTTACATTAACTCCCTGTGGAACAGTTGAGGCTTAAAACTTCCATACCTACACGCTTCCAAGAAACGCACAGTTCAAAACCTGCCTTGTCACAAACAGGTTCCATTCCCAGGAAAGATCCCAGTACAGACAAGTTACAAGAGGATGTGTGAAACACAGCCTAGTTGAACATCACACCAGGTCCCAGCTGTGACAGCAGTCCCCTGCTACCAGTGCTTTGGCAAAGCTTCTTTTCATAAGAACAAACGATCCCCAAATCAAACAAGAGCACCTTTGTTGATTCAATCTCTCCAGCCAATAAAAGAGATTGACTCTTCAATTAACTGATTTCATCTGCAGAGTAATGACACAGTCGTGTTTGAACCTATCCTGTGAAGCTGATCTTCCCTGTGGTCAGTCAGTAATGAGGCTTTCTCAGAACTTTTTGTTGCATCTGACATGTTGACATACTCAACAGTGGATGAAGACAGCATTGCTGAAATTGGTACGGACCCCAGTTGTCTGCCTTCCCACCCCTCCAGAGATGACTGCCTTCCCAGCAGGACAGCTCAGCTACTTCATGACTCAGCTTCTGAACCACTGCAGTTTACAAACCAGCACATTAGGCCAAACTAACACAGATGTCACTTTATGCTGACACACCAGCCTGTAACTGCAGCAGTTCAGAAACTCTTCAACCATCTCCATGGAAAGAGTGACAACTTTCTGAACAAGACATAGAGGATTAGTGGCATTATTGCCTTCTACCATATATCACCACCCCCAAAAGCAATGGTTGTATTTAAGTTTCTCTGGCTTCAGATTCTTATGTCTGAAAACTACGCTATCAATTTCTGGTTTCTTAATTTTCATGTTATATATATATACCTATCTATATCTATCTATATATATATCTAGGATACCGAAGTAAGAGGTGACAAAGAGTAAGTCTTCCTATTTATTCCATGACCTTGAGAAATTTTCTCCTTGTGGTTAGTTTCCTGTAAGTAATTTTTCAGAATGAGAATTTATTTCCAGTACATTGGTTATTTTTAAGGCAAAAAATTGTGTCTGTTTAAATCAGATGAGATTCTTCCTTTGCTGACTTGAAAGAAAACCAAGAGGTTGCCTTTGACAAGCTTGTTTGCTCTATTTCTTTTTCTCCTAAAAGGTTTTAGAAAAAACTATCTCTTCCTTTTGAAGAGAGGAGTATTTCCTTAAAAATAATGTTAATGGCCCCATGTTATTTCAAATTGTTAACCTCTAAACTATCCATTGGATATGGCAGTTCATCATTTTAATGTGCATCTCTTTTTATGAAGAGCAAACATCCTCATGGTCTCTCTATTCACTTTGGGCTTTATCTATATCCTAACCTTACTGGCAATATTTTATTAGGCTTTCCAAACAATAAAAGAACAACTTAATACTTTCACATACATTCATTCACTGTGGGGGAAAGGGCAAGGAGATGGAGATGAAGAAAGGAGAAGAAAACAATGACAACAAGATGCTACAGCAGCTGTCACCATGGAGACACTCTGTCAGAAAAATCTGGGGTTAAGTACAGAGGACAAGATTTATCAAGAGAGATTCATAGATTATATTTTAATTAACAAGTTTTTGTTGTGTAAATATATTCTTTAAATCAAAACACTACAACAGGGGATTTGAAATTATTTAGGTTACACAGGATAGAACACTAAACACTAGAATTTTGGATTGATTCAACTGATCACAGACTAATTACCAATGGATTAGTAGCAGACTACAAGTTGTGCATTAATTCTTTAGTAAGAATATATCAGTCTTCTTGCAAAGAAAAAAATGTCTGCCATTTTGTAGTTGTATTTAGAAGTCCCTAGCTGTGCTTGTAAAATATCTAGAGCTGTTAATTTCAAAAAGATTATTTCATTCTCTCACAAGAAAGCAATGTAAATAAAAATGCTTTAGTAAAATGAAACCTCAAACCTTTTGACACTATTTTGAATGCTAGTGCCTTGGAGTTAGAACTCAGGTATGGCCAGAAAAAACAGCTGTAATAAAGACGAGTAGGGAAAAGCTCATTAATAGGTCTGCTGCTCCCAGCAATAAAGACACTTTTCTGGAATCTTCATGCCAAGGCTCTTCCTCATAAGGAATACTGTAACAGGACTGAACAGTGGTAGTTCATACATCCATAAGCTTATTGTTATTAGACTGGGTTCATCTGTGGCAGCTAATTTTTCAATGCACATCAGCCAGCAGCTAATAACTATTGTAGTATCCATTTGTGTTTTACCAAGCCTTCTGGACCTCAAACATAAAAATTAAACCTTAAGGACAATACAGTTTACAGAATTTTTAATACCATGAAAAGCTTTTAATATCACTTTACAAAGAGTAGAAGGTATCCAATGTGACTGTAATCCAAGATGCAATGAAACCAGACAGAGGCTAGCAGTCTAAAAAAGAATTTAAAAAACACTTGGTATTCAACAGGAATTTGAAGGTGAACTTTTTGGTAAACAGAATTTAAGAGATTACTACTATCATTAGCAATTGTTTACTGAAAATAAGAAGCTATAAGAAAGTAATTTTAATTGCTTTATTTTCTGGTGTAATTTGTGCAAGAATTAGTAACACAGTGCATAGCATGGACCAGAAACTAGAAATTAAGTCAAGACTGTCATTTAGTGTCCCTATTCAGAGCCTTTCACTGGCTTTTTCTCTCTTAAGACAGTGGAAATAAAACAGAAGCATCATTTTGGATAAACTGGGAGCAGGGGGAAATGAGACCAAGAAAAAGACAACCATGATTGTGAAGAGGGAGGGAAGGTCTGAAATATCAAGATCAAAAGCTTTTCTCATGGGACTGACAAAGAACTCAATACCAAAGGAGCAAGATAAAAGATTCAGTTAAATGGTAAGTTTCATTTTCAACTGGTAACCAGTGCTAACACCAGCTCCTCTGGCAGTGAGAAACCAGCACACATTTACAGGCACGGAAATGGAGAGACACATGGTAGATAAATACTGAAGGATCAGTGACATCACAGGAACAGAATAGATGTAAAACTTGGGAGGATAGGAAGCAATCTGCCAACTGGCAAAAAAACCCCCTCAAACAGCACAGGACTAGATCTTGAAATATTTTCTCCTAAATATTTTATGAAGGACAGAAGCAGCACACAAGAGGAAAATACAAAGGGCTAATAGGGAACAGGTTGAGGATACCAAAAAAGTAAACTTTGAAAGCAGCATGAAATTGTGGGAGGATCTTGGCAGAGGCTTTTTTTTAATTTTAAGTAACAAGAACTATTTGACATCCTTATCAAATTTTACAGCATGAAAAGGAAAAAGAATGGAAAGAGGTTCAAGGAGATAGGAAGGTAAAGAAAATGAGTGGCTTAGAACAGAACTTGAACATATTTAGGATAAAATAACTCAACAACAAAAGGGAGCAGTAAAGTGAAGGAACTGGTTGGATTTGCACTTTGTCCTAGATTAATTCAACAACATAAGAGCAGAAACAGCTGCAGTCAATGCAGAGTCACCTAAGGCCCAGGACTGAAGGAACAAGCAGCTTGATTCAAGTGCAGAGTGAACAATTTAAAAGAAAAGGGAGGGTAGAGTTAAACATTGATGGATCCTTTTATGTCAGATGCTGTATTTCTGAAGAACCCACTTCATTCTCATCTATGTATGAGATACCAAAACTAATCATACTAACAAAAATTCTAGTAATATCTTTTACAATCTTTATATTCCCATTAGCTTAACTAAGAATGAGTCTGTAAAACCAATAACTACATTCCATTTCCCACTAGCCAGGACATAAGAAGTTTTGTCAGTCAGAGCAGTCAGCATATGGATATATCAAAGCAGGTCAAAAACTGTGTTTTCAGTCTGCATCTGAACCTCTGATCAATTACCTCTAATCTCAAAGGAAAAAAATCCCTCACATAAAGTTCCAAACAATTCCATACACCAAACTTGCTAAAAAACGTGTGTTAGCTCACCGTGTCATTTTAACAGCAATATTCTATCACCCTTAGCTTTACACTGAGAAGTGTATTTGCAGAACTAGGAAGACCAAAATCCAACTGTATTAAAAAAAGAAAAATCAGCAGGGATAAAAAATATACAGAACTAAAAGTTTCAACTAATTATTTCAATTTTAAAATCCTAAATTAAAAGCAGCCTAATTGAAAGTAGCCCAAGATTATACAGCCAAGACTTAATTGTTGATATTTTATCAATGACATTGGGAACACAATCTGTTTCCAGTACCCTGCCATGTTTTCAGCAGACGATTACAGAAAACAATATCTTTAAAATGGGAATGAATTATAAACCACCAATGTCCATAAATGTAATATAAAAAATGTGCTTATATGAGACTGATGCAATTAAAATTGCATCTATTTTGCCACTGAACTACTACCATTGTTCTATGGTATTTTGATAGTTGGACACAAATAAGCTTGCAGATGGATTAAATAACAGCCTCATTTTTGAAGCAGTAATACACAATAAATTTACACAAATCGACACAAAGTATCTATGGACAGTACATATACATAGTTGTATTAAACAGAGTAACACTTACCTCACCAAGTCTTTATAAAAAGCTTTTGTAGTTTCTAAGTATGGGTCAACTGCATCTTCAAACTGGCAAAGAGTTCCTCCAATGCAAAAATGCTTAAAAAGACAGAACAGAAATTCCTCACGATCCAATTGAGTGAATAAGTCATAATGGTCAGAATCCTCCAGAAGCAAGACCTTGTGGAACAAGGAAAAAACAAGGAAGTCAAGTTGATAAAAACTTATCTAAGATTTAGTTTATAAATAAGGCAACTACTTTGCTGTATGGCACACAGAAATTATGTTCATATAAAATATACGGATGAGGGATGGAAATAAGTATTTCTAAATCCTTCTTCAAGTGATGCAATTAGGTTCAAAATTCTTACATATAATATAAAGCAGAATCACTGTCAGATTTGTGCCCAAAAGACATAAAGGAATATTTGTCAAGTCTTGTTATTTCACTGGTTAATTATCTGTCATGCTCATGAAACAATCAGTCTGAAAATAATCTACCTACATTTGATATGTCAATTACTGTTAATCAGTTTGATCTGGTTTTGGTAACATTTGCTTTTTCACTTTTAAATTGACACAGTTATCTCACATTTGTAAAGGAATCCTGAGGATCTCCCAGAGGAGATCACTCAAACACATCATTCTTTATTGCAGACTCCAGTGAGCCCTGTATCTGTAAACTGTAGCCTGGATTAGCCAGACATGCATCCAGCTGCCTCCCTACGTCTCACCTGCCTTTTGCTGAGATACGATGTGAACACAGAGGACTTGCTAGGTTAGTGTTAACACTGGTTCATGTAAATGTGGACAAGAATTATAACTCACAATGGCTACAAGATATTTGAATCATGTCAGCCAAACTGCAGATGCCAGCCCAGGCAAACTGGTCAAAGTTAGACATGAGCCCACTGCTCTCTGGCCCTCTTTATAACAAAACTACACAACCTAAGTAAAAAGGGGACAGGGCAAGAACTGTTCTGGATGG
Organism: Eulacestoma nigropectus; assembly: GCA_013397775.1. NCBI lineage: Eukaryota > Metazoa > Chordata > Aves > Passeriformes > Eulacestoma > Eulacestoma nigropectus. The sequence goes on along the minus strand of VZTE01001346.1, from coordinate 764,916 downwards.
CCACCTCATACATATCCCAACCTCCTCAGCTGAAACAAGAGAAGAGGGAGAGAAGGTAGGTAGGTAAGAAACATGGAGTCTTGCAGCCAAGGCCCACCCTCTGACAACCAGGATACAGTTTGGTGCCCCCTACAGTCTTCTGTCCTAGAGCCCTGACTAATTAATTTGAAGTTTTGATGTCATTCCTGGAAGATTTTGACTCTTACTCTTTCTGCTGTCTTAAGTCTTATGAGTAGGAACCACCTTTGTTTCAAACCAATGTTAAATGCTCAACTTGCAAATGCTGACACACACATCACTTCCATAGGAAGGAAACTGGGAAGACACTGAACCCTCAAAAATTTCTAATTTTAAATGTTGCCTCTAACCTTCCTACATACAATATATTTAATTTTCAGAAAACATTTCATATGTACCCAACTAACAAATAAATACATAGTATTTTGAACTGCTAGGCTACAAACTACATCTGAAATTCAAACATGAGCTTGAGTTCTCACCTTTTCCCAGAACTTTACAAGACAGACCAGTATTTCAGGTCACATCCTGTAACCAGTGTCACTGGTTCAAATACATTGCCTTCAAAGGATTTGCCAAGTGCAAATGAGTGCAACTCTATAATTATTTAGTACTTATGTTGATTATATATACAAGGAAGAGCAAAATCCAGTTCTCCCACACTATGCTTTGCTAATGCTACACAAACATAAGTTTAAAAAACTGTTTTAGCTTATGAAGTCAAAAGAAACACAGTAAAGACATACATTGATCAAGAAGGTGCCACTGTTAGAGATTCTTTTTCAGATAATCTGCTTTCTGACACCTCCATTAGAGTATAACAAACAGTTTTAAATTGCAGGCTGGTTCAGGAGTTGTATTTAGTCATCTTCCAGTGTTACACTGAAAAATAATTTCCTCTTTCATAGTTCCTCTTGCTTTAGAGAAAATTTATTAAGATGGCTTTCTTTAAATGCCTTCACATATGGTATGATCAGCATTCCTGTCCAGGAACACTTCAGGATGTAGCTATCAAATACATTCAATTTCATCAACTACCTGGAAGGCTGGGTGAACCTACAGCTTTGAGTATCACAGCACCTTCTCTTTGGCATCTTTTGTTTCCCCCTCCTAAGCAAATAAGCAGCTGCATTTCCCCACACACCCCCAGCACTGACTACTTGAGACACAAGTGGTTAGAAGAAAGCTTTACCTTTTTTCTCCCACCTACAAATGAAAGAGTACAAAGGAAAACAAGTAATTGCTTTCACACATTCAGACACTGCAGTGCCTCAGCTGTTTGTAAACTATGGCTATTAATGCCTGTTTTTACCACTGTCAGAAAAAAAACAACCTAAAAAATGTGTCCTTATGGTACCTAATAGAGTAAGAAAAATGATAATAAATTATTCATTATTATACTGACCTTCCTTAATTCATCAGAGATAAGAATATCATCATAATAGTCATCATAACATTTCACAATAGTTCCAGTTTCTCTAACAACTCCTTCAGAGTACAGCTGATCAAAAAATGACATGGAAATCTGTGTACAGGGTACCACTGTAGCTTCAATTTTTGTTACTTTGGAACCTGGAATATATAGGAAGCTGGTTACGTGTTCTATCTTAAAAAAAATACAGATCATGTATGTATGACTCAATCACAGAGTCCCTCCAAAAAAAAAAAAAAAAGCCAAAGAAAGCTAAGAAAAAAACAAGTATAAAGAAAACATTAAATTCATCTGAATACTACTTTCCATTAAGGCTCACGTGTCTGCTCCCCCTGTTGGTAAACACCATCAACCAAAACTAAGGATAGATAGATAGAACACCGTGTGAACCCAGCATCACATCAGATCACACCCTTAGAAAATCATATTCCACAGCTTAAGCCTTAAAGCATCTAAGGACAGATGCCAAATTTGGCATGAAGAAGTGCAGAAGTCAGCAGCTAGCAGCACCCAGAAACTAAAAACCAAAATGAACACAGCCTCGAAGAATTTTTGATTTGTTAACTATTATATCTGAACTTTCAAAAAAGTTATTTTGTAGCCACTGTAAGCTTTATTAACCAGCTATTTCAGAAGATGAAAAAGGGGTACTATCAGCACTTCCTGTAAGAATCTGCAGTATTATCTCTGTAATCATTAAGCACAGAATGTATTTTTCTGTAATTTTTTCTCCCCTCTGCTTGCAAATCATCCAAGGCTCGATCCTGTTGCTCACAGACACCTAGTGCCATTTGAGATGCCCTACAGTATTTTCCTTAATAAGTTATCAGTCCATAAGGGCACATATGTTCTCCATATACAGTGTTACATCTACAAATCTGTATGCATGGTGTTGGATAACTTACGGCATCTCAGATAGCATTAGGCCCCACGTTTAAGGCGCTTCGAACTCAGCCCAGTTCTGTTTGCTCTCTGCAGTCCAAGTGTTCAGCCCAAATGCTGAACATTGTTCTCTACCCATTTCCAGGTCCCCCTGAACACTCTTCAAAGTGCTTTTGAACAGGAGAGGGGAAGAGAGCACAAGTGAGCATTCAGCACAAGGGCAATGTGTCTCAGCAGAGAGACTATTTCACAACATTCCAGCTGTCCATGAGTTTATTCTTATCTCTTCTCCTCTGTAGGCTCCCTTGATGGGAGACTGGCCAGCAACATCACAGTATCAAAAGGCTTTTTACCATACAATTAAAGATAAAATTCAGTGTTGTCCTGACACACAGACCTAAGGGATCACTAAGCATGACTATTTAGGAATGTCCAAATTTCCCTCTAGATGACAGTATTTCAGGAATGGAAACATGCCAAAAAGGGATGCATGAACCATGATGCTTCCAAGAGCACCTATCATTTCACTCCAATCCTAATCTTTGTAAGCACAGCATAACCTAAATTTTCTCTTGCCCCCACACTTGCAGAAAACCTTGGGATTTCTGCCATATACTATTACACAGAGACTATTTATTCATAGGTTAAGTAGGACTGGCATTTTAATATCTAAACCTGGGTAAACTGTACCACCCAACCAATCAATACCAGGAAAAAAAATAAAGAGAAGTTATAAGTTGATGGCTGAAAATGTGCCTACTTAAGCTGAAATACTGGCAGGAAAATTTAAAATTATTTTATTAGACCAATGTGATGTAAAGAAAATCTGTTACAGACAAAAGCATGGCACTTAATTGCTTGGCTTTCTGTCTACAGACAATGGTTATGAAAAAGGGTACCTTTTATTGAAGAAAAAAGGTTTAGGACACAGAGTGACTATCAAAAAATAATCAAATTATGTTACCAAAAACACAAGTCAGAGAAAATATGAATGACAGTCTTACAGCCTGATTACAACCAAACTGATTTATATTTATTTATTCATACTTCCTCCCACCCCCTCATTTCCAGCTTCCTCTAATTTCTAATTCCCCAGCTCCCTTTCACAGGGATAGAATTTTTATTTTATAAGGGATTTAATAAGAACCAAATCAGCCTTTATCACATAAATTATTTTAAAATTAACATTACAACCTGAGTCAACTAACAAACATCAGATGTTAATGACTTGAATGAAAAAATGAAAAATCCTACATTTTCCCAGTTACTGAGCTAAAAGTATAGAAAACTGACCTATTTATAGGCCTTAAATCATAAGGATTTTATTGGTGGAAGAGAAGGAGACACTTCTGCTCTGAAAAAAGGTTTTTTGAAAACTTTAATCCTGAAAAAAGAAAAATCAAGAGCTTTGTAATCTATTCAGTAGTTCAGAAAACCAAACTACACATGGGAAAGTTTAAATACACTGGAAGTTCTTACTCTCTGTTTGAGAGGTGAGATTTGAAATTCAGAATTTCCTGGACAAGAGTGATTGGTTTTAATAACACTATAAAAGGAAGCAGTACAAGAGGAAGAAGAAATGCTTTGACAACTCTACAAGTGGAAAACAAAGAGCTGAGAAGTCCTGAAAGAGTTTAAGCTTCCTTTAACAGCCAACTCTGGAATATCTATAAAGTGCTGCCAGCATACTTTTAAATTAACACATTGCATATCTAGTATGGGGCAGATAAACCCTGGAGTAGGTATATTTAGAATTCCTCCAAAATCTAAGAAAGTTTTTTTATGTCAGAAAAATATCTTGTAACTTACTATTTACAAAAGAGTTTATATATAATGCAAGTTCAGTGCTCAGTATTAAAAAAATACAGTATTTCAAAAGTAAAAGGTGAAGGTTGATGATTTATGGGTTCATATGATATCTAAAATTCTTTGCAAATTATAACCTATAACAGTAGTTTAAAGATTTACTTTTAATTTTAAGATTACTTTCTAGATTTTAAAACCCCATTCTAAAGACAGAAATGGTTGAAGCTTCAAGTATATATGGCAACTCAAGAACCCTTTTTTAGGCAAATACTGATTTTTCATTTACACAAATAGATGGTAACTTTACCCCTTTGAAGATAAATTTTCAAGTGTTAATTGAGCTTAAGCAGATACAGTCCTGCCTCCCTAAGACTGCTGACAGGTGCAAGGCCAGCAATGTGTCCAGGGAAAAATGACTATTTAGTTCTCACTGCAGCTATTTAAAAAACACGACACTCAATACATAAATGGGTATGCATCAAATTTGTTCCTTCTGCTGCTTCTATTTTTGAGATATCAGCATAACAGATGAATAAGTGGCTTAAAGCATGTCAGAAATATCAGATACTCTGCCATGCAGCCAGGAGGGGAAAAAATATCCTTACTACAACAGGCAAAAAAGTGTGGTGTGAGAATAGGTCATTAAGTATCTTTCTGATCAGATGAAGCAGACTAGAGAATGTCTAGTGTATCATTTACCTAAAATGTTTTATTTCAAGTACTGTTGAAGCTGGAGTCTTTGAAACCATGTATCATTGTGGAATTCTACCAGGACAAAAAACAAAATAAGTGAAAAGGTGAGAGGGGACCACAGCCTTAAAAAAGACAAAATTATTATGAAAACAAACACTATTGTAATGTTTCATCAATTTCCTTTATAATGCTGACATCTTTCTGTGGGTTCATAAATACTTTTTGCCCAAGCTCATAGAGGGCAGGAGAAGGGAGGTTTCTATGGATCTATCTAAACTCCACCTATATTATGCATTCAAACTATTTCCCCCATAAAAAAAATTATTAATATTTTTGTTGGTAACAGAATAAATGCAGTATTTGAATCAACTGAGACTATGTAATTTTCTTCAGATTTTCTAAAAAGCAAAATAAGCATGTTTCCAGTATTTTTTAACAGGAAACGTTGTTTTTAAGTTACTCCACAGTGATAAGTAAATGGTATATCTGGATTAATGTATCAGCACGTCTGAAGAAGAAAATACTAGAAGGTATTTTTTACCTTCTCCCACTCACAGCTAATTCTTACTATATTTTCAAAAAATGCACATGAAGACTAAGTATAGAAAAATGTGCCAACATTCCTCACCAAAAATAGGCAAAGAACGGGAAGATGAAATTTTAAGAGCAAACAGGGTATACCAGCTGTTCAGGATTTAGAAAGGGAACCCTTCCAGTCCTTGGGACAAGATGCTTCACTTCTGTGCGGAAGAAGATTGAGCAGAACCAGGAGTTAAGCTGGGTTACTCGGCAAGAGACCCTCCACTCTTAACACAAGGTATGTAACCCACTGACCTTCACTACAGGGACTGTCAAGCTGTAGACTAGACAGATAGCCTAAAAAAAAATCCTGTCTAAAGCAAGAAAAGGTTTGCTACTGGCTTAAAATACATCTATTTTCTTTCTGCTTGCCAAAGAAAGAGGTATCTGAAGGGGTACTTGAGATATTTTTTGCATCTTATATGTTTCAATTGTTTTAACAGTTGGGTGCAGTGTTTGGAAAATGGATTTTTGCTGACAAAAAAGTGGCAAAATCTAGCGTCATTGTATCTAGTGGCAAAAACCTATGCCAATTCCAGAGAGCTGAAATGGAAAAGTTAGAAAATTCCCAAAGCTCCATTAAATATTTACACACAGTAAAGTATTTGCAGACAAACCAAAAGAAAGGAGGGCTTCCCACTACCCTCTTTTAAGATATTCCTATTATGGAAAATCACCTTGGCAATATCAGAGATCACATTATGCAAAAAATACCATTACATTATCACATGCAATTGCCATGAATTTTTGTGTGCCCTTTATGTAATGAAAAACACAATTTCAAAGTGGTGCCATAATTCTGCTATTTGCTTTTGGCCTTCCTACTTTCGTGTCTCATCTGCATCTCCAGATGTAATGGAGTGTGTTCAGAAGTTTCTGATATGGCAACAAAGTTGAAGTGACCCTCATAGCACAGCTGCAACTGGAGCAACCTGTCACACAGGGCTCTTCTGTGCCTCCATCACCATGGCTGTACAGACAGCAGAGTTACACGAGCTCAGGGTGTGCTCTACCAATCCTCTGCTCTCTCAACTTTAATTTGTAACAGAACAATCATCTCAGACCTGGCCCAAGTCAGGTCATTGCACCTATAGAAGAATGCCCTTCTCCAAATATTATCTGAATAAGGTACTACTATAATTCCACAAATAATGCAGTTGTTTATGTCTGGATACATGATCAGGTCAACTGGATGCCACAAACCATTTATAAACAGCTTCAGGTGCTTAACTGATGAAATGATGCAGGGATCAAGAGACAAAAAGGTATGAAAGGTGACAGTTTAGTTATTCTAGAATTAGAATATCTTCCTATTACTTAGTAAACAAAGTAATTCTTTAAGATATTTCAACTAGCTGAAAATACATATATATGAACTGTCATTATTAGAAAATGGTGAATTAGAGCAGAATAGTTAAAACACAGATTTTTTTATTTAAGATTAATTTATTCTAAATTTACCCAATGTAGTCCATTGTCCTGAGGCTGACAGCAATTTTAAACTGGAGTTCACATTTTGATCATTAAAAAATGCCTATAATATTAAAATAAAAGAATACAAGTTAACGAAATGAAACATAAAATCATCAATTATAGTGCCTTGGATACTTTCAATCCAAATTATAAGGCTCCAATGAGTAAGTAGATTCTATACGGTCTTTCAGTTTGTATATTAAATATCACATCACCAAATCCATGGGTTTGTAACTCAGTGTAGCTAGTGTCTTTTAGACATTGAAGACATCTTCAGATGCATATTTATATATGTAGTATTAAAGTTTTATAATAAAGAAGTTTTAGTCCAAGAACACATAAAAATGTATGAAATTCATGGAGGCACAGGAAATTGAGGAAGAGATGAAACAGTTCTATCTCTGCATACAATGTTGTTGAAGTTAAAAGTGAAATACTAAGTATGATTTTAAAATTTACACCTTTTTTAAATAAATGTGAAGCTTGGAGAAGTGTAGAGAGACACAAAAATTATTAAACAGATACAGAAGAGATCCATAAGTTATTGAAGGGATGGAGAATATATTCCACAGTAAGATTTGAAGTATTTAATCTTATTGATTTATCAATTAAAAAAAGGAGACATGCATAGTAATGTTGATAGCTGGCAAGTTTACATGATAGATAAACCAAGTAAGAAAACCCACACTCATGTATATGCATACAAGCAGAGTGAATAATCATTGAAGAAATTGCTAAGAAAACGAAACAATGGATCTTTCAATTTCTGCATCACTAAATTTATCACCTCTCTGGGACACAGAGAGATCAGACACTACATGTAATGGTCCTTTTTTCCCCAATGACTTCACAGCTATTCAGATTTCATAACTTCATAGTGGTATCTTCACATTTTTAATCCAAAAGAGACAAGGTAAATTGGTATTCTGTAAATTTCAATAATTTGAAATGTTTATCAGTGGAAAAGAAAATATTGGTGCATTTCTGTGTGAATTTCTTTAAAATATAAAGAGGCTGAATTCTTTATGCAGAATGACAATATAAAGTAGATACACAAAAAATCAAAGAGTTGTTTTTAAAACAACACATGTAAAAATCACATTGTTTTTAAAACCACAGGTTTGGGTTTTTTTCTGTCCGCAAACAGATGAAGAGATTTGACTTTGCAGACAACAAGAATGGAGGACACAAAATCAGCAAGAGATTTGAGTCTCAAAAAGCTGGGAGTTCAAAATTCTCGTATAAAGCAACGGTATCTAATAAATTTCAAAAGTTGTATTTCCAGATATGTGGTGCACATGCACATCTAATTGCACTGTGAATTTAATGTGAGAGATCTACTGGTAGGTGTGAGTGTGTACACTGTTTAAAGTCTCACCCTAGGTGGACTTCTCAACATGAAATGTTGTGGCCAAGATCAGCATTCAGTTCAGATTTCCATTCTTGGGAATCCTGAAAGACTAAATTGTTCCCTCTTAAAGCAGAGTAACATTAGTACAGACTAAAATATTTTTACTGGACAATACAGTTAACCCACAAAGTCAGACTTGAGCACCACACCTAAATCACCTCCTTTCAAGGAGACAGTGAGCAGGCCAATAGCATTCAACACTGCTACATTGCTCGCTGTTATGCAGTTTTCCAGTAGCTGTAATTTCACGAGGGGGAGAAAAAAAAAGTCAACTTAAAATACAAAGGACTTAGAACTACCATAAGAAACTCATCCTTCTGATAGGGCTTAAACTGCTGGTCAAAACTGAACGCTTGTGCTGTGATCCTGCCTTGCATGGACCTGAAACGGAAAAATGAGATTAAATATTCTGAAGACATACATAAAGCCCTATTCTGACCAATTATACTTTTTTTGTTTGTTTTTTTTTCCCATTCTCAGTTATAAGCGCCTCCAACCCTTCCTTGGAGGGCTCGAGCTGCATTGGAGCCACGCTGCGAAGCTGAAATAGATCTCGGCTCACTGTGGGAGGCGAGGACAGACGCCTCACACCTCAGAAGGCGCGGTTTGCGTGCCTGGAAAATATCAAGGAGACTTCAAATTAAGGAGCTGGGGGGAATAAATAAGGAAAAAAAAAAAAAAGAGAGAGGAGACCCTGCCGCCACCGGAGCGGGAGTCCTGCGGGAGCGGTGAGGACTCCAGCCTTCAGCACCGCCCGCCTGTTCCCCCGCCGCCCCTAGACAGACGCATCCCGCAGCAGGCGTTCCCCCCCACCATTTGAGGAGTCGGTCCGCGATGTCCCTGTCCCGCAGGCAGGAGAAGGTTTTCTGCGGCAGGGCTCGGAACACGAAGCGCGGCCCGCCCTGGGCGGACATCTTCCCGCGGCCCGGCGGTTGCCGTGGAGACGGCGCCGCTCCGGCGCGGAGCGCGGTCCTCTCGCAAGCGTTCCGCCGCCCGTGAGGGCCGGCAGACACGGCTGCCCCCCTTTTCTTTGTTGTTTGGCTACAAAATCCCCTAATTCAACACCAACCTTCTCCCCTCTCTCCTCTCATCCTGTCTATGCGCCAGGAAAACTGAGGCTTGCCAAGGGAGAGCCCAGCGGGCCGAGGCAGGGGCTGCCATTGCTGCCTCTGCAAAGGCCACCTCAGTGACATAACACCACAACTAGGAAAAGGCCAAAGTTATGAATTATGAACTTCTAACGAAGCAGGGCTGCTTCTTGCTTCCCAGGATGCAGAGCCATTTGGGAATAGCAAAGCTGTGCTTTCAAACTCTTCCCAGTCGAAATTTAAGGAAAGACCATTGTTACTTCAGGAAATTATTTCTTTAAGTCTAGTAAAGCAAGGGACACCTTGCACAGGTTGCGGAATTTCCTGCCCTTTGCAGGGAAAGCAGTGATAATTTAAGGCTGCTGCACATCTCATGCGATATCTTTCAGCAGCCCACCCCCTCCAAAGTCTGTGCTTGCTTAGCCACAAATTTCCAAAAATATCCCATTAATCTATTGCTCAGGCTTAGCAGCATTCCCATTTCTAAGAAGTTTTGCAGTGGTTTCATTGGTTTCAAATTTTAAAAAAAATTTAAAATTAAGCTGGTCCACATCTGATTTGATTAGAAAGCAGAAGAGGAAGGTCCAGGACACCACAAGAGCAGGGAGCCAAGTCAAAACTGCTGGCACACATTGCCTGGTCTCATCGGCCTCTAAAAGGCTCCCAAAGATTTAACTTGTGAGGCATTCATCAAACAGGCTTGTACCAAAGGAATTCAGAAGAAACTGATATCATAAGCCTGTTAAGAAGCCCTATGTTAACATAGTTTCAGTAGCATTCATTGCTCACTACATACTCACTAAATTTTCTAACAGTGCAGTGGGCTGCAGTTCACCAGAGCAAGTTGCTGTATAGCACCTATGTATGTGAGATTTAAGGAGCCATTCCGCTGTATTTTCTCCATTCTGTTTTCTCCAAGCGTTTTGCAACACACTTCCATTTTTTTTCCCCAATAGATTTTGCTTAGACCTAATGAGGGAAAATAAAGCTACGGTATACGTCAAGGTGTTTAAATGGTTAAAGATGTTTTAATGGTAGCTCAAGAAAGGATAAAGAAAAAGTGTGCCTTTCTTCTCAGTGTTTAAATACAATGTAAAGTGGTAGCACCTGATACAAATTATTATAACCTTCTTCTCAACAAGTCTCCACCTACTCCAGCACTCCCCCATCTGTTAAATTCCTCTTGCCACTAATATTGCTAGCCAGCAATTAAATAGCCAAAGTGAAAGAACTGGTTTGGGCAGGGAGTGATGCGTAGCAACAACTACCAAACACATAAATTCTTAATTTCAAGTTGTGTGGACTCAAATGCAGACTTTAGAAAACAAACAAACAAAAGACCAAAACTTCAGGTCTTTAGGGAAAAAAAAATTCCTACTGACTTTAGTGAGGATTTTATCTGATTAAAGTGTTGAATCAACTAGCATATGCTCAAAACCGCACTGAAATGTAGAGTGTTTAAACACTTCGATGAATCAGGAGTAAGGAAATGAGCAAGGACTTCAGGACTGGCCCAGAGGGATCAGGACAGGAAACTCTAAACTATGGAATTAATTTCTTTAATGTTGTGCCATTTACCTATCATAGTTCATGATTCAATAGTTCCAGTTTAAGCAGTACACAATAATAAAAGTTAAACTGGGACTTTCAGTTTAAACACTGACCTCAGTATCCTCTGATGTCATGAACAGCAGCCTGAAGTAGAAAGTCAGGCACAGCACTCTTTTAAACACAGACACTGAACTTATTTTTTTAAAATGTTATGGATTTTATCGTCTCACAGAAGACATTTGGAGGGTGGAAAATGTATTTTTCTGCTGTAAAATGAAGTCTGGTAATTATATACTGTTAAGCAATAGTTGTCCCTCCCTTTTAAGCGGATGAATTTTCAGCATTGTTTGTTTTTCACTTATTTACTTATGTGTGATTTTGAAGAGTTTTACAGTCCTGAATAAACTGTGGGCCTTAAGTGCAAAGCAAACAAACCAGCCTCTCCATGGCAAACAAAAATCAAATTACAGAGGACCAGCCCTGTAGTACCTCTGCAAAGTGCATCAGTCTTTAAGGCAAAGGTCAGCTGGTGACGGAGGAGCAGCCTGTTCCAGTCGGGGTGGTAGTGAAGAACCTGAATGGCAGCTCCTCCCTCCCTCCTGCAGAAGTCTTCAGCATCGCTGAGGGATAGTTAACCCATGTGAATTAGCCAAATGGAGGAGGAAAGGGGTAATTCTCAGTATATATATAGATATCATCTATGAAATAAATTAATCTTTCCAGTGTTAAAATACTGTAGGATAAGTCTGATGGAGACTAAATTAAAGTCCAGATCTTGCATCCAGTCTGTAATGAGGACTAGAAGCACCCAGCATAGAAGGCACTGTATATTACAGTGAAGTGCAGCTCCCACAGAAGATTTATGGGTATCAATGTCCAGTTCTAGGCACTTGCACTGATAAAAGATTCCAGGTTCAAGTCTGTGAGAGACAGAGGCCAATTAGAAGCCAAATAAAGATGTATCTACATCACTGAATAGAAAAGTCCGTGGTATATCTGAATTTCTCCCTTTCTCCACCACCACCCAAGCGTTACTCTTCAGTAATTCAAGATTGCAAGTCAGGAGTCATTGTCTGCTCCAGAGTCAGACTCTGGATCCTCAGGTGAGGGCAGGCATTACACCTCCGCTTGCAGAGAACTTATTTCTTTTAGAAGACAACCAGCTGGAGGCCTCACCCAGGATGAGGAAGATCAGGGTTTTACCATCTTTCAGCCTGAGGAAGTCCAAGCTCACAGCTTTTACATCTCAAGTGCCTCAACTACTAGGGCTGTTGTCACATCCCAAGTTAACCTGCTGCTGTCCTCACAAGTGTATTTCTGGGTCAGTGTCAGGACCCTACAGAGACTGAGCAGCCACTTTTTCCTAGTGGTAGGGCTGCTGCACTCAAGGCTAACTCTACTGTGACCTTGGATCAAACAGCTGGGACAGAACTGCAAGGAACCTCAATGGGACTCTAATCCTCTTGGCTTGGGAGCTGCATTTCAGCCTCAGCTGTTGCCCCAGCTTCTTGTTGGAGCTGCATGGACAGCATGCTTGTGCCTGGCCATAAACCCACCAGTCCTGAGACTGACCTCAGATTCAACCTGTCTCATCCCTTTGGACTGGTCTGATTATGTGGACTCGTGGTTGAATGTGGTCATTGTCACCAGACCTGCTTTGCTGGTTAGGGTGCTGTAGGATGGGGCTGTGTCAGAGAGGGTACTGCCCTGCCAACTTCACTGTCACCCTTGGCTGCCAGCTCAGCTGATTTTACAGAGCAACCCTCTTGCAGGGCCTGACACTCAGTATGTGGTTAAAAGGTTGTTATGTTTATGGCAGATTTGTCCATATTGTCTGTCTTAGTTTAATCAGCTTCATATATCTAAGTGCTGTGCCATTAATAACCTCTGCTTCCAAAGTGTGTGTGGTACATTGCTTTATATGTGCACTACAGCCTATTATGAGGCTTAATTCAAAAAGTAATATCTATATCTAAAATATAGATAATTTACAATTTGCATCTTAAATAGTATTTAGAAATAAGTAGTAAAGAAAATATGTGAGGTTTAATACCTATAGTAGTAGGTATAATAATAGTATATAATAATGTGAGTTTAGGTATCAAAGCAACAAGGACTGCAATGTCTAGATTTTCTTTGGTTCTTGAGAAAGAGACATGAGATTCTGGAGATGCACAGTTAGAATTAGATTGAGGCCCAGGAAACTCAACACAGTGTGTGTGAAACCATCCAGGCTTATTCTCCACAAGAGAGAAAGAAAGAAGATTTTTACACTGAAGTTTCGTCTCTCAATTACAATTTATATACTGTCCTGGAGGTTCACTGCCCTCTTCGAAGCTGGTGTCTAAACACACTTTCTGTAAATCAGATATGGGCTGCTGCTACTTTTAAAATGAGCAGAGGGGAAAAAGGGCTTCTGAGCTGCTAATCCTCTTTTCAAGCAATACATGAGTTTATCATATACACAAACAGCAACTGAGATGCCCAGTTTCAAATTCACCTTATGTTTTGAGAGTTCAGCAGTATACCCCATTTCCTGTAGGGCCACAATCCAAACATATACTTGCAGACATAGTTTTCTTACACAGTTTACATACAAAAGCTTACAAGGTGTCTAGGTAGTTGTGTCTCATAAACCGTTTCCCTGTGTAGAAAATCATATTTTACTGTAGTAGTTGGAGAACATAAACATGAATTAGTATCTATAACTCCTTGGTTAGGGACTTTATGAAGGAGGGGACAACTCTGGGGCTGGTTTGAGTTCCAAAAGACTGTTTATTACTTTTATCCAGTGACTGCCTGCCTAATATGAGATACTGAAGTAATCTTGGATTTAGGCCTGAAAATTCTTCAGAAATCCTATTTTAAAATATTTTTTACTTATTCTGGCTCATTTTTTTCCTTATTATTTGTGTAGCCGTACTTCAAGGTGTTCTGTTACAAATTCTTTCAAAGTGTAACAGTTTATCTCCCTGTGTATGCCTAATCACAGCAGTACAAGACTACTGGATGTGCTGTTTTTCTCTGGACAGTGATCTGGGTTTTGTAGGAGTGACTGAAAGTCTGAGTGCTGGAAGCTTGATTCAGTTGCTTGAACTTTGTGTCTGCTACTATTTAAGACCCCTCAAGGAGGCTGTAACATCTTCATGGGGCTGTCAGGTATGACACAACACCTAGAGGAGACCTGTTCTTCTCCAGACTGGTGGCTGGAGGCCAGGTGGGAATTTCAAATGACACTAGACTTAGAGGTGAGAGCTGAGACCTGGGGGTATGTTTCAGGTTCAGAGACATAATTTTAGGTGTCTACTTGTACGTCTTTACAGGTCAGATAAGCTTCCATTATCATCAAGGGACATCAAGATCTCAATTTAATTGCAGAGAGAGGCGTTTCAGATGCCCAAGGTAACTTTCAGACTTCCCCAGATACCTCTTTTCTGGTTTTCTGGAATGGCAGCTAGAGGCTGAGTCTACTTTTAAGTAGTGCTGTATCTGCCAGCTCCAGAAAGGCGATACCCTACTTTCTCTCAGATGGAACTAGGTGGCCATGTGGAGGCACCTGAACTGAGTCCCAAGTCTGTACTGTCCTTAGAGTGAACAGATTTATTTAGTTGATGAGATGAATAAATCTCCATAAGGTGAGCTCAAAACATCCTAAGCTCCATAACTGAACAACAAAATTGAAAGCACAACTGTCTCTTCTATTGTAAAATTATTTACTATCCCTCTTAGCTCTGTGCATCAGATTCTCCACCTATACTCTCAGTAAAGCATCTAAGACTATTACCTTCCCACCAGTATTTTATACATCCCAGTTTAGCCCCCCTTCCCCTTGAGCAAGTTACAGCTATCTACAGGATCCCATCTTTCTCCTTCCCTCTCTTGCTCCCAACTCTGGCACATTTTACCCAGCCTTGGGTTACTTTGTCCTGTTTTCCTGCACTGACCCTCAGGGTTCTTTGCATCCTCTGCTGCTCTCTGTGCCATGGCCTTCATGCCTCACTCACCAGCCCTTCACTTTGTGTACCAAAGCCAGACAGTTGTTGACTTTCATTACAAAAAGAGGGCAGAAGTATCACCACTATCTTTTCATCGCTTTTTCTTCTCTGAAAAGGGGACACAATACTAGTCCTATATTTAAACATCTTCCTTTTGCATATTTTTTATCAGACTGTTGAAGTACAGATGGGTTCTAAGCAGTTCACTAATGTATACTCCTTGAGTGTTTATTCTGTTAATTATTCACCTTGATACTTCTTGGCTTTTCTTCTTACTGAATGGGACTTTTAAGTGTTTCCATTTTTGGGGTATCAAATACAAAATTCAGTCAGTACGGATTTTACAGGGTGTAATACTGCATTTGAGGAGTTTATTAAAGGTTTCAGGGAGGGAAAAGGAAAGCTTCATTTCAGAAGGAAACTGTGTGTAGTTATCCAGCAAGATATATTTACCAATAATATTGTTAAGGTGACTTTGGAGGTGCATGTGTTGAAATTAGCAATGAACAAGCAAAGGTTTGCCTGCAGTATTGATTTTACATTGAGAAGGATGCATCATGACAAGTCTAAATGTAGCTTGACATGAATAGTTTGAAGTTAGGATATTTAGGACCCACAGAGACCTTGATTTCCCTCCTACATGTTTATGAACATGCCATGTATGCGAGCTACCCATCAATACACTTCACTTCGAAAACTTTGCCTAGTGAAAAATCAGGGTGTCCACAGCTGCTGTAAAAGTCAGGAGCTATGAAGGGTTAAGCCTTACTGTGTGGGGTTTTTTCCTCATCCAGAGAGTGAGGTTAAGGCAAGGAGGGAAGCTATTAATATGTAAGATTTAGAATTTAGCACTGTTGCCTATCAAGACCTCTGTCTTTGACATTAAATTCAGTCTTTTTTCCGGGCTGGCAGGCAAAGCAAGTTCTGTTGCTCTCTTAAAAGCTGGGTAAGAGGTCATGTGACTTTTGCTTTCGTAAAAATAGCTTTTATTGCAAAATAAAATTTTCGTTTGTCTGCTGTTTATACTGTTTAAACAAAGCTTATGAAGCATTATAAAATAAGGTACCCAAATGTCATCTTCCATTCAGTCTGACAAGCATACTTAATTGCATAATCATGAATCTTAACCTAGGCCATCTGAGAGACTGGCAATCTAAACCCTGATCCAGTCTGGAAGGGTGGAGAAACTGCTCTGGTTTTGGATTTGTTTACGAAATTTATGAGGTATTTGCTGAACTGCAGTATTTGTTCTTTGACCTTTATAAAATGCCTTATTTGTTTGTGAACTTATTTCAAACCATTAAACCGGTCTAAATTACCATACAGATTTTTTCTTGCTATTGTTTTCAATCCTATAGGGAAATCTACTCCATCCTATTCTTCCTAGAAGGGGGAGGAAAAGATGGGCTCCACTGTGAATTTGCTTATTTCGGGCTTTGCAGAACTGAAATCAGTTCCCAATGCGACCACAAGCTTCTACTGCAATCTAAGCAAGTGATTTAACACTAGACCACAAAGGGCAGAGAAGGTAATGTTGTTGGGCTGAGGTGGCCAAGATCCAGATTCTTAGTTATATGTCTGAGCTGCCACTTCAGAAAGTCTCACTCTAAGCAGAAAGATGCCTAAGCTAGCCAACAGGAAACAATACCTGACAAAAGGACAACTTCCATGTGAATGATGAGAACTGAGGCATGCCCTTGAATTGAAGTGTCCCTGATTTCAATTAAAAACTCTGGCTGCTAATTCTATGGTCATTTTTATGCTCTTCAGCCCAACAAGTATTGCACTTCTACCCAAACAGACACTTTCAACAGTGAGACTGATGGAGACCTGTTCTATACTGCCCTCTGATCTGGAGGTTATAAAAGGCAATACATGAATACACATTTTCCCTATGGGCAAAATCCATGCAGATGAAAGGAGAAGGATGACACAGCCACTGTCTCTCTTGTTTTATGCAGGATTCTCTCTACCGGGACACCTCAGGGAATGCTTACTGAATTGAGCTTGGGAAGTCACATCAAAGAGGAAAGTCTACACTTTGAATCCTGATACGTCTAGGACAGATATTCTATGAAGTCAAGTTTAAGATTGTTATAGATTTGTCCACAAAAATAAAGAAAATACCAAGAAAAGTTTTTTGGGGAAAATTTTTCTCCCTTTTAAATTTTTCAGCCACTTGTTTTGCGGTTTCCCTCCACAATTATGATTTCCACAGCAGCCAATAGACTATCAGCCAAGATATTTATTTCTCAGGATGATGCCAGTACCTTTTGCCATGGAAAAAGCAGAGATGTTTCGTGAAATTTGACTCAATTTTGATCAATATGAGATAAAGATTCTTCCAGAGACCTGGCGATAATGGGTTCCTTGCTAAGCATCAGGTGCTATGTCTGTCCTAGTTCACCTCTACAAATTCAACCCTAGGACAGACAAACATGTCTTGGGACCTAGGCATAATAAGTACAGGGTAACAGAATGCACCCATGTAAATGTCTGAAGGAAGAGGCTCTTGTTATTCTACTTAACCTAAGAGACAGGCTGTAGCAATCAGGACTAATTGAAGAGTGAGGGTGGCCTTTCAAGGATATCTATTTTGAGAGTACTAAGGCTGCACAGCCTGAAGTCAAACACAGGGGCAATTTAGGAAAACTGGTGTTGTCAAAACAAAAATGTCGCTTAGTTTGAACAAAAACTTCACATTTCTACATTTTCTACAGAAGAAACAGGAAATAGGTAAATTTTTTGGTTAAGTTACAGGGATTCTGTGATTAATTCAAATCTGTTGGTGACACTGGGGCTTTTCTTCAGTGTTGCAAAAGACTACAGGGTTTCCAGGAGACAGCAAAACCCAAGGTAGTCTCCCAGGGCAGAGCTGAAAATCTTAAACTTGGGTTCCACAGATTATGATGGAGGTCATCAAGTGTCCAGACTTCTCCCTCAGTGTCAGGGTGAAGTTCTCATTAGAGTTAGAAATTTTAGGCTCTGAAAACAACAATATGGAGTTTAGGAATCCAGATCTATCTGCACAATAGATCTATCTTGAATTCACAGAACAGGGAAGACCAAGGTCCTTATTATTCTACCAAGCAGTGTTTTTTTGGTGACAGGAAACTAGGAGGGTTTTTATTCAGAATTCAGAGTTTGGGTTTTGATTCATATAAATTGAGATTATCTAATGCAAGCCTGCTTCTCCAAAGCTTCCAGTTACTCAGCAGAGTAAAATAACGTATCAGTGAATGCAATTGCTATGTTATCTTTGCAAATTCCTCCTCCTGGATCAGCTGGTGTTGTTCTTCCCTGCTTTCTATTCTAAGCTTCTGTGTTGTTTGCTTTATAGTCCTAAATAGTAATCTTCTGACAGCTTCACAATCCACGTTGAACGAAGCAATTCCTCTCCCCAGATGCAGGTCCACGACTGAAAGGAGAGATGGAGCTCTTGTTTATGGGCATGAAGAGTGTGGCCTAAATCTTGTGCATGTCCTCCAGTAGGAAATCAAATCAGAGAGCTCATCACTGTGTCTACAGATGCCAGAAGATAAGAGGATATGTACACTAGTTTGCTTCTGTAATTTAGCTGCTGAGAATAAATGTGCACCTGCAAATTGAACAAAAAGGCTGCCGCCAATCCACAGCAACTAGAGCAGGATAGTATTCTTGCAAGTGCAAAAGATTCTTCTAGAATCTGTCCTTATATTGTCTTCCTCACAAGGTGTTTGCATCTCCTTTCAGTCCTTGGGTCTTACAAATCATGCTGTGGATTTGGGACATCAGCATCAATCCTGGCTTCCCTTTGAGTCCATTCTGAAAGGATCAGTATGAACGAGAAGAGCGTCCTCTTAGCTCTCCATGAGTGTGTACGTCTCAGTTACTAAAGAAATACTGTCCCGATGAGGAAATGACAAACTCACTCTAAGATATGAGCCAGTTAAGAGCCTCACTCGTGTTTTATTCTGCACTGTTTCATTTGAATAAAATAACATGTAAATGCTTTCTTAAAATGTTTCCAAGAATATATACCTTTTACTTGGAACAGCAAGAAACCAAAGTGAGCCACAAACTATGAAACTGATGGAAACCAATCCATTCCATCCCCTGCAAAAGAGACTGAATTGTCCTTTCTGTTCAACTGACATGATGAAGACCGAATATTTTGCTTTTATTCCTTGGAAATGAGTTTGAAAGAGAAACGGCAACATTTTGCTTTTGATTTTAATACTTTCTGTATTTCAATGTCTAAATTAAAATTCTTCATGCTAGAGCTCAAGCTAAGAAGCGATTTGCTAAAGTTTTCAACTTACAACAAACTTTATAATCAGAAGTCCTGGCAGAAGGATGTGAGGTTTTTCTTCTGAAGGATGCATGATTTACAGTGCACAGTCTGGCTCACAGAGGGAACAATGGGATCATTGCCATTTTCTCTAAAGCTGCAATTCTTTTCCTATTCATGTTGTAGCTCAGCTGAGGAATATTTAGACTAGAGTGGTAAATGTTTGGGTATTAAGACCCTCTTAGGAAAAAAAAAATGGATAAGGGACATTTAGAGAACATTTAGAGAACGAACATTTAGAGAAATTATTTATATAACAATAGACCAAGAGATCCTTGCCAAAATATAGACTAATTGTGCCAGACATGTGCATACAATAAAAGAGTTTGTAATCTGGAGGAGAGGTGTAAAGGGTTTTCAAGCTGTATCCAAGACATAACAAGTAGGGAAAGGTTAACATGCTCTTAATAAACCCATAACTTCCTTCAGAGCTTACCAAGTAACCTATTAAATGCTCTCAGAATGGTACACAATCTGACACTTTACAATTCTATCTAGAGATCTCCATACATTTCAGAAAGCACTATTTAATTTTCTAGAGAGCTTGTAAGCATTTCCTTATTTCATAAGTACAAAGAAATACAAAGATTTTTCCAAAAGACTTTTAAGAGAACTTCATAAATGAATATCTTGAAATGCAAAGTTATCACTTTTTGTGGATACTTAGGTTTACAATCTTAATACAAAATTTTACAGAACATACTTAAAAAAGTTAGGTTTAGAACACATTGAGAGTTATTAAGGGAACAGCAGAGTGTTCAAGGAATAAACAAGGGATCTCAGCAAGCAATTTTTCATACTGATATACTTGTATCTTTTTATTTGTCATCAGACAATTAGATCTATGATGTCAAATATCCTGAGAACTGTAATTCTAGCAAATCATCTGTCTGTAAGGTGCTATTACTGTTGCCATTACTGAAACTTGGTGGGTCGAATCCCATGACTGGAGTGTGGCTGTTGATGGCTGCAGGCTGTCTAGGACAGACAGGCAAGGAAGGAGGATCAAAGAGGTTGCCCTCTACACCAAGAGGTGTGTGTGTGATAGAGTGGGAGGAGATATCTTGGAAGAATAGCCATGAACAGATTGAAAGCTTATGGGTAAGAACCAAGAGACTGAGACAGCAGAGGGACTTGTGGCTGGTCTCTCCTACAGCCTGCCTGACCAAGGGAAGCCCATTGCTGAAGCCTTCTTGCTCCAGCCACAGGAGGCATGACTCTCACACGCTCTTGTCCTACTGGGGGACAGGAACATACACAGTGGGATCAAGTACACCCCCAGCAAGTTTGCAGATGATACCAAGCTGAGTGGCATTGTTGGCATGCCTGAGGGATGGGATTCTGTCCAGAGGGACTCTAACAAGCTCAAGAAGTGGGCCTGTATGAACCTCACAAAGATCAATGAGGCCAAGTGCAATGACCCAGCAATGTGCATTTGCAGCCAAAAAAGCCAATCATCCAAAGCAGTGTGGCCAGCAGGGTGAGGGACGTGATTCTGCCCCTTTACTCTCCTCTTGTGAGACCCCGCCTGGAGTGCTGCATCCAGCTCAGCAGTCCTCAACACGGGAAAGGCATGGACCTGTTGGAGCGGGTACAGAAAATGGTCACAAAAATGATCAGAGAACCACACAGCCACTCGCTCATTCCATCCTGGTGCGATGGGGGGAGAATCAGAAGAATGCAAATGAGAAAACTCATGGGTTGAGACAAAGGCAGTTTAATATGAAAAGCAAAAGCCACACATACAAGCAAAGCAAAACAAGGAATTAATTCACCATTTCCCATGGAAAGGCAGGTGTTCAATCATCTCCAGGAAAGCAGCGCTCCATTGTGCATAACAGTTACTTCGGAAGACATACAACATCACTGAACAATCCCCCCCTTCCTTCTTCTTCCCCCCCCCTTTACATACTGAGCATGATGCCATTTGGTCTGGAATATCCCTTGAGTCAGTTGGAGTCAGCTGTTTTGACAGTGTCCCCTCTCAAATCCTTGTGCACCTCGAGCATCCTCCTTGGTAGAGTGGGATGAGGAGCAGAAAAGGCCTTGACTCTGAAAGCCCATCTCAGCTATAATGAAAACATCTCTATATTATCAACAGACTTTTCAGCATAAATCCAAAGCACAGCTCCATAAAAGCCATTATGAAGAAAACTCTATCCCAGCCAAAACCAGCATAATAACCTTTAAAGGTAATTTGCAACCCAAACTATTCTATGATGCTGTAAAAGAAATTTGATTACATTGGAAGCACTGAAGGTTATGTTATATATGTAAGGTGGCCTCTGCATACAAGTATTCAGATGTTAACAGAAAAACTTCAAACTCATGGGCATCAAGTTCCCTAAGGTAATTGAAAACATAGTCAGAATTAGCTTATTCCCATTCATTATTTGATTAGCAACCAACTTAAAAGGCTGGCAAGCTATACCTCTTCCTCTCTGGGGAAAAATAGAGTGCCCTTCCTAGGATCATGTTTATTTTTAGTGTCTTCCTTTATTCCAGACATTTATTTTAGCAAAATCAACATGTTGACTATGTCCTAGTGAAGCCTTGATAGCAAATGTGAACAATCTCAGCAACATTATCAGAACAGTCAGATTTCTCAGACTCTCATCCTGTCATTGGACAAAAGACCTCAGCTAGACAATACAACTGCTTGATTTGTGGGAAAGGCAATGTTAAGAGTCATAAATTGGCATTAAATGGAATCAGAATTGTTTGCTCCTTTTCATCTCATTGAACATACAGACTGTTTGGCTGTGTTTATACTGCTGAGTTGATTCAAGCCTTGAAGCTGAATAGCACTGACTGGCTTGTGTCCACACTCCACAGGGTCAACTCCCTCTCAACTGGCTTCTCTCAGTGACAGCTGAAGTGCTCCAAAACAGAGTCAAGGAGAGCAGTAAGACCTAAGCAGTGTGACAGTAAGTGTGAATGCCTGAGCTCATTACCTGGTCCCCTTTGGTTTGGCGATATACATATTCCCTAAAGAAAAAAATATCCAGTTGCTGTGAAAATTTACAAACAAGTCACTGGAGCACCAGCTACAATGCATCCATCCAACCAACTCCTTGCCCTGCACAGGACCATTCCCAAGAATCACACCATGTGCCTGAGAGCATTGTCCAAATGCTTCTTGAACTCTGTCAGGCTTGGTGCTGTGACCACTTCCCTGGGAAGCCTCTTCCAGTGAGTCTATAGGGGTACATGTCACAGCCTAGAAAGAAGGCTCCTCCTGAAGACTCTCAGGGATATTCATGTCTGGAGAAGCAAAGCAGAGACCTGCTTCTCAAGATCACAGTCAGAGCAATCAGGAATCACAAAGAATTCCGTTGAAGACTGGGCTTACAAGGATCGTAGGTACCTTGGTATAGCCTAGGCAGCTGTGCCTGCCTGCACCCAAGGGTTGGTTACCTCTCCTGCATGTATGTACACACACACATACACATGGGAGACAAAATCCATATGCATATACATGGACATAGAGATAGATCTGTGAAATAATACTAGCACTGCTACTGTTTGTATAAAACCAGATCGTGCTATGGCACTCAGTATAATATTAAAATGCTGCTAAGAAATTTTCTCAACAATGGAGACATTGATTTGACTGTGGTCCTTTTAAGATGTTGCCCTGGGCTGCTGTTGGGAAGCTGCTTTGCAGGCTGCCAGATATGTCTTTTTGTTGTGTAACACCAAGGGTGGCTTAGGACGTGAGGCCATCTGAAATACTGGTTAGTCTGGGAGAAGCCAAACCCGACATGAGTCACACTCACACTGTATCTTCATGCAGTGTGGGGGTGGGACACTGGCACACACGATCTCCTGCTCTCTGCCTAGGTCTTCTCAGCCCATAAACAGCTAACCTTGCTCCAGAATTAAACTTGAGGGTGAACTAACACTTAAGTAGCATAGACAATCAGGAGATAACGCTTATGCACAGAAATTCAGCAGATACCAACAAGACAGTATAAACGCACTTTGTGTTTACTAAATTTGAAGTATCATTTTTCCTTTGTGTTAAATCTTCCACCTTTGTAGTGGAGTTGGTTAGGTAGGATTGGAAAAACTATTTAGGTAACATTGAAAACTCTGCCTTGGAAGGCTGAGTCTAAAGAGTAGGAAGGTGTAATATCAAAACTCCACTGACAGTAAATATTGAACATGCTACTGCAATATATTGATTTGCCTTGATATGCTCACAGTGTGATATGATACTGAAAATACAGCCAATTGTCCCATATTGATGGCCAGATAATCTTTGTGGAAGTTAAACCATGTCCTAGGCACACAGACATATGATCTGGCTGACTGATGGAAACCATAATCCACATTCAGAGGGCAGAATGTCTGAGCCTATGTATTTTATTAGACTCTTAAACTGCCTCTATAGCTACACTGGAAACATGTGGGATTAGAGGGAATGTGTTTAGGCACTGACCCACTGATGGCCTGTACACTTTAACTGGTGGCACAGTCCTGGGACTCTTCCCCAATGCAACATGAATAAAGCCACCTGCTCTAGGTGAAAGGAGAGTTTAGCTGTCTGGTTGCAAGCTGTAGTGTGCCACTTGCTGTTAGGGCCAGAGAATTGGCTCTGATCCATTTTATTTACTGACAAATACAGTCAAACTGATCCATACAGAGCCAGCTTAGCTTCTGAACACCCAGTGTGCCAGTTGCACTGGACACATCAAGAATTAGATGCAGATATCTAAAATTTTCTCATTTTAGGTTTGGCAACACAGTTTTTCATGTACTTTTGGAATTCCAACACTTAAGTTGCTTGGATGAAGGAGAATTGGCTGCAAGTAAACAAAGTTTTGTCTACAAGAAGATGACCAGTTTGGCCCAAGATATGCCACAGGTGCATATGCATTGGTGATCATCATGTTTGCATGTTATACGTCCTGTTACAGCCAACTTTGGCCATCTCAGCTTGAGATCTAGTTTTTCAAAAAACAGCAGAATATGCCAGGAGAACAAGTGAAGTGAAGAAGTCAGTAGACCTCTTCCGAGTCTGCCTCCAATGGCATGCACGTCACCTAACTTCTACACAGTGCTTATGGCTGAGCTCATCTGTAAGCTCGCTTTCAAGCCATTAGAAACAAATAAGTATTTTTAGGGACTGATTCATCTGACTTATTTTAGATACACAGGAACAGGTGATTCATAACCTTAAAATTTTCTGTTTCTCTGCAGTTGTTATAAAGGAAGCACTTGGCAATATTCTCCTACATAGTTTCTGCACATTTACAGGACATATACAGAGGTTCTAATTCCTTGGTCTGCAACAGTGCCATACAGTTATTTTTTACATTTTCTTCACCCTTTCTGAATAAATCCATACACAGCAGAAGTAGTCTATCAAGGCATGGCTTTTACGTATGTGCAGTCCCCCCATGGTGGTCAGGCAGTGAAGGGTAGGAGCGCAGACCTCAGTGGGGTGTAGGTGACAGGCGGTGGCCTGGGGAAGGGGGGCAGCTTGGGGGCCCTCCTCAGCACAGAGCAAACACGGTGGCCATGGACCTGGTGGGACCCGGGCTCTGCTACAGCTGCAGGTTTACAGCATGGTAAATCTCCGGCGTCTCAGCTGCCAAAGGAAACACGAGCGGCCACAGGAGTCACATTCCTTATAAGAAATGAATAAGCACAAAAGGGCCATCTGATATCCCACAGGCTAATGCGTGAGTACTGTCTTATTAAGGACAAAAGAGATCTGAGGAATTGGCACAGATGTCAACTTTAGTCTCTGGTTTTTTAAAATATATTAATAACTCCTTCTTCCCTAACGCTTCAGATTTTTTCTTCTCCAGAAGAAACAAAAAAAACCCCAGTAACTTTTAGACTCATTTGGTTTAATATATCTTGCATTTTATAGTACCAGAAGGATTTTAAAATGCTGTATTAATTATGGGCCAGATGTTGTATGTAGGGCCAAGCTACATTGATAGGACTGTTCAGGGCTGCCACAAAGCTGTGTGTTTGTTGTCAGCTCTCAGAAGGGTAACGTGGCTTACAGCTACATATCACTCAACAAGAATTTTGACTGAGAAAATCTGTATGATTTTAAGAGTTATATTGTCATTTAAAGTGTTTTCTGCAAAATTTCTACAAAGGATTTACACTTTAGTATTCAGGAATTGAAGTAAGCATTGCCATTGGATTAATCTCAATTTGCTGCAATGTGCTCTGTGCCTTTAGTGCTCTTTTTGGGTGTTGTTCAAATGCTTTTGTGCTTGGTTTATAAATACCTGAGATTTCAAAATCTTTCCAAAAAATGTGGACACATAATTTCCATTAAAATGAGTGGGAACTTTGAACCCTGTCCCTAACTTGGACTATTATAATGTTGTACAAATAAGTATTCGTCACAGTACATTGAACACTTTATTTCACCTTCTCTCCTTTCAAAATGAAGAAAAATATAGAATAAAAAAAGCACTTCTGATAAGGATTTCATTGCAACATATTTGCTTTGAATTTGTATTTTTATCAATAACACAAAATCCAAATTAAAGTATTTTCCAGACAATAGTGCCACTTTTCAGAATCATCTTGCTTTTACATTCCAAAGACAAGTAATCTCACCCTATGTTTTCTATATTCCTAGCTCCATGCAGCAAGCCACAAAACTCAAGCTTTTTCTTGACTTCCCATTTTGCAGAAGACTCCATATAAGTGTGCAATGATATTTTTAGCAAGATATAGTAATAGATAGATACAATTTAGTATATATACCCTATAATACATACTACACACTTTGATATAATAATATAAGAATATTGAAAAATAGCTCTTATAACGCTCCCCTCCATGTGGTACAAACCCCCAACATTTAAAAAACCCGTGGTAACAGATTCTGAGCTATCAGCATGCTGAATTAGTAGGGACATCTGACTCCTCAAACGGCTTTTGATCTATTTCACCTTGACTGTTTTAGAATATAATCATACTTACATAAATTTATATAGTGTCTCATAATAATCTCCTTCATCTAAACTTTAAATCAAGGGATTTTGTCCTGCATATAGTTTCATTTAAAAATCTTTGGTATGACCAATAGGAAACTTGAAATATGTTTTGCTAGAGCTGCCTGTTTGTGTAAATCCTACTAGCCAAAAAAAGCCACTTGCAAAGATGGATGAAAGAATCTTAGTATTTAATTCTCTTGGAATAACTGAGCCCAGATGACAGGACCTTGGAAGATAGAGCCGTTAGGTGTTCTGTAGAAAGATGTTACTGACTTTCTTCATGCTGTGCTGGTGTTGGGTTGAAAGTACATTTTTCCTTTGGTATGGGGTCTCTGCTCCTCCATTAATGACAGATTCAGAACAACTTAGAACTGGTCTCAAATTTTTTTCTCTTGGATGAGGGATAGAAATGAGCCACTCTCAAAACAATTGCAGCACAGTTTCCCATATGTTATTCAGGCAAAATTTGTCCTGATGATGTTCTCATCATTTGGGTTGCTATAATGCAAAACTATGGAGAGTTACAAGCAGTCTGGAGCGGAACTTTTCACAAGGCTATGCAGCCATAGGCAACCACAAGAAAAAAAGGAATGGCCTAAAGCTGAAGGAGTGCAAGGTTTAGATTAAACATTAGGAAAAATATTCTCTACTGTGATGGTGGTGAGGCACTTGCAAGGGTTGTCCAGAACGATTGTGGACTCCCCATCCCTGGAAATGTCAAATGCCAGTCTGGATGGGGCTCTGAGTAACCTGGTCTAGTAGAAGGTTTCCTGCCCATGGCAGGGGATTTGGAGCTAGGTGGTCTTCAAGGCTCCTTCCAATCCAAACCATTCCATGATTCTTTGATTCTATGATATTTGTACAGAATCTCTCAAATGACATGTACCCCACAGCATTCTTAGGCGAAAGAAGAGATGAAACTCAGTCTGCTACAAGTACTGATAAAAAGTAAAACAAAACTAGGGGCAATATGCTCTCTTCAACTCATATGCACAAAGGACAGTTGCATTGGACCTATATGGTCAATAATGTAACACATTTAGACCACAGCTGTGCTGGAGACAGTTCAGTAGTTCTTGCTGTTGAAATTACCATGTGTACCCAAATGGCTTTTGGCAAGCTTTGCACCTTGCTGCAGGGTCTCCTGAGAATGGTAATGCCATAGTTAGCTGAGTTTGAAACTCCTTCTCCATTCCTCTTCTCCTTCCCAGCCTGCCAAAGCTTGGATCCAGAAGTCTCAGCCTCTGGCCCCGTAACCATTTTCCTTAGGTATTGATCTGGCAATGGATTTAATGACACTAACAGAGAAAAAAAGTGTTAAAAATAGGCCTAAACTGTGAAGAAAACAGAATTATTTTAGCTGCAATCATAAATCCCAGAGATATAAATCTGTGTAGCCAGCATTTATGTATCTCTGTAGCCACTGTCTTGACATGCAGTGCCAGGCACAGCTTCCTTGTTAGAAGTGGTCCCTGTGTAGTGTTTATTGTTACAGTGCCATTTCCTCTCCTTTCCTGTGATGGCCAGAAGAGAATAAAACATCTACCAGATCCCTGAAAAGAGGGGAAGATGGGTGGGTATTGAGAACATACAGGGAGTCTCTCTTTTGCAAGTATGTATTTTCTAGCCGTTTATTTCTTCTTTGAATGTTCCCTATATAACAGCCCCTGAGGATAGCCTGGAAAACACTCTTGTTTTACTTCCAATGTCCATGACAAGGCTTGTGAGTCAGAGCCCTGAGGTGTCTCAGGTCCCAGCCCTGGGTGTTCATTAACATGTTTTGGGCTGTGAAGCAGAACCACGGGGATGCAAATCTCCAGAGAAGGGGAGGATGGACATATCATGTCTGTGACTCCTAAAGTGGCTCAATGGTTTGACTCAGTAATCTTAAGAGGTTTTTTTAATCTAAATGACCATATGATTTTAACATGAGCTATCAGAGCTTGTGAGCAAGGGACCTAATAAGGGTTCAATGGCACTGAAATTGGACCATGTGGTTGGACCATTGCAAAGGCGGGAGACAGGCTTGGGGAAAGATGTTCATTTATTCGAGTAGAATGTAACCTCAATAGGGTTGGAGAAGTCTTTTATATTCCTCTTCTCTGTCCTAAGAGGCAGCACAACTGCTATGACTATTGGGCTATCTATCTATCTATCTATCTATCTATCTATCTAGCTACCTATCTTAAAGTGACTAGAAGCCAGGACTAATTATTTAGTTCTCCAAAGAGTATTAGCCTCTGCAAGATTCAGAATGACGTGCATGTATCTAAGAGGATACATAAGGTCAGTACACAGGTCCAACACCTAATCCATACACAAAGTTCGGTTCTCACCCATGCACAGAAACGCTACTACCTCGAGTTAACAGATTACCCGGGCATCAGTCATTGGTCTGACGCATTTGAGACTCCAAATCTACTTGTTCCTGAGTGCTCTGAAAAATGAGGTACCCATAGAGTACATGTAACAAATGCAGCTAACATGGAACACACATTTCAGAGCAAGGTAAGGGGTGGAGGAGCTGGCCCTGGTAGCCTATTGTGTAGGGGTCTAATCCTCAGACAGTGAGTTTGCCATAACGATCTGCTCTTACCAGTAGGACACTTTCTGTTGAGGTTACATTTTTTCAAAATCAAAGTGTGGGGATCTAATAATGTGGCTCTTTTCATATTGACTGAATGTGTGAATACAAAATATGATTTAAGAAGACACATTGCAGAGCTTGATTCCAAAGCTGAGGACAGAAGCTTTATCATAGAGTTCTCCTGCTTGACCTCAGCTCTGCTTTTCTTACTCTGGGGCTAGGTCCTCAGAAACATGGAAAGGGCAGTTTTCAGAAGAGAGGCTGGGTGATCCTGCTATAAGTGCTGCACTGGGTGTGAATGGCAATGAGGGCAAGAAGGTAAACATAGAAGGCAATTGAAAACTTTTTTTTTTGTTGTTTTCAAGATTTAACATAAGATTCATTGCTTTAAGCACAGTCTTGTCAGATCATTGCCCTTTGGGCTTTAGTAACTGGAGTAAAACAAACTGTCGGGATTGTCTCTCCAGCTCTTCATAATAAAGGAATCGTAAAATGCTAGAAATCAATTGCACTTGGACAGGAAACTTGTAAAGGAGAACTTTCTTGATAGAAAATAAGATTTATGGGAAGTGTGGCTATTGTGGGAGATAAAGTATAGTTAAAAAACATTTGGAGGGAAAAAAAAGAAGGAAAAGTTCATCTTTTTCAATCACTTAACACCAAATGTTCAGCCAAAGGAAAAAAGGTATGGATTAAGCAGAAGACTGCCAAAGTTAGTTAAAGCTTATCATTCACATATTGCCTAGAAAATGTCATTCATTCCTATCCTAATTATTCCATATTTGGCCTGTCTGGCATTCAGTGACAAGTCATTAGCAAGACAGACAAGCTGCTATTGCAGTACAGTCTGAACTCCTCTGGAAAAACTTGCAAAACATTGAAGGGCACAGAAGAAGTGAGCAATATGTTCCTATTTCCCCAGAGAGCAAAGGTACATGATACGAAGCTAAGATAACCTGAATCCATTTCAATATGTGTTGGAAAATTAAGGTAAAAAAATTCTGTGCAACTCTTCTGTAACACTGAGGCCAGGAGTTGATAAGAGGATGTTGTATAACTTCTTTTAAACTCTACTGGGAGTTCAGGCAGCAGAGACCAAATAGAAGGTCTAGCTACAGGATTTAAGGACAACTGTTGCTGTTCATTCAACATGCAAAGACTCAGCTGTTGTGCCCTTACTGGGTCCTATTGTCACAGTACAAAATGAACACAGCAAAGATGTGCTGTCAATCTGTACAACACCCACTGTTCTCCATGCCCCTGTACTGCAGAGCATCTCTCTCTCTACGAGCAATCTGGCCAATCCATGTTCTTTGCAACAGGAGATGCTATTTAGCAGCAGTTTTCTGTGATGTGGAGTGGCTGCTATCTGAAGGTTTGCCTGACATGTTTCTGCTGCCCTGTCTCCTCACCTACTCTCGAGTGTTTAATATGTGGAAACTGGCCATCAAATTTGGGGTGGAGGGGCCTCTCATTTGACATGTGCATCAGCTGCCTAGGAGAGCACAGCTCACGGGAGTATTACTACAGCACTTGATATTTGACAGGACCTTGAGTAACAGGGTAATTGCACTGTGTGCTTATTTATACCAGCAACAGCACAGCAGTCAGCGCAGGTGAAATTGGGAAGTCACATGCCTCGATAATGATAAGCTGTCCATGTTTCACATGAGTATGAGAAAGTGGTGATGACAGCTGTGTGGCACTTTGAAGCCAGATGCCTCCTGTATTCCAGATATGCTACCCTTTAATCTCCTCAGAGCCATGCTGGATTTTGCTGTGCTCTGTGTGACTTCATGTCTTGCTGTGACATTCGGAGACAGCCTCCTGCTGAGGTTCTCTGAGCAGAATTGGTCTGCAGGCTTCAGAGCTGCGTTGTCAACACATATGGGTAGGCCAGTCTATTTTCTAGCATGGTGAGTGTGGAAAAGAACCTCAATTTTCTTCCTACTGGTGATCAGGCCAAATTCCCTGGCAGCATTACTGAAATACTAATTAATGAGCTGTACATCCTCTTCTGGATGCACAATGACTACTCAGCTGTCGACAAAGAGCAGGTTCCAGGCCATGTCTTTATAACCTTTAATTTAGCACAGAGGCTCTGGGGCAGCAGAAGGGAAAGCAGCTCTCAGGATGTTACTGTTATTTCACCTTCTGTTGGTTCTTCTGCACTGGAAGAACATTCTTTTGGTGATTATGTATGATTTGCAAATATTAAGCTATCTTAGAGTGGCTCAACCATGAACAAACATAAATATGTGAAAAGGCATTTTAAGCCATGTCTCCACAAATCTTTACATGTAATAAGCTTGAGTATGATGTTTGATCGAGCAATCATTCTGAGACTTATTAAGGCCAGAAACATAAGCCTTAGCTAAGTGCAGATTGAGACCACTCTGTATTTGACTAGCTATTTTCCTGAGAACTTTCTGACCTAAGTGTGTGACAGAAGCTTTCTTTTTTAAAAAACTTTATGAATGTTTGCTGGCATGGCAAAGCAAAAGAACAAGATACAATAGCCTCTTGGTATAAATCTCTGTTAATGAGATCAGGACTAGAAACCTCATTGTTCAACTCACATTCTGTCTGAACACAATCTGCTTCTCAAATTATAA
This sequence comes from Eulacestoma nigropectus, assembly GCA_013397775.1. Taxonomy (NCBI): domain Eukaryota; kingdom Metazoa; phylum Chordata; class Aves; order Passeriformes; genus Eulacestoma; species Eulacestoma nigropectus. The sequence continues at coordinate 733,479 of VZTE01001346.1, read as the reverse complement.
ATCAGGGGCAAGACACTGTACCATTGTGTAACCCTACACCCCGGCTCTGGAATGTTTCCTAGTCACAAGAGGATTGTCATCATTTCATTTACGAGAGAACTATCAAACAGGCTTGGGCCATATTTGGTCTACAACCCCCCCTTGAAAGAAGACAAATACCCCCGCTTGCAGCAGGGTATTTTTGCAGCAACAACACAGAAGCTTGCATTATAGTGTTCCAAATCCTGGAATCTAAAAACAAAAGAAAAAAGCACTGTCAGAAGCAGTGCTCATTACTAAGGATAAGAATTTGTTGATGCATACTCTATATATCTGTATCCCTCTATAAAACAAACACACACGTGTAATAACATCATTGAGTTGGAAGGTTTAGTTCTGTCTGCAAAGGCGCATTGTGCACATGAAGCGTCTGCCATCCCACGAGACCTTCCAGCACATTCTGCTTCAGAAAGAATGAACCCCTCTGACGATTTCAGATGGACAGAGAGAGGGACTTAGTCACAGGGTGCGGATGGTACAGTCATTTGAAGAGCTCTGAAGGACATAACTGCTTTCACATTTTCATCCAGCTTTCTAACAATCCAAGAAAATGGGGAAAGACTTATTACTGGCTTAGGAGCTGTCTAGGAAATCCCAAGCTCACTCATCAGCTCCATCAAATGTAGGTCGGTAAACACTTAACCTAAATGCATAACCTTCCAGCCAAGTCACCTCTTGTCTTTGGTAGGACTCACTCTACAGGAAGGGAAAGAGGTTCACCCTTAGCATCCTGTGTTCTGTCTCCCTAGTTCTGCCTGCTGTTAAGAGTGGTATCATGAAATGTCTGTGTAAATATTCATCCTGCCCCCCATATCCCTACATGGCTCTGTTCTCCAAAGGGAGACCATGGGCATAGGCTGACTGGACAACACAGAAATCAGTGCTGCAATGTGAATAACCACGAGAGAATAACTCCAGCACTCTGACCAAATAACCTCTGAAGGCTATGTTCCCCAGTGCCAAACCCTTTGCCTACAGCTGAGAACAGAGTTCAGACCTCTTGAATAGATTGTGTATGTTTTTATTTTTATTAGATGGCTGAAAAATCAGAAGGGGAAATAATTTCCACTGGCAAGAAATTACCAAATATTTAAGTGGACTTGAAACAAAACATTTCACATAGCTTTTAACTAATCTTATTAAGCTAGTCTCAAAACCTTATCTTGAAGTGAAAAGTCAAACTTTTAAATATAAACAGAAATATTTGAACTTTAGTGTGTTTTTTTCTTTGATGAAAACTCCGAATAGGAATTATTTCAGGAGCATTTCCTTTTTTAGAAATACATGTTTTCATTTTTTCAGTTTGCTTAATGGCACAACTCTTTAATGATCATTCAATAACAGTCAATTGTCCATTCCACTGGCATTTTTACCTAACTGCAGGATGGCACAACCTTCAAGAGATTCAGCATCTTTTAGAGTATCATCACAGTACAGGTAGGGAGATTAAATAAAAACATTGCTGAAAATTCAATAAAAAGCATAAGAAAGTGATTTTTCCTTTCTCCTCTCCTCTCCTCTCCTCTCCTCTCCTCTCCTCT
>VZTE01001346.1:693130-731591 GCA_013397775.1 Eulacestoma nigropectus | reverse complement strand
TCCTCTCCGAACCTCTCCTCTCCTTCTCCTCTCCGAACCTCTCCTCTCCGAACCTCTCCGAACCTCTCCGAACCTCTCCGAACCTCTCCTCCCTTTCATTTTTCTTCTTCCAATTTTTTTCCTTCTTTTTTTCTCTTTTGTTTTTTTTCTCTGAAAGAGCACAAACTATTGGATAACGATTAAATAAAAATGTTAAACAATTGCTTCCTTCTCAAAACAAGAACAAAATTAATATATACAATAATAGAGACTTTATATGTAGATTCGTGTCACCCACAGACACTTCTGTCACCCTGGATCACTGCCACCATTGTTTCTGGCTTGGGATTTATATTCAATATTGAAGGAATCGTGTGGCTATGATTTGAAATACAATTCCAAAAACATTGTGGAGTCATCTCTAGTTATAGGGGGTCATATTTACTTTGGGTGAATTCTCTCTTATAAAAGCAATGGTATTAGATAAGGCATCATTATGAGCCAGATGATTATGAATATTATGATGAGGATGAAAAAAGGATATGGCATCTCCTTGATGGTCTACTTGATGAAGCAGATGTGTTTTAGTGTATTTGGTGAGAAGTAAGTCTGGTCATTCCCACACACCACCAGCCATGTTTTAGATGGCACTCTGCCCATACGTTTCTGGTTTCTTTTGTACTGTGCATTGTCATTCCTGTTTTGTCTGCAGAATTTGACAATATCAGTCAGGTTCTCCTCCCAGCAGGGGTTTTACCAAAGATGCTGCCACACAACTCCAGACATGCATACTATATGCTGCTAATACAGGCAAATGCATATTTTGAGGTAGCCCTGTAGTCTCAAATGCTTTGATGCACCCTCCTAACAGCCTGTGGTTGTATAGCACAGTAGTGTTCACTGCTGCAATTTTACACACATGTTGGCTGCCTTCAAACACTCTCATAAGGGTTTTCTTGTGCCTGTTTTGGCTGCAAAACAGAGTGTTCAAAATGCCTGAAACATCTTTTACAGGTGTCAGTAGTGGTTCTGCAAAGGCCTTCCCCTTTCACAGGGCTGCTGTTCTGTTAGCCTGCAAATCTGGTAGCTGCAGAAAATACTTTTTTCCCCATGAAAGCAAATTTACCAGGAGCAGTGGCTGGAGGAGGAAGGTCTCTGACTTCTCCCAGTCCCCCTCTTTCCTCCCATTACCACTGCAGTTCTTGCCACTACCAAGATCTTATCAAAGAGCATAGGCAAGTACCCTGCTGTCTAATGACCCTAGCTGGAAGAAAGTTCCAGAAGAGAAAGGAGAACCAGAGTCTTGTTCAGAATGCCCAGGCTGCTGTGGCAGCTCCAGCTCCAGCCCAGCCAGTCTCTGTCTCACTGCCTGTCCCTGTCAGCACTGAGGACTTGTTATAGTCCCCATGTGTCTGCAGCTGCACCTATCCCTCATATCCACAGCACTGTCATGCCTGTCACTTCTGCCTCCCATGCCAACAACAGGCCTCGGGTACATTGGCTCCTGCCATCCTAAAGCCAGCTTGCAGGTGCTGGAGTGGATGGTGGCTATTGGCTGTGGTGCCCTCCCAGATGTAGAGGTAGATAATTTTCTTCCTGGCAGCACTGGAGGCTGCTGCACAGGTGATGGAGGAAAAGGTGGACCTTTGGTAGGGGTGCTTTCATGCTCTGTAAACCCCTGCTGGGGCATAAAGGCTGTGTTAACATCAGCTCATTTCTTCTAACCCTGGTCCTCTCCTGGCCATGTCTGCACTTGGGAGGCTGCTTGTCAATGACACCCTCATGAGGCTCTGCTCTGGCTTTTCACAAGTGCTCAGAATCCAGCTGCCGCCCCTGGGCCCACTCTCATAGTGCACATTCCTGATGCCCAAGGGTCACCCTGTTTAGACACTTAAATAAAAACTATACTTTACTATTGTCACAAGAGCCAAAGTGACCTCAGAAACAAGGTTATTACCTTTGAGTTGAAGCCTGTAACTCTAAAGCAAAAAACTCATTTGAAACTATTTTCCTAGAAATGTAAATACAGGTACCTGTTTTTGAAAGAATGTCTTCACGTAATTGAGGAAGTTGACTCATGGGCTTTACTTTTGCCACCTAAACCAATTAACAGGAGTAGAAACTTGGTTAAGCTGGTGCTCTGGCTTGCTGACTAGCCACTACCATGGCCTCTGGTATTTGGATTATTTGCTTTCCCCTCTCTTAATCTCTGTGGGGAAACCTTCCCCCGCTATTTAAATATGAAATCCTCGCCATACTGGAATGTCGCAGGGGACTGCTTACAAACAGAGATGTAAGGACTCAGTATTTCAGCAAACCAATTTTGACTTCCAACTCAAAATGTTCCTTGTTCATTTGTTTCATGCCTTTCACTGGGAATTCTACACTTATTTGAGCATGAAAGACCCAGTAAGTACTGACACACATCAAAATCCTTTAGGCACATGGACTTCAGCTATAGTCTCCCTTTTCTGGCAGAACTGTCAGAACAGATGGCAACAGTGGTCGTAAGAAACCAAGTTTCTGCAATTTTGATGTTTAAATACAGTTTATCTTAACAGGCTCCAGACTGAAGTCAGCCCCTTTTAAGCCTGTCAGATTTTTCCTCCAAAGATGTTGCAATGCCTAGCTAGAGGAGAAAGGTAATTTATTATTTACTATTCCATTCTTCAAATATTTTCTTGAAAAAAATCAATCTTTCCCTAAACCTTCTTTGTAAAATTTCAGCTGCTATTTGCTATATGTCGTTCACCTTAGTCTTGGCTGACACAATGCACCACCAGGTAGCTCTAAACCCTGATAAACTGTCCATTTTTATGATGGGCACATGTTTCCTCTTCTCTTTTTCTTACAGCCTGGTTTCTTCCTAAGCAATGGCAGCACTTTCTAAAGACAATGATATGATGATCTTGGTATGACGGGGAACAACAAAGTTTTTAAAATACTTTTGCCAAATAATCTTTTAAGAGCTTCTTTTGGAAAGATGCATTCCATTTACAGAATACCAGTCTCCAAATGAGGGGACATGTTCCCGTGGTTGCACTGTTATGGCACTGAGTCCACTCCCGAAATAAAGCTCTCCTAAGCTTCCACACACTTTGTTTCAAAGACTAGCAGTAACACTCTGTGGGGTTCAGGCACAGCTCTGGCAGAAGTATGGGAGTGCTTAACCCCCCCAGACAAACCGTACAATTGTTACTGTGTAGATATGAACAGAAAATCAGGCATCTAATAGGTAGTTATAAATGGAGAGATTTCATAAATTGTTTTTATTGCTTCCTGCAGCTAATTACCAGCCTAGATTTGTTGATTGATTCTGCTCATTTTAAAAAAAAAGAGATGCGGGTGTGGTACTTGGGGACTTAGTTTAGTGAAAAACACAGTGGTGTCAGGTTGGACTCAATGATCTTCCAACCAAAATGATTCTGTGATTTTATGATTCTATGAATGCTTATCTACTTTGTACCGAAACAGCAGAGGAAGTGAAAAAGGAGAAGTTAAAAAGTCATCATTTCTTAGCAATTAATTAACTTCACAGATTTAGGTATCATGCTGGTTAACAAAAAGCCTTTAATCCAGAACTGGCATAACAATTCAGACAGGTTTTTTTTTAAAATCAATTTTACAATTGTAAGTAAAGTAAAGTGCAGAATAAAATAGACTTAGTTATCCTAAAAATGCTTACCAGTCAATTGACATTCATTATTTGAGTTTCTGCTTTCTTCTCAATTTTGTTGCTAATTTTGTAGTGTCAAACAGTATACACACTGCATATAAAGTACATAAAGCCACAAGATCCTGTAGCAGATGATGTCAGTGTCTCCTGCACAATTGCAGTGGGTTGCCAGCTGGAGGTACTCTGGTGCTGCTGTGAGGCTATTGCAAGGCTCACCCAAGGGGAGAATATGCATTGATGAATACTCTATAATAAGATGGAAAATAATGAGATATACATGTATACAAACAGAAATGTGTTTATGTATAACATTCAAGAAACATCATTTGATGGTACTGTGTGATCTGTTTTCCATTGTACAAACAACTGCATACCTTCATCTGGATTTAGAGGTTGGCATTACAGAGTACAATGTCCTTCACAGAAATTACTGAGTAAATATCCATACTTTATTTGGGTGCTCTGAAACAAGGAGAGCTGAAACAGGTTGTTCTCTTGGTAAAGTAAAAATTTAGAACCCCATTGTTTCTCCTAGCAGATTTGATGAAATCTCATTCATCTCTACTTTTTTTGCAGCTGGGTACTTGTATGACAGTTCATTGTTATCATCAAGAAGAATTCCAAAACAGTGGCTGAGATTTGAATGAGTATCTATAGCTGGACATCTGTTTTAATGTGTAAGTATATACTTGTAGTGAAAGAAGGGTCTTAAATGTCCATCAGAGAACTTACAGTTCCAGAGACTGGACAGCTTGAGTAATATCTAGTGTTTAGATATTATTCATTAAACAAAAATCTTGTAGATGAATTAGTGGGAGAAAGCTTTGTCACAGACCAGTCAGCCAAGAAAGAATTCTGACTACTGAAAGCCAGGAAAATGCATTGGTGAGGAGAACAGCTTCATTTCTTTTTTTTTAAATGTAGGGCAGACCATGAAGGACCAGAGAACAAGCTCAAAAATGCAGTATTATTAAAACACAGTTAGATCCAATAAAGGTAACTGTGCAAAAAATGCAGTATTTACAAGTTGTTTAGCTATAAAACACTAAATTTATAAGATAGGAGGCAGAAGAAAGGAAGCCAAGTCACACCTATTACTCAGATTCACAGGAAGAAAGGCAACGATGCACCGTGGTCTTTTCACAGTCCCACTTCAGAACCAGGCAATCATTTTGAATATAGGAGCTGGGATGCTTCCTGGGGTGTTTTGGTCTCAAATTCAGAAAGCTGCAAAAGCCTTATGAACAAAGAATATTTTCTCTAACATTTTTGGTAACAGCTTATCCAGTAAAGTATATGCAGTATGTTAAGCAGATCAGCTTGAGTGTGATCACACAGCAGCATGTACAGGACCACCAGGGTATCCTGCCAGCCAGCGTGGGTTAAGGAAAGGCAGGTCCTCTTTGACCGACCTGATCTCCTTCTATGACCCATGTGACCCACAGGAAAGGCTGTACTTATTGTTTGCCTGGACTCTAGTATAATCTTTGGCACAGTTTCCCACAGCAGTCTCCTGGAAAACTGGCTGCTTATGGTGTGAATGGATGCACTCCTCACTGGGTAAACTGTTTAGTTGGCTGAGCCCAGAGACTGGTGGTGACTGGAGTTACATCCAGCTGGCACCTGGTCACAAGTGGGCTTCCCAAGGGCTCAGTGCTAAGGCCAGTTCTTTATCAATGATCTGGATGAGGGGATGAATACACCCTCAGTCACTTTGCAGGTGACACCAAGTTGGGTGGGAGTGCTGATCTGCTGGCGGCTCTGCAGGGCAATCCAGACAGGCTGGATCAGTTGGTCAAGGCCAGCTGTAAGAAGTTCAACAAGGCCAAGTGCTGGGTCCTGTCCTTGGGGTCACAACAACCCCAGGCAGTGCCACAGGCTGGGGGCAGGGGCTGGAAAGCTGCCAGGTAGAAAAGGACCTGGGGGTGTTGGTCAACAGCCACTAAAGATGATCCAGCGTGTGCCCAGGTGGCCAAGAAGGCCAATGGCACCTGGCCTGGATCAGCAATGGCGTGGCCAGCAGGACCAGGGCAGTGACCATCCCCCTGTACTCGGCACTGCTGAGGCCACACCTCGAATCTTGTGTTCAGTTCTGGGCCCCTCACTGCAAGAAGGACATTGAGGGGCTGGAGCGTGTCCAGAGAAGGGCAACGGAGCTGGGGAAGGGGTCAGTACATGAATCCTATGAAGAGCAGCGGAGGGAGCTGGGGGTGTTTAACCTGGAGAAAAGGAGGCTCAGAGGAGACCTTACTGCTCTCTACAACTGCCTGAAAGGAGGGTGTAGACAGGTGGGGGTTGGTCTCTTCTCTCAAATAACAAGTGACAAGACAAGAGGAAACAGCCTCAAATTGTGACAGGGGAGGTTTAGATTGGATATTAGGATGATTTTCTTCATGGAAAAGGTTGTCAATCATTGAAACATGCTCCAAGGGGCAGTGGTGGAGTCCCTATCTCTGGAGGTATTTAAAAGATGTGGAAATATGGCACTTAAAGATGTGGGTTACGGTTGGACTGGGCAGTCCAGGATTAATAGTTGGACTTGATGATCTGAGAGATCTTTTTCAAACAAAACAATTGTATGATTCTATGTTTCTAAGTTTGTGGTCATGTCTATAATTTTTCTTCAGTGTAAATTTATAGTACAGGAGAAGACTGATGATACAGAATTATAAATACTAACTCCTGCATCATACACTGGACATTTGAAATGTAAATTTTGTACTTCAGACACTCATCTGCCTATTCATTTCTTTGCATTCCAGGTATCATATTTTGTTTCAAACTGACAAAATCTAGAATATACGAAACAAAATACAAATACCTATTGAAGAAAGGTAATACCTATCACGTATAGAAAATGGCATATCTTCAGGTCAAAGTAAGAATTCATTGCATTAACAATTATTTTATGCACTGCCATGCATAGTTACCCCTTTTCGCTCTATGTTATTAAGAAATACAAAATATTTATGACTTATATATACTTCAAATGGACCCTACTAAATTACTGTTCCTTAAAAGTTCTTAGAACTTCCTGGACTTGGCAAGTGGCTTCAGATACCAAAAGGAAAATGAAGCCAGAGGATGAGGCAGTCTGATATAAACTGCTAAACCTGTTTACAGTACTATAAAGTTCATGTTTGTTAGGGCTTTTTTTACATAAACAGAAAATATGGCAAGCCAGATGAACAGATTGATATCAGTATTTTCAATTATATTTTTACAATAAAATAAGCAATAAGGTTAGTTTGAAGAAATTAAAGCTGAACACATTTAAATTAAATACTTACTAAGGGCTGCTTATCTGCAAAACATGTGCAGCAAATGGGTTTCTGGTAATGGCTTCTTGAACATCTGAAAAAAGCATGAAAGTATATAATGAATATTATATAAACAAAATACTTGAATAAAAATAAGATTCACAGTCAAATATTCAACTCAAAACTTTCTGAAGATTGTGAAAATGTAATTTAACAGCACTGGTTTTATTTCCCCTACCAACAGCTGCTGAAGTATAGGCCATATCTCTATTTTTAAAATTTGCATCTAGATACTATATAAACAAAAAATTTGGTATCAATCAAGAAATCTATTGCTAGAGAAAAGAATGCCAGCTACTCTAAGATGGCAACAAGTATTCCAGATGTAGATTGGCTAGTGATTGACTGCTGTTCATTAAAAAGACCAATATAAAACTACACAGTTTTAGTCACTTAATTTGGTAACGTGAAAACAAAGCCGAAAGAAGGGGTGCAAAAAGGTCACAGTTTAGAAAGGCAATGTACTTGTATGACATGTAAGTACCTACACCACTTACTTACTTACAAGTACTTACAAGTAAGCACTACCTGTAAAATTTCCCAGTTTCCTGTTACCAATTTTAATCCCCAAATAATTAGGCAAGCCAATTAAATTTCTGAGGTACATATGTATGTGTATGTATTACACTAACTTACACAGTTACTTCATTTGCAATCTGTTAACTCCTATGATTCTTTCATTTTCTTTCATATTCCTACTTACTTTTCTTACAGTTTTCCTTTTCACACTTTGAAAACTTCAGCGTTCTTGCTCCCAGTTCTTTTGCTGAATTTACCTTTCCCTCTATTTCTTCGTTGTTTCTCTGCTACTTATAGAGAAATTTAGTTTTATATGCTCATATTTCTCTTTTCATATCTACTTTCTTAACCTGAGCACATCATACTAAAACACCTCTCTGGCAAAAAAATGGAATTTTTCATTTCCATTTGCCTGGAAGCAATAACCACAGGTTATGATAAAATGAAATTCTGAACCACTGTTTGACAGAGCAAGAATTGTAAGCTACAGCTGCAGAAAGTTTCTAAACAATTGCAAAAATCTTTTATTCTGCTGTTGCAGTTTATAGGAAACTGAAGCCTTTTTCCTCAAAATCAGACTATTCACCATGTAATGCAGAAATGTAGGGATAGTGTGCAGAAGTTTAATAAGCCCTGGTTTAGTTTGATTCTAGTCAATCAAAACTTGGGTAAACTTGGGTAACCTGACATAGTGCAGTCCAGAAGGAATAGTAGTGGAATAGTAAAATGAAATCAATGGACTTCAAGAAAGCAGACTCCAATAAACTCAAATAATTGGCATGTAAAATTTTATATGAAAAAAGTCCAAGGAAAATGTAAAACTCAGGAGAGCTGGCAATTCCATGCACAGCACAAGTGGCAAGCAGTTATTCCAATCATATAAAAAGCCAAGCAGACCAGTGAAGAGACTAAGTCATAAGGTCCCCAATGATTTCAAGTACAGGATGGAGCACACAAAATACTGAAACTATGCCAAACTAATGTGAGTTTTTAATGGAAGACCTGTGTGATCACATAGGTCAAAATAAATCATAAAGTAGCAAGAGACTCAAGAAGTAAGTTTGTTCTACAAGTGTATTAGTTATCATAGGATGACTAATGAAAGTGTTAGCTAATTAATCACTGGGGAAAAAATTATCAGGAACAAGTAGAGATTTTTTCCCCACATTCTTTAGCAAAATGGAAGCTGTGATTGGAGAGTTCATATAAAGAATACCAGTATAAAGCAGGTAAGAAATCCACCTGGCACAGAGGAAGAACAAGTTAGAGAACACTTAGGTAATTTTGACATTTTTAAAATGGTTGCACAAGTAATATTCACTTAAATATTTAGATTTATCTGCAGCAATGTCAGAACTTATTATTTCTGACCTTTCAGAATTCACGGAGAGGAAGAAAGCCATTCATTATAAAGGGCTACATTTCCAAACTATATGACATATAATGTAGAGGGCAATAATTTGCTAAAAGAATTGCAAAAAAATCAAGATGGATAAGCTTTGGAACGGGTTTCCAAGTGAGGCTGATGTACCTGATGCACCTTGAAAGAACAATTTTGACAAACATGTCTTACAAACAACATCTACAGTTGGGCTGAGCCAGTTTCTGAAGGTGTCCTCCCATCACATTTAAGGATTTTTTTACCAAGACAAAGTCATCATTATTTTAAATTAATTTCATTGGCTTAAAGAAGGGTTTCATGATTTTGATACACTGTTTGCTACATTTAGTAAATAACAACAACAACAACAACAATAGAAAACATTTCTATTACAGGATTCTTGTTTTTAATCCAAAAAAATCTATGGTAACAAAATATAAAGTTATTTAATCAATTGATGTAGCATCCTATTTATTAACCAACTTACTTCGTAGCTTTTGATTCAGACAATCCAGACACTGGAAAATCTTCTGTTCTTCTACTGAAAGAGCACTCCTGCCTGGACACGGAGCCCTGTTAAGCAGTGAGGGCTGGCTGGCTGGCTCCACACGGTCCATGGCTGCCAGGATTTCACTTTCTGAAACTGGTGTACTTGCTAGTTTTTCTGCCACTAGAAACTGAGCAGTGCTTTCTGAAACTGAAGAGGTCACAGGGGGAACTTCAAATGAGAAGGGCTCATTACATTTAAATAAGCTGCTTGTTTTCATGACCATAGGTCTGTGAAACACATAAAATTGACATGAAAAGAAGAAAAAGGTGGCAAAATCAAGAAACGTGATATGTTAGAAAATGAAATAATTAAGAACACTAATACATCTTACAATTGGCACCAGAGCAAGTCCTAATGAGTTTGGAAATACGTAATGATAGCAAGCAATACCTGTCCATATCATACAGTTCTATGTGACACATACAGCTACTGTACAGTCAAAATCAAACAGGAATGGAATGAAAATTGAATATATGTTGTAATACATTTATAAAACCATTAATATCATGCTATATGATGCTATATCTTACATTTACAGGAAAAAAAAATTGCTCTAGAGAATTACCCTTTCTTTCTTAGAATCACTGATGTCAAAAGACACAAGTCATGTTACATAGTGGATATATTCTGTCATTCCACTTTATGTACAACAAAGAACTGAAGTTGAGTTGTGTTACTATACCTTCCTCAGATTTATAGATGTTTTTCATCTTTTGTACTGGATCAAATGCAGATTGAACAGGACTCAGCTGGACAGCACCTAACGAATTCTATAAAAAATATTGTAAGAGTATTTCAAGTATAATTTAAGGTAACTATACTACTTTCTGAACATGTTTTATTATTTCACATTACCAAATGTTTTCAAGTGAAAAAATATTACTGTACACTAATACAGTGATGTATTCTAGTTGGTTTTATTCTTTTCATTAGCAGTGACAGCAAGCTGACTAAGCACACTGATTCAAAACCATGTGACAATAACAAATTTTTGATATTCCTGAAACGCTTTCCATTTTGAAGATAAATAAGCTTTTTCATTTTTATAGTATTTTATATTAACCTGTGCATGATGAGGAGGCTTCCATGTTTTAGAGATGACACTTTGTCTTCTGTGTTCTGAAAAAGCTTGGTGTTCATCTTCACAGTCGTCAAAATCCTGATTTTGTCTTGAAACAGGAACAACACCTTAAATGACAGGCAGACAAAGGTAAACCAAAAATGTGTAAACAACATAATAAACATAGTAGCAGCAAAACTAATAATGGTGAGTAAATGTATCTGTCCACATTTAGATGTTTACATCTGATCTCCTTAAATTGTATTGGATGTGGACATAAGCAAGTTAAGTGAAGCCGCATGTTGAGTCCCAGATAATAAAGATGGTCTGCACAAAGATACAAGGTGGTCTTACCAAGTAAAAAGGAGAATAAAAGGTGGGCTGTGATATAAAAAATATCAAGTAAGTAATGTTTTAGAAAATAAATTGCCCTTAGAGACTAATCTTAAAGTCTAACTGTCCAACGCAGTAAATCACTGTTGATAAATTGCTGTATCTATATGGATTCAACTTTCATTAAGATTACATAGTAGTGTGCAGGAAACACGTAGTAGTTCACAAAGCTTTTTTGATTCACAGAATCACAGGATGGTAGAGGTGGAAAGGGACCTTCTGAGGTTGTCTGGTCCGGTGCCCCCACTCAAGCAGGGCCACATAGAGCTCATTGCCCAGGACCATGCTCAGATGGCTTTTGAGTGACTCCAAGGAGGGAGACTCAAGAAACTCTCTGGGCAATTATGCCAGTGCTCAGTCAACTCTCACAATAAAAAAAAAGTTTCCTGATGTTCAGAGGGAAACTCCTGTGTTTCAGTTTGTACCCATTGCACAGGTACTTTCAGTGGGCACCACTGAGGAGAACCTGGCTCTGTCCTCTTTGCAGCTATCTTCCAGATAGTTATAGACATTGGTAAGATTTCCTCACGGCCTTCTTTTCTGCAGGCTCTTCCCCAAGCTCTCTCAGCCTTTCCTCATAGGAGAGATGCTCCAGTCCCTTTACCATCTTTGTGGCTCTTCACTAGAGTCTCTCCAGTATGTCCATGTCTCTCTTGTACTAAGGAACCCAGAACTGAACACAGTATTCCAGATGTGGCCTCACAGGTGTTGTGAGGTTTAAAAGTCATGGGTTTAAAACTTTTTTCTATATCTTGGGATTTTGTTATTAATCTTATTAATATGAATCTTATTAATTCATACATCTTTGTGTTAATTTTAAAAGGAAGTACTGCTGTGTAGCATTTTCTCTCAGCCAGAGAGGTCTAATCTAGACACTGTATCTCAAATTAATCTCAGTTTTGTCTGGTGTAGCAACACATTTTCAAAACTGAAGTGTCAAGTTTCAAAATTAAAATTATGTTCTTAATTAAACTTTCATGCATGCAAACTGGAGATGCAAATTAGTATTTTCATGTGCAGCTCAGGAATCTACATACCAAGCAGATACTATATTCCTATTTGTAAACACAGTTACTAGATTTGTAAATGGAGTTACTTGATTTAAACTTGGGAAGACAAATTACCTATTTATTTACATAATAAATATTTACATGTGCAGTTTAATGTACACTTCATCATTTGACCAAGAGATACTTTACTGATTCTAACAGAATTTTATTTCTTTTGTGGTTATTACAGTGACATTTAAGCAGAATTCTTATCATTCATAGAAAAAGAAAATAACTGATCCTAGAAACATATTTGAAACTAGTCATCCAGCCGCTGCCATCAATAGTAACATGGGACACATTAGCTTTGGAAGGCTGCCATTTAGTTATATGCAAATTATTGTAACACGATACATGGTGCTGAATAGCACCTGAAAAGGAGAGGAAATGTGATCATGTATTGAATATAAGAGAAAATCTAAAAAAAAAGAAAAAAGAAGAACCCCCTTGTTTTATTAGTAATCACGTAATGCTTTTCTGAAAAACTAGAATTCAAAGTTGCTGTATTTGTATGCATCAATACTTTATTAGTTTGCAAGACATACTAGATCAATGCCAAGGAAAAGATTCCTTGGACACATATAAGACAAAATATTAATAACCAATAGTATCTTTAAGGGAACGAGATACTGAGCAGTCTATTGCTGTTTAACCATAAGCATATTAATCAGCCCCATATTTGTCACAGGCTAAAGGTTAAACACATTTTTAAAGCCTTTTCTGACTGAACAAGAAAGGTGTTAGAAACTCTAATATCCAGCTACAGTATAGTATGTGTCAGGCAGAAGATATACAACTTGAAGCCTGGAAGCCAAACTAAATTAAGATCCTCATGGACAATATTTGTATTTCTTCATCTGGTTCTAACTTTCTGTACATTTGGCCAAGCATTCCAACAGATCACATTTTCTACACTGTCTTCACAGACCTCATGGAACCCTGCAGATATTTTACTAGAGAGCAATGCAGTACTCAGTCTCACAGCAAGCATTTCAGAACAAAGACTAGGGTGTCTATGCGCATTTGCAGGCAACTGAACAAATAACAGCAAGCCAGTAAGAGTTATCTAGAGTATTTAAAATAAAGCAGACTTTCAAAATACAAAATCTAAGCAGAAAATGAGAGAGGGCAACTCACATACATTTTAAAAGGCAGTCACTCAGCTCTTTAAAAGAGCTGGAGGTATGTGATGCTGGGGATGTAGCATTTAAAGCTGCAGTGAAGACACTGTTAGTAGTGCATAACTTGGACCGAGGACATTTCCTGATTCATTGATGTGATGCGCAGATAAGGACATCAAGAGGCAAGAATCTCTGCTGGAGGCAAGGCGTGGTAATGCAAGTCTTCATTCACTTCCAATGTAAAATCAAATAGGTTAAGTCACACAGATCTTAAACTCACCTGTTTGACTTTGAACTGGAACAGACAAGCAGATAATATTTTTCTTTTCCCACCCCTGCTTTAGGCCAAGAATATTCACCTGCCTGTATCCACTCTTACACAACACAGTTGTTCCAATCACTCCATAAACACTATGTATTACTGTAGATAAAACTAGAAATGTGGGGGGCTTAAAGTTGTGGGTATTCATTATTTTGCTAGAAAGTATCTTTGAGGTGCATGGCCAATCCTTGGAGTGGTCCCAGTATGTGAAGCAGTTTGGAATATTGCTTGTACCTGAAGCAGGGACTACAGCTTCAGGAGCTCCAGCTGCAGCCCTCAGTAGAAAGCAAACCAGCATACTACAGAGAAATAACAAGTACAAGGATGTCATCAGTGCCCAAGGCACAGAATATAGCTAGGCTGCACAGGACAAACATAGCAAATCAAAAAGTGTGAAAGGTAAATTGAAATATAAACCCCAGGAGATTAAAGTTTATTCTCCCAAAAATTTCATATCCATCTTTCCTATATCTTACCAACCAATCTGTGCCTCATATTGTTCCCAAGGTTAATTTTTAATAAAATGCAGGATTCTTCCTCAAATTTCTTAAAATTCTTTATAAATCAGACTTACTTTGCAGCTGAGCAAAGTTTGCCTGGCAGAAGCTCTTTAATTTTAACTTACCTTTAATTTTTGCTCATCTTTTAAAAGTATTATTGGGACTAAGTCTCAATAACTAGGCATTTGCAGTGTCAGCATTTTAAAAACACAGTAGAACTACACTTCTTTCATTCTCATGCGGCAGTGACTGTTGGACAACAAGCTGTGACTCTCAGTTACCTTGTAAAACTTGCTTGTATAAACTTAGTCACTTCCTCCTATATCATTATTTAGACCACCTGTCACATCTGCTCATTAGTCATGAATATAATCTCAGGAAAAATACTTCCTTTTCATTTAATATTGCAGAGAGCTATTAGAAATGAGGATCAACGTTTGACAGGCCTCTAGGCACTACTAGAATAGAAATGACAATGACAAATGGTGAAAGATTGTTAAAACTGGCTGTGTTGTGTGAATGGATGAAAGGTTGGATGTTTTAACTGAAAACAAATTTGTGATGTATTTGAAGAAGACTTTTGTCTGAACATTCCCCCACCCCAGACCCAGAAACATGACCCTTACCAGTAGCAGAGTCTTTTGGAGCTTGGGCAGAATGTGCTCCGTGACAGAAAGTGCTTGTTTTTCCAGCTGCTGGGATATGATAGAGATGTAATCCATTTTCTGTGTTAATAGGTCTTCTCTCAGTGCAGGTTACTGAATGATCTTGAAAGGCGCTTGCCTGAACATTATTTACAGAACAAGTATTTTTTGCCCAAGGTTCGTATTTGGCCGTGCTGCAGTCAGGTGTAGGGATGGCAGTGGCTAAGCCAGCACAACCAGCAGTATTCTCACTGTTTTCTATGTTGTTCCTATTTAAAACCTGATTTACTAGCACAACATGCCTGTCATTGAAATCACTGCTGCTAGCAGTGGTAGCTTGCAGGCTTGGAGGTGGCAGTGACTGACATCCAGGGCTGGCTGTGTTTTCAACACTTCTGTTTCCTGGCAGAGGTGTGGAAGGTGGGTGAGGTGCGAGCAATTTCCCTGGAGCTTTTTGAGTTTTGTTGGCTTCAGTGGCTGACTGCAGTTGGATCACAGTGCCTCTTCTCTTCTTGGGCATAAAACGTGACTGGACTCTTACAGATGTTGCTCTTCTGATTATTTTTGCCTTATTTTTGAGTTGACTACCTTCTTTAATTTTAGAATTATTGCTACATATCGGGGGTTTATTTGCTTCATCTTTTGTTACCATCCAAGCTTTTTTAGCAGAAAAGGATCCAGTAGACATAAATATATTCTGAGATGGGTATTCTTTATTTGATTTTTCAGTATTAACATTTGGTTTTGATTTATAAGAATTTTCCTGATGATTTTTTATGAACATGGGGTTTGAAGGCTGAGCAACAATATCTAAATTATTCTTAGGAGCGTAATTTGCAGTTTGAACATGTTGCATCGGTGAAGAAGATATTTCACTGATGCTTTTTTCAGAGCATTTTTCATTATTTTCTATTATTATCTGGTCAATTTGATCACACCACCTTAGCCTCCTATTGTATTTTTCATTTTCTGCACTTTTCATTTTTATTTTTGCAAGTTCTAAACTGTCTCTGATAGATGACGTGAGATGAGTTCCAAAATTGATCACATGGTCCATAGCCACAGCTTTTAAATGACTGGGTTCATATTTAGAATCCTTCTTTAAGATACTTCTGAATAACTTTGCTCTTTTTCTTTCAAGAATATTATTTTTCAGGATTTTGTCCAGTGCAGCAGTGTCAGACTTGAACTCTGTATCAGACAACAGGGACATAGTTTCAATTATACTTCCCTTTACTTTTTTTTTATTATTCTGCTGCTTAGCTTCCAACAGAACTGAGGCATTTGGTAAGTCCTGAAATAAAGATCCTTCTGAATTAATATCATTCATACATTTAATATTTATTTCTTTTGTTTCAGTCATTTTTCCTGAGGTATTTTTTGAAAAGCCTGTCCTGATGTTTTTGTCCTTTGGTAATGTATCAGCTGTGCTGGGAATGCCAGTGGAACATCCCTGATGAGGAAATAAGATTACAGATGTTGCAATAGGTTGACTGGATGCTTGCATAGATTTAGTTCTCTCCTGTGGGGTCATTTTAAAACTCTGATCTTGCATCAGATCCTGAACTCTTTCTCCTGGAATAGAATCAGGGCTGTCCCTGACTCTGCTAGGATTGAAAACAGGATGACTGGTGGCTGATGTGCTAGCTGTTCCAGAAGATGGCTTGCTTCTGTCTTTTATATTTTGCAGAAAATTAAATGCATTACTTACAGAGCTCTTTTGCTTACCAGAGGCAGAGAATTCTGCAGGCTTTTTTCCAGATGTGTGAGAAGCAGATGATTTCTCTTCTGAAGTGTTTACATGTTCAGCAGGAGTTAGAACACTATGTTCAGCTAAAAAATCATGAATAGGTATGTTGTGGTAGTGTTGCAAATCTACATTTCTCAGACAATTATTTAGATGCGCGTTTTTAGAGGCACTTTGATCTGTGTGAAGTAAACCATTATTCCTAGTCTGGCATTTTTCTGGATCATACAGGGCACAGTCACACTGTGTAGTAAAAGATGATTCACTTGGTATTGTGCAATTTCCATTTTGTTCTCCAGCCTCAAGACTGTCAAGGCTTGTCAGGCTTTCTGAATCATCTGTTTCTTTGACTTCTTGATGAAAATTCTGAAATACAGACATAAAAACCAAACTCTCAGATTTATCAGAAATGTGGCTTTGCTGATAATAATTTTTCATTAATGAGAGCTTAGACTAAATCAATATTGAGTCTGGTGTTTTCATGACTTGGGGTCATACCCCCATGAGTGTTTCCATCAAGTCAAAATTTACTTGTGTTAAATAGCAAAAGAAAATGATGTAGTTTGGGAGAGGAGACAGCAGCATAGTTAAACAAATTTAATCTTAAATTATACATAAATTCTGAAATATCACAGAAGGAACTAGAGTTATCTGAACAACAGTACTGTTTCTGAATTTCCCTATGACACAGGGTGGTTTTCATTCTCTGAAAGGCTACTTGAGTTATAAACTGAAAGAGAATCCATGAAAATGCAGGTTTGATAGGGGATCTACCCCAAACCGCAACTTTTCCATAATACTAGACTGAATATGTTTCTCTTCATACAAAGCGCAACAAGCGATGAGGAGTTAAGCCCTGACAGGGCAAACACAGAAAAGTCTCTTGGTTATCATAACCACAGTGATTAACAACTACCCCGAGTGAAACTCCTTTGTCAAGTCTTTCAGAAAGAAGAAAATATTCCTGTTCTATGAGGACAGATCAAGTCCCAGGGCATGAGATTCTCATCCACTTCCCCAACCTTTTCATTAAATTTTAACGGGTGATGAATAACAACAACTGGCACCATCTGAAACACCAGTGGGACAACTTTGTGTATATACCTTCACTATTACTCCTCTATCCAAGCACTGAGATGGTTGAAAATACATACTTTATTAAGTAGAACACTTTAAAATACACATGAACATAAAGGAAAACAGCATGTCAACAATTTTCAGAATCTCATACACTTTTTCCTGGAAGTTCACTCTCACACAGCTCAGAAGAAAGTAATTTTAATCCTTATGTTGGACAAAACTGGTGTGAAAAACTAAGAGAAGCTGAATTAGATATGCAATCTTATGCAACGAAGATTTTTTTTTCATTAGTGACTTTAAATGGAAAATGTTTCAACTAGCAGAATCTGTTAACCTAGGTAAGTGATTATATATCCCCTAGCAATGACATAGAATTAACATTTTGAAAACTCACCAAACATGGAATGCTTTAGCAAATAATAATGCATTTTTGTAGTAAACATCTTTTATTCCCATAGAATTGTTATATTTTAATATTGCATATTTTATAGCTGTACAAATATATTAAATTGCAGAACAAAAGCTTAGTAAGCCCTGAAAGACTTTTTATGATTGAATTAAATCTTATCTTCAACTAAATGTTTAGAGGTCGGTGCAGTCTTCCATTATAGTTATGATCTGAGATAAAGAAACAAAATAGAAGATCAAAGAAGCAAGTGTAGGGAAAGATCCCTTTAGGGAACATTTTCAAACGAAATCTATACAAAGTGGTGTCTTTCAAATAGAAAAGAATAAATAATAATTTGTTAGTTATTTATTAACCTTTATTTTTGGCTAAATTATATTTTTAACCTCTGCTTGAACTTCCCCAAACAAGGAAAAGGCATATACTCAGAGTCAGGCCAATCAGGCCAAATTTAAGAACTAACTTGGACATTTTCAGAGGGAAAAAAACAGTGACAAGAAATTACAGCTGTCAGGCTTGCTTCTTGTTTAATTTGGAAACTGCACCTGTATAGCAAAACGTGTTTCTAAAATGACAAAGTTAGAAGAAAAATTTTGTAAAGATCGGTTTCGAAAAGCCTTCTCTTGATAGCAAGTTAGCTTAAACTGATAAATCTGGAGGGTGCAAGAAAATTTGCAACTTCTAAAAATTAAGATCAAAAAAATTCTACCCCGGTGTGCTCCAGAGGTTGAAAATAGACTTGATCCTACATTATATAAATAAGTACTCTCCTCATAAAACGAAACCTTATGGAAAACAAAATCTCAGTTGAGGTAACATCCAGAAATGTTAGGAACTAAAGAACAAAGAAGTAGTTCTCATTTAAACACACACTCACTTTTACTTAGTTCATGCAAATTTAGTTCATTTACATTTATTTTGTTGCATCATACAATTTCATCCTTTCACACATTAAAGATGCTTAACATTGTCATTAAAAAATTTACATATTTCCCAGTTTAGCCTACTATGTAATGCAAATGAATGTCCCATTTCCTTGTAACAATGTGTAATTAGAACTACTTCTGCAGAAATAAAAAAGCATTCAACAATTATCCTTTTTTTAGTGATCAATAAGTGCAGGGAAATAAACCCAGAAATCTCAATGACTTAGTTTTATTTAATCTGTGAGGATACTATAGGATGATAAGAAAACAAAATGTTCATAGAGTACTATATTGTTATTTACTGGATTTGCATTTTTCCTGTTCTATAAGTACAATTTATTGTATTGCCTGTAGCCTACGTTATCTTATGTTATAATGCACGAAATCTAACACGCCTTTGTCCACACATGCCCACATCCCTAGGAAAGGAATACTTCTGAGGAGTTAAAGAGGTCACTTTCATGTCTTAGGACTTAGAACAGCTGTGTCAAGCAATTTCATTTTAGTAAAGCACTAAAACAAAGAGAAAACATGAGCCTAAGAAATCTTTCATAAGGCTAGTGAAAGGACAACACTGCAACAAGTAAAATTTTAAGTGAACCTGACAAGTGAATTTTCTGCCAAAGGACTTTGTCAAAATGCTATTGCACTAAAGAGCTACTACATGTGTATTTGACATTTTCTGCAAAAGAAGTGCTGACTGTTCATAATTCCAAGAGGTGAATGGGAACACTCTTCTGAAGATAAAATGCTGAAAAAAATGCTACCTACTCTGAAAACCGAGGCCCCTCACACCTCTCACATTACTTGCTATTTTTGGTAATTTCAACTGGTTTTTTTACAGAAATTCTTTGCTTTCTATATGTATCATGTTACACTTCACATTGATTGTGAGGTAAGACATCACTGGACTTACAGATGCAAAACTAACTTTCAAAGCCAGTGAGGTACCTAAACAACTCATTTCAAATTTACCAACTATGGAATGGGAAAGTCCATTACAAAATTAATAAGCTCATTTCCATATGAGTCTGAAAAACATCATGTACATAGCACTATATAATACTGATTTCTCAGAAGATCCGGGCAGACTCAAGGAGCAAGTTACACCGAGAAAGGATTTTGGTGCTTACCTTACACAAGAGATCCATTCTATTGCGCCAAACCCACCAAAGAAGCTATGAAGGTATAGGATGACCAGAGAAAAGCCTACTATCAACACTGCTGTGTTTCCTAGTCTAATGCCTAGGTGCCTGATCTCCTCCCAGGCTAAGGATACAGAAACTACCTATCTATGAATCTATGAGGTTTTGAAAGGACCTGATTTGCCTGCTTGGAAAATCATCACAGGATGCTAGAAATGCAAGTTCAGACTTCTCAGGATAAAAAGAACTCATTTCTAATTCCATAGGCATTCAGGCAATTTTAGTAAGCCATACTATCAGAGGATTTTAAAAGAAGAGTGATCTGAACATTGAATACCAACGTTTCATTCTGATTTCCAGTCTTAATAAGCCCTGAGGTAAATGTACATAACTGTGTAGGAAACATATTTTCAGCTGAACTTCCCTCTGTTGCTTTCGCATCTCAGTACTCAAGAGTGTTGTTTCTCAGGTACTCTGTCCCAGGTGTCTAGCTCTCACACATTAACCTGGTCATTCAGCTCCAGGAGTGCAACTTATAATGCTAGGTTTAAATACTATTAAATTTTTTAAATGATTAAATGTTGAGGCACTATGCACCATAATGCATTAGTCCCTTTTTTTGTTTCTAAACCATTAGTAAATTCAGTTTGAGCAGGCACCATCTACCCCACAAATTTGTCATGTAACAATAGCATGGGACTGCATAATTAAAAGCCACGATAAGGCAAATACTCATAGAGAAAAACTGGGCATGGATTTGAAATACGAATTCTAGAAGTCCTTTAATGTTTAACTAATGACCATTTTAATACTTACAGCTAACAAATTTGAATGAACTGGAGCCATAGCATCAGTAAAAAAGAATAGATTAATACGATTTGACCACTACACAGTTCCAGAATGAATCAGTGTGTGAATACAATTTTTAAAATAATCTTTGGTTCAGGTGAGGAACTACCCTATCAGAGCACTTTATTTTCTAAAAAAACCAGTATACATCTTTGTAGTCAATGCAAAAGGATTACTTTTTCTTTTAGCAATACACATTGTAAAGATGGAAGAGTTTTTAACATGGTCCCACTCTTGTGCACTGCACAGCAGCAGCCAGGGCAGAAGGTGGATTTATATTAGGAAATCCTAAAGGTCAGATACAGAAATACTTCTAGAATCACAGAATATCCCTACTTGAAAGGGATGCACAAGGATCACTGAGTACAAAGCCTGACTCCATACAGGGCAACCTGAAGGCTGAACAATATATCTAAGAGTATTTTCTAATATTTATATTTGCACCTTTCTAGAAATAAATTTATCTAATAAGGCAGTTTCATGCAATTGCCAACATTCACTGCATGCTTCATTAATATAATCACTTACCTTGAAAAAAAATTCAGTGACTTAACATGTTACCTGTTTTACAAATTCAACGTTTTTCAATCAGTTATGTTTCAAGACATAAATTCTTCCTAAGAACTTTACATATTTGATTTATAAGAACTTGTACAAGCTTTCAGCATCTGCCTTCCCCTAAATAGCCTACTCAATTTAAAGGTTAATTTTTTTTGTTAATCTTGCCACGGTTTGAAACAGTGCAAATCTTTGTTTGTTACAAGAACTTTCAGTCTTCTGAAAGAGGTCCCAGTTACACTCTGCTTATTCTTGTCCTCTGAATTTTGGGTGCTTGGTTTGATGCTTTATTTTCTACTTTGTTTATGGTGAGCCATACTTCCTTATGGAGATAGGCAAGTGTTGGACATAAACTGCCCAGCAAACTTCAAGCTACTAAATACCACAGAAGTGCTGCTGCAGGTTTATAATACTTAATATTAAAAAGAATGAAATAATTGATTAGGCTTCTGGGAACCCAGGTCACCATTAGACTACTAGGATAGAAGCAGAATACTGGAAGAAAAAAGTAGCTAAATTCTGTTTTGCTTTACAATTCACAAAAGCCTTATCTTTTAAAGAAACCCTAAAACACAGCTCTGTCATCTTCAAAGGGGCAAAATTACTTCAGAGAGTGATACTTTAATCTTCATGAGAAATCAATAAATTTCCCAACATCCCCTTATAGACACCAGTACATACTATCACTGATAATACCAAGTTAGTATAATGCAGCATCCTGGCAGATCCATATGCACAAACTTTATATCTTCCAGCCCCTTCCTGCAAGCAAACACCTTACTGTAACTGCAGTACACTAAAGATTTGATACTGCTGTTTTTTACTCTGTTCCTTTCATTCAGCTACATTTATGAACATCTTACTCTGTTGCAGTAAAACAAATCACTCCAAAACCAGTCATGAAGTATGGTAAAAATACTTCAGTGCATAGCTATACATAAATATTTCCTATATATATGTATGGATATGGATACATGTATATGAATGCAAACCCAAAAATGGAGTCATGCTAATATGTATGCCAATGCTTATGAAAAAACTATATGCTTGTAAAGGAGGAGCAGGTAGATACTAGAGGACAGTCTAAATTTCCCTGTTACTGTGGTTTGTGAGCTATGCTGTATGTATAACAATCAGAACTTATCCTCAAGCAAAAATTTATTCATGTATTATTCTAAGTCTGAAACAACCTCTTTTGTACTGAAAAGCTGTTTCAGCTTCAATCCTACATTATTAGCTGTTCAAGAGGGGCTTTGAACTGAGGAAAGACACTCTTGAATGAACTCCAGACTGTCAGATATGAAGACTGTCATGTGATTTTATACAGCATAAGCTTGGAATAAGTTATTTTATGAAAAACCTCCCCCAAAACCTCAAAACCTACTCTTGAGGAATACACAATCAAAACAAGTTGGAGTATTTGGATAAAATAATTTAGTCTGGAGATACATTTCAATTTGTCTTTATAGCACATGTGAATTTTGGATTACTGAAATAATGTGGAAGATAGCCGTTTGTCACAATATTGGTTGAAAGCCAAGGAATACTGAACACCTCTGCTCTTGCCAAGAGGAAAATAAGTAAGGAAATCACTCAGGTCTGTCATATAATTTAAATGATCAATATAAAAATGTTAACACTCACATTTACAAGTAAAAAAATGGCCAAAATGTCTAGATTTAAGGTGACCATAGAAACCTATTTCAAGTTGTTGAATGGTCTCTACAAAATCAAGTCTGACTTCTGCTTCAATGCCATTTTATCCTAAGCCTCCCCATCAGAGTCTGTTTTCCCACTAACCAGCCCTGAGCATTCTACAAGTTCTTGATGCTTGGGAGAGACTCTGCACACAGCACTCCTTTTTTCCATGCTGGTCTTGCCTCTGGCTCTGAAGAATTAGACTGACACAATACCCCTTGCAGAAGGAACCTTTGGTTAACTCATTCCAGTCATACTACAGTTTTCCCATCAGTTACCTGAAACATCTCCATTTCACAGACACTGTGAAACTTAAAAGCACAGTACCACAAGCAGCTAACAGTCTCACAAGTGAACTCCTGTGAGGCAGGTGATGTCCATACCATTCAGTGGAACATCACTTAGAAAATATTCTTCATTGTTCCTCAGATACTCATGTGATTTTACATGGAACATGTATAAACACACACAGTACAGTGAGATACAAATTTTTCTTGTAGCAGAGACAACATAAGAATAACCTGCTGAGCTTACAGTTTGGGCTGCAATTTCTGAGAAATGATACTGGTGTTCCATTCCTATTTCAATAAATATTGAAGTGTTTTCTTCCAAGGGGAATGCCATTCATAGAAAGACTGGTACTGAGTACTTCAGCCACTGCACAACATGCTCAGAAAAAAAGGAGAGTCAAGGAAAAAATCCTTCTTCAAATCAATCAGAAAGGGATTTAAATTCGGATTTCATAGATGCCACTTGAGTAACCTAATTATGGCCATATAAAGGAGGGAAGAGGAAAATACAATCCCCATGTGATAATCTATACCTATTTTGTCTGTGAATTAGCTCTTACTTCCAAGTATTTTGTTTAAAAAATGAAACAATAGAGATAAAATGTTATACCAGCAGTTTAATTCAGGCGTAATGTATTTTTCTGGTAGAGCATAGAAATGTTGTACTGGCCAAAAAAATGTTGCATGGCCATAAAACTAAAGAGGCGACAAAAAGAAAAGGACAAAAGATACCTGAACAATACTATTCCTTGTCACATTTGAGCCATTTTAGTGGAAATTTTCTAAATTATTCAGTTCAAGGCAGGTACCAGAAATGGAAAATTTCAACATAATCAGTTAACAGTTCAAAAAAAAAGTTAAGCACCTTGGGACTAATGTCATTTGGTGAAAAGCTGCATGCAGCTTTACCTAAAGACCATGCTACTAGTTTCACCTTAAAGATCTTATTTATGCATGCAATAAAACCAGGAAAGGACTGTGCGACAAATCCTTTTCTCATGAAAGAAGTTAGCAATATTAAATTCTTCAAAATGAAACATACTCCTGAACATAAAACAATAACTTGATGTAGTGGCTCAGATGCAACTATTGCACAAAATAAAATCTACTGCTCTCAATACTTAATGCAAAAAATTTTGGAAAACAGCAGAAGGGTCACTAAACCCTTGGTTACTGATGAATCTATACAAATATATAGAGATGTAAAACAGGGAACACAGCAAATCTACTGGTAAAGGTTCACATAGAACTTTATTGCCCTGTAGGAAAGTAAAGAATTTTAGGAATCTTTATAATCCTGTTGGGCCTGTAAAAACAGAAACAAAGAGAGGTCAAAGGATCTCAATGGATGGCTAAGTTGCAAAGCATGTGCACAGTGAAATACTTTAATTTCAAAAATTACTTTGGACAACAGGTAGTAGCAAGACTACTGAAGTCTACTGATTTCAGTAAGAGTATTCTAAATCATTATAAATCATAAATTTTATTAGTAAGAGTATTATAACTACTATTCACAAAACAGGAAGTCACAATGCACATGCACACCAGCCACCAGCACAATCCAAGTATTAAACTTCCAAAACTCAGGCCTTAGAACAAGGTCAATAGTTTTCTTGACTATTGTCCTAATCAGAGCCCAACATATGCAATTTCAAGAAAGAAAGTCCAAATGTCTGAAGTATAAATATTTACATTTTGAAACTATTTATCAGAGGAAAGAAGCTGAGCAACCCCTAGTGGTAGCAGAAAAATATCTTCTGGAAAAAAAGCAAAATTTTTTTCACAGGTATTTTCAAAAATACATTAATTTGTAAACACAAATTCCTATACTATATACAGTGTCCCAAGTTGATGATAACGTTTAGAAAAAGTATAAGCAAAAAATTATGCATGACTCATAGCAGTTTTTTCTTAGAATTCAATTAGGAAGTGATAATTCTGTTTGATAAAACACTCCAATACAGAAGTCTTAAAATACATTAATAAGAATCTTTTTATATATTTTTCTCAAAGATAATGTATTTTGTTTTCTAATTCTAAGACGTTCTAATGCAGCTACTGCCAAATTCAGCATCATCATTTAGGGACGGATTTGCAAACACTATACCAGTGAAATGCAAATGTGATTTTATTTAAAAAAAAAAAAAAGGTTAGACCTTTTTGTATTTTTGTAAAGTGGTTATCTAGAATTCAGTTTACCAGCTCTTTGCTATAAATTGTCATTTTCTCTTCCTTCTTTTATGCTTAGAAATAAGAAAGAACACTAATCACTGCCAGTACAAACTATACTTTCTCTCCACTCAACTTTTTTGAACCTCACTCCAGCTGAGATTTTCTGTGCTAGCCATCAGCTGCTCAAGATTTTAATGAATAACCATTAGAACAAAGCAGATACAAAGGCAGAGATGAATGCTCCTAGAAACATCAATGTCAAACCATATCTGAACTCTCTAAAGTCTTTCACAAGTTATCCATACGCTTGTATTAAAAAGAAAAGCCCTTGCTCTATGGCCACCAATGATTCCATGCCTCCAGCCATGACCAAAAGAGAGAGAGCCCAGGTAATTTCAGACACCATGACTCTGGATACCAGTAGATATTATAGAAATAAAAGAATGAGCTCCAAATTATGCCCTCTTTTTCCCAGAAAATGTAATGTTGAAGACAGTATTTCCAAAATCAAAGAAAACACTGAGATATAAAATCACACTTAAAGGTGCACTAAGAAATCACTTTAGAGCTCAGTTCTTGATTTTCACTGTTTCTAAGGTGACTTTTTAAACTAATTTTTGGTCTAAAAATTAGTTTAGGCAGAAAAAGCTTGTTGCTGGAACACCTGCAGCTATTCCAAAGACGACAAAAAAGGATCTCAAGAGACTTGAAGTCAATCTCTAACATATCACTACACACTGGGAAAAAACCAACCAAACAAAAAAATCCCCCAACATTTGACATACCATCATTATACTGCTATTGCATTTTGTGCTGAGCTGTCACAATCATCACAGCAGAAACTTGGGTGTGCACTGAAAACCATCAGTTTAATTTCAGAGGTAGCACAAGACTTGTGATCAACTAATGGCTACCAATGTCAGACACAAGAAGTCTGACATAGAAATCTTACATTAACAGGAAAAAAGGACAACATAACAGGTATCTTGGATGAATTTGTGAAAACTTTCTCATAAATATTTTTAAAGATCTCTGACTTCTTACTGGAAAATATGTATAATTTTACTAAAAATAATCTATTGATAAGGCAGAGTACAGTATGCCTCCTGTGCTGTCTAATTGATAAAGACTGCTTAACAGAACTTTAATTTTTATCACATTCAAGAAACTTTCTGTCACACTTAAAAGCATCTTGCGATGAATCACATGAAAACATCATACCTCCAAGTTGTTGAGATGCTGTTTTTCAAGGAGCTGTCGCATTTCTTTCAGATTTTTCTGGAAGAGAAGTTGGTGACTATCCATGTCTATTCTACTGCTCTCTTGTATTGTTTCATCACAGCCACACATTGCTGAATTCTGCTTCTGATGGAAAGAATCACTTCTAGATGCTGATGAGGACGAAGCATCATCTGTGGTTCTTGATACAAACAAGAAAATTACTACTTTGTTTCTATGCATCAACTGTATAATTTTAAATATGTTTCTTACCAAAAGTATACGCCATCAATAAATGATGAAAAGCCTGACAAATGCTGTTAATACTATCTGAAAGTGTCCAACACTTTCCATTTTAAAACTTCTGTTATCTATAAATAGACTTTTCTGATTGGGTTGTTGGGTGACTGCCTGAGGCTGCATTAATATGGAAAATGTCAGCCAACAGTTTGGTAATTTACAGAAATGGAACATGGAGGGTTGTTTTTCAGAAAACAAAAGAAAAAAACAAACAAGAAAATGGGCTTTATTTTTCCATAGAGTTGGCTTACGTAGAGTGTAACCATATTGAAGCTGTCAGGTGCTCCCTTACTTCAAAGACCAAGAAAGCTTTGTAGTAACCAGAGAGCCCAAATCTACTGATGATGTGTAATGTTATTATTGTGGTATGTTAAAGAATTGGTATTTGCTACCTGAAAAAAAATCTTTAGAGTAGCTAGTGTAGCTACTGTGTCAGTGTCAGCCCTGTGACCAGGTCTTAGCTGAAGATAATATGTTACACATATGTACAGAAATTCAATAACCTCTTTCCTTCATTTCTATTCATTTCTTCAGCTTAAGGCCTTTCTTCTGACCATTCTCTTATTGCATCTAAAATGATCCCTTTTCTTTTCAGTGGATCTGTTTCAAGAGGGAAAATGATCTAGTAAGACCTTTTTTTTTTCTGTATTTATCACAACACTTATAATTTTAGGTCAATGGAAAATGGAAACTTCCAAATCATCAAGACTATTGATATTTTTCAGGAGATTTTATATAAGATTCCAAAAAGGGTTGGCTTAATTGCACTGACCTAAGGAGAGTCTAAACTGGAATTTATTATTTTTGCTGAGATGGCTGATAGCAAAAAAGAGAACAACTTCACACATGTATTGAACTCAGAAAACTACATGCTGTTTTCTTCTGAATGGCAGACATACTCCCTATCCCAAAACTTTTTTGTTTTTGTGGATCAGACTGATTGACACCTGGCCCCTCAAAAATCTGGTTTCTTGGTTTTTTGGACACACACAGCTTTCATTATATTTATTTGAGTGCTTATAACATTTATATTTATGAAAATTTCTATATGTTTAGGCCATTTATATTTATAAAAGTTTCAACATTCCAATTTTTCCACAGACTATTTTTAGTTTGTCACATTTAGGTTTATATCCCAAGACTGAACTTAATCAAACACAACTATTTTTAAATACACAAACGGGGAAATATATCTTGTAAAAAGAGCAGCATGCCATTTACACACTAATGTATAAACATCCCAGTGTCTGTTGGCTAATGAGCTCTCCAAAATCTTTGCTTAAGCATTCAATAGTTAAACCCTACTAGAAGCAAAATGGCTCTATTGCAAGCACAGAATACACTTATTAGGTGTTTCAGGACTTTTGCCTTTCTCCAAGAGGAGTTAATATGTCTCCATTGCTTAATTTATTTTTTTACACCTTTTAAAACACAGACATTATGAATTCTAGAATCTTTTAAAATTCGCAGATATTCAGTTGGGTCTGAAGCTATATTTATCTTGCATACTTGATACAGTATTCATTTCTTCCTTTAAAAGAGGAGGAACAATGAATTCTATACATTCTGTTTCTGATGGAGGGTAAATTCTAAAGATGACATAAGATTTTTGGCTTGAGTGTTTATGGAATTGTAAGAAGCAATAGAAATACAGAAAGGTATTGTGTACTTCATATGAGTTAGTTATTACTGGTCCCAAAATTTGCACTTAAAGGGATTATAAGAAATGTCTGAAGCTTTACAGCTCAAAACTGGCGAGCTTTGAAGAACCTTCACTGCTGAGGACCTTCTCAAAATGGTCTTCTGTTTGATCTGTACTAGCTGTCTTGTGACCTGCTAATAGGTCATAGTGGACTCAACTTTTAAACCTTTCTGATGCTGGGGTCACTTATTTTCATTTTTTTTTCCTTGAGAAATTTCTAATTTCAAACTTACAGAAATATAATTAACTTCGAGATTCTTAGCTCTCTCAAATTTGGTTACTAGGGGAACACAAACTGTAAAAGAATATGAACATATAAATTTAATTTCCTTAGGAAATCAGGTTAAGAAAATGAAGACTGGGAAAAGAACACACTATCATTATTAAAGGATAAAGAATTATTTTAATTATACAAATAAAAATGGAGTGACAGCACTGTAAGAAATGGTAAGTGGTTTGAACAAGTCCTGAGATACTGATGTGATACACAAGGAGCAGTTTGAAAAAAGAAGAAAATGAAGACAGAAATGATAAAGGCAAGGGGAAGAAACCCGAGACAGGGTTTAGAGACATCTACATTTTTTGCCATGAATTAAACTTAGATTTAACAGGTAGATTTCTTGTTTGTTTGTTTTTGTTGCTGCAATTGTCCTATGGATGTTGATTGACAAATAGCATGAGTGTTAAGCTCTAAGAGTTACAAAATATTTTCTCAACTGACCTGAAATCACCTGAAAATGTATTAATCAGCAGAGATAGGTAAACAAATGTCACAATGAAGAACACATTGAAGCCCAAAAGCAGGGAGACGCCTTTCAGACAGAATTTATCTTTGTTCCGAACATCTGTACAATTTATATCACGCAGAAAATAAGTGAAATGCAGAAAGGAATAACAAAAGAACAACAAAAGTAACCCCCTGAGCTGAAATGTTAAAGAAATGAGAGGTTAGGAAAGGGATAATCAGGAACTAGTAGGAAAACAGCAGATATATAAACTACGTATGAAGAAACATTCTGTAATAAGTCAAGGTGTCTTAGAAACAGTGTTTGGGTAGAATGAAAACTATGCAAATAAAATTTTATGTGATATAAAATGAAATTACAGGTCAAATTGTTACCAGGATGCTCTTGATACATGTAGAGAATGAGAAATATAAAGGAATGACAGCTGGAAAGAAGGTCCTTGGGTGAACCTATAAACTAAAGTATCCTTGAATGTCAAAAGGAAAAAAAATCTGGATAAGAAATCACCTAGACAGAATATCTCGTAATTCTGACAACAGCAAATGGTTTGATAACCATGGCAGTCTGAGTTGGGCTATAACTGACTGGAGACTGGGCTAGCCTTGACTATTCCCAGAATTCCACTGAGGGGAAAAGGTTTGTGTCATCTCCTCTGCTGTCTTAACAAATGGACACAAACAACTCAAAGAAGTTGCATAATGTTTCATTGGAAAAGTTCACAGAAATGCTTTCTTTGCCACGAGAAATGCTCTACAACTTCTTAAAGGGAATTGTCTGCTGTTTATTGAATACAGTAAGAAATTTACTTCCTTTGATCATCAGAGTAAACAGGAATGCTTACCTGAAGTTGATTTTGTTTATGCTTGGCAAGCACAGTCCTGGTGTTAAAACTGATTCTTTAATTTGTTCAAGAGCTTCTTCTAACTGGAAAGCTGCTTTTGTCTGGACTGGAGGGATCAGAGGTAAAAACACACAATGGGAAAAGAGTTTTTTTAAATTGAAATATTTTACCATAAATGGTTTGATTAAGTTTCTGAAGTTCGGAAGCCTAAATCCAGACAGTTACAATAAACAGAGTAGTTTAGCATTATTAGACATACAAGAGCACCTCAAGTTCCTCTGAAACAAAATCTCAGTCTATTTAAGTGTTTACAGTCACACATGTATTCAACAGTTTTGCTATTTGCTTTTAAACTGCACTGTTGAAAAAAGAGGAGGTTAAAAAATCTAACTTTGTTTTTACATCATGATTATTCCACTCATGCACTAAGCCAAAGTTATGCCTTGCAGATATTTTACAGAGGCCAAATTGTAACTTAATAATTGAAGCAGTGGGGAAAGAAGAAGTCCAGACAGGCACAATGTTTTGCCACTTTCAAGTGAGTAGAAGTAAAGTAGGGTAGAGAGTAGCAGAGGCAGAATTTCTATAAAGGAAAACCAAGAGAAAAAATTGTGATTCATTCTATTGCTACACAGTCTGGGCTGTCAGTAGAGCTATGAAGAAGCCCTAAACCAGTACTGTTCTATTTTGTTATTTTAATCTGACATTTGATCTAGAAGTCAGAGACATTACCTCACAGCTGGCACAATTGCAGTTGGGAGAGTAAATCTGTTAAAGAATACCTAAGTAATAGACCATATCTTAAGCATTTGAACACTGGAAAGTTGACGGGAAATCAGACTTGGCCAATGCTGTTACAAACTCCTGCCAATCTGCACTGATTCCAAGAAAGCAGGAACTGAGCTGAAGTGATCATTGCTTCCCAGCAAGAGAACAGCTTAGAAAGTGGACTAATTCAGGAAAAAAAGTTATGTACCATATTAATATATACTAGGACTGCATTTACTTAATGATAAACAAAATGCATATTCTTTAATATTTCATATTCAAAGGTTCAAAGAGGGGTCATTACGCTATCCTAGTAACTGTCAGTGGCCTTGTAACACCTCTCATGCAGCTGTGAAAGCACAGTACTGCAACCAATATGCACACTGCAGTCAAAAAAGTGGGGAAAACCCAGGAAGCCACAATACCTCAAGGAGGTCATGTACTTATTGTGACTGGAATACAGTGAAATATCTCAAAACACAATTTTTACGAAAAAAAAATCTGTTTTTCTTTTTATTTCCTCTACTCAACTGTCATATGTACCAGATCTGAGCTTCTTGGCAGTTGTTTTGTTTTTGTGAATTCAATTACTTTGAGTTAACTGTTAACTCAAGTTAAGAAGTTAAAAAGTTAATTGTTCTGTTTGCTTCAATTATATTCTACTAAAAGGAAAATATCAGGGATTGGACTACTGGCCTCCAGGGGTCCCTTCCAACCTTAACTATTTTCTGATTCTGTGAATATAAAAACACTTGTATTGTGAATAATGGTTAATTTTTAATTTAAAAACCTGTTTGTTTGTGCTGAGAAAAGGACTGATGAGCACGTTGGAACTTAGCAGTTGCCTCCTGAAATTTCATTTTCCTCTGCTGCAGAACTTGTTCTCTAAATCTTTGCTCTTTTTCTTCTTCTTCCTTCTGTCTTTCTTCAAAGGCTCTGTGTTTAAGAAGCAAAAGTAGATCATTCCTATGTTTACAAATTACATTTACCAAAATATTAGTACCTTACCTGCTTACCAACTTGCTATTTTAGTGCAAAAGCTTGCTTGTCCATAAATTAAATGCTATTAACTTCAGCACAGCTGGATTTTTATAGCTTGTCTGAATGTAAATGGGACAGTGGATGGTGAAGAAGAATTGCAACATATTTTTATTTTTTAGCCTCAACTAGGGATTTGATTCTTTTTTATATGGGAATTAATATGCAGACTCGACCAGTTCTTGTCGCCAATGCGACTTTTACAACAGCCTTTACAGTACGACATAACTGTATCACAGTGAGAGATCAGTAGGAAGCTTAACTGCAAATGCTCTGTGTGCTTTTCACAAGCTGTTGGGGAAATAATAACAGTTTAAAAGTTGTTATTTAGAAATAACACAAAGGAACTATAGCTTTTATCTATAAATATGCAAGAGTTAGTATCAACTTGTAGTTGTTAAGAAGCTTCCTGAAAGACAACCAGATTAGCAGCACAAAATGGGATAAAATAGTAACGTGAAACTAAATTTAACAGAATCAGTTACTAATAATAAATATGTTAAATGTGTCCTCCCACTGGTTGGAAAGCAAAGCAGGCTCTAGTCAAAAACAACCATCATCAGAAAGGTTTTCTTCAGTAGGCATGAGCTTCATGAAGCTGTGTGGAATCTTTTCTCCTGGTGACAGAATCATCAACTTTTACTGACCACCTCCTTGAGTGAAATACACCCAGCATTTTACTGGCACAGTGCCTGTGTAGGCAAGTCATATTTAATGGTTTTAAACTAAAAGAGAGTAAATTCAGACTAGATATAAGGAAGAATTTTTTTACAGTGAGGGTGGTGAAACACTGGAGCAGGTCACCCAGAAAGGTTGTGGATGCCCCTCCCCTGGAAACATTCTATTCTAAAAGCAGTAATACTGTAAAAGTAATGGTCTTCAAGTGAAACTTCCAAAGCCTGCCATGCAAAGATCACTACAGCTCGGAGCTTCCCATCTGTGTATTAGAAATGTGATTTAACAGGTCACTAGTACACTAAGTAGGTTCCCCGTCTAGCCAGCATTAGTGGAAAGAAATGTTTAGCCATATGTTCTTTGTTCCTCTCAGCACAATAAGAAACCTTTCTATAACTCCAATCACTAGCAGAACTTCATAGCTCTTCTTGCTTAATGGAGCAAAGCTGCTACTTTACAGAGCTACTCCTTAACTCAAGCTATTTTAATTATTCTTCCTTTGTTTTTCAGGGAAAAAGTTCAAACTGAAATATTCAACTTGACCCTCTCTAGTATTGCTTCAAAGTGATGACTGATCTCCTGTGAAAACAAACACAAAAATAATTTGAAATAGGTACTTTTTATTTTAGAAAGCTTAAAGGCTGTAATTGCACAATAGTAAAAAAATCTGCCAACTAATTCCCAAGTACACACTTATACAGGAATATCCACTTTAATCCACTTGGAAGCCAAAGTGTAGCAGAGAGAGACACAAAGAACTTTCACTATTTTGAAAACTCATACATACATGGCTGTCAAAACTTGTTAGAACTAAGAAGTAGGACTAGAGTTCATTGTCCACTTTCAGTATTCCTGAATTTCACTCACCTTAAAATCTAATGCAGAAATCTGCAATTTTATCTTGACTAAATGAAAATCACAAGAGAGGAAATAGACTTGCTTATCCTATTAAGTACTTTAAACATTCTTCTAGATGCCCTTTAATATTTCTAGAAGCTGATCAAGAAGGCCTTTAGTTGAACTGTAGTTGTTAAATTCAGACATGTGGGAAATTCGACAACTTTACACCTGAAGTAATTCCAGCGTAAAACTCCAAAAAAGAAAAAAGTAAATTCTGACAGAGTTTTTATTTTTTTTTAAATGATTTTGAATATAACTTAGCTGCACTCTTCCACATTCCTAATAACAAGCACTAAAAAAAGGACTGTTGTGCCATGTAACGGGGAATGAGCAAGTCCAAATGCTGATGCAAGAGGTCTTTTTCACCACAGCTAATCACGATCACTATTTGGTTTGGATAAAGACAAGAAGGAGAAAAAAGGATCTTATTTTAATGTAAGGAAATGTATTAAAGTTATTCGGTGAAGCCTTATTAACTTCTTGACCTCGCAGAATGTAAATTGTAACACCCAGGTGCATTATGTAAAATAAATAATTTAAAAAATGCACATTTACATCTTAGAGAAAAACAGTTAAAGCAAATGTTTGTTCATGCACTCTCCTTAAGGCACCAGCTTAAGTTCATATCACAGATGTAACACTGGCAAAAGAGTATGGCTTTAAGATGGATAGTTAGCAGAAAAATTTCCTGACTGGTGTTTTTTTAACCGAATTTTTCTGTCTACTAGAAACAGCCCAGTGGTGCAGCAATTTTTGAAACAGCTGCCAAAATGTTTATGGAGAATCTGGAATACGAAACTTAAAATACTTAGCCGTCTCACATATACAGACATTATGTGGAAGGCATTTTTATGTTAAAAACACTATGACTAGATGATGGAACTATTTCCTGGTTAATTTTATGAAATTGTCTTCACAGTGAAGTGACGGATGCTACATTCCCAGGTGGACTAAATGCTTACTACTGCCTTAGATGAAAATGATAATTAAAAAAGGAATATATAAAGTGTGTATGGAATGCTATAAAATGAACCTTTTGATATTGAGTTGATATTATTCTTCCATTGCCATATCATGTTGCAAACCAGTGCACAGTAATTTTAAAATTGAGGTAGGGAGGTATTTGTATACTCAATGACTACAGTAGGATCAAGAAAAGGCTAGAATGCCATGTCACACTCAAAATTCCCTTCATGGGCAAACAGGAAGCAATCTTATGTCCTTAAAAAGATCTGTGGACATTGCCCAAAAATCAACTTTTTTATCTGAGACACTTACCAAGACCAGGAACACAAATCTATTCCTTCATCTTCTTTGATTATTGTATGCTGAATACAAAAATATAGCCTGGATATACAGGCTATAAATACAAAAAGACAGCCTGGAATTGCCGTGAGAGCTTCAGAAGGACCAACCCTTATGATACTGTAGGGGCTCACAGAGGGCTCTCCTGCAATATGCCCCAAAGGCTCACAGGAGGGCTTCCTGCCCTATGTACCAGTTGTCACATTCCAAGTCTTGTTCATAGGTAAAACCCAAGCACACCTTGTATAGTCAAGCTTTTTTTTTTGTTAGCATAATTCAAATCTTAAGAGTCTAATTACTATTAATCCAGAATTGTTACTGAAAAATAATAACACTGTTAGAATATTTCTACACAGAAAAAAGCTCAATAATGATGATAAAACAGTTTGAACTGTTATTCACACATTGAGTTTCTATCCCCTTTCCTGATGCTCATTCCTGCATTGCTCTTCCGCAACCCCAGGGTTGTAGTTTCATTCTGGTTGCGCTGGGGTGTTAGGGTGAACTGGCAGCATCTGGAGTTCCTTTAGCAGGACCACCAGGATATTTATGCTAATGCTTTCTTCTCCCTCACCTTAGGATCCACTTGGAGTAATTTTTATATTTGCTAATACACTTTTACACCTCTGCTCTATCATCGTCAATCTGTAGCTCCACAGTACTTCCAAATATTCCATACATGGTGCCTCCTATGTATATTACATATTATTCTTTTGTTCTTTGTTACCTCTAAAGCCAGGTTTGTCAGATCTAGTTCTGCATTTCTTTAGCTGACTATTGGGGTCTCCAGTGCCAAGCCTGTGTACCATCTCTTATCATCCCTTGCCTGTACTCCTCCATGCCACATCATGCACCTCCAGTTTTCAAGGCCTCTGCTACTGTACCGGGCCTGCATTTCTCTACACTACTTCATTATTTTAGAGTCACAAATATCTCAATCTCTGCATAGAATAACTGCTTGTTACTGCTATCTATATAAAACTATGGCCATACAATAAAAAGATAAACAAAGGCAAAATAAATTAGCCACAGACACCTGGTCTGTTAGAGAAATTGCTGTTACAGCTGAAGCAAGCAAAACAAAGCTGCTGTCAGGTCAAGAAAAGTTCAAACAGAGCAAGCTTGACAAGCATATGTTCCAAGGCCTTGCAAATTCAGCAGAATTCTGTGGCCCATTATCAGAAATGGCAATACTGAATTTCAGGTCCACATGGTTACAGTGATCACCCACTTTTCACAGTTCCATTCTGATGTAGAAAGAAATATAAAATTCTTAACACTCTGCCCTCTCTGTTTACCAGGTGCTGATAGCGTTCTCGTATTTCTGGCCGTAGACTGCTTTTCATTCTCTATCAACAAAACTGATGAATAATTTAAAGATCTTTTATTAAATAATCAATGTTAATCAGCCAGCAGGTGGAGCACAAAGCTTGTGCATATGTTGAAAATAAAGTACCAGTGAAAGAACAGTAGATTGGGAATAGATTGCAAACCGATATAGATTTCCTTCCCCAGTTTCAAGAGATGGATTAGCTATTTCAAGGTAATTCAAAATGCTTAACCAAGACAACTGACTGTAAGGTTTATTTTAAAATGCACATAGACAACTGCATTTCCAAAATGTACCAGCTACCTGAAGACAGTCACATCATAGTAAAGTGGGATGCACATTCTGCACTGAGCAGTAACAGCACGAAGTCTATAGTCCCCAGCAAAACTAACAGCTGGTATTTAAAAAGCAGTGTGTTATAGAAACATAAAATATGATATCCTATTCATTTGCATCAAGTATGTGCTTAGTCAGTAGCTCTCACTTCCAGAACCCTGTTATTTAAACAAAATATCTGCCAGCTACTGCCCCAGAGAATATTTGATTCTTAATCTGATCTTGAAATTGCAACTTCATGTATCAGTGAGACAGTACAGAAATTACTTTCTTGATACTCAGGCAACATGTATAAACTGTAGGCTAGGTTTTTTTGATGTGTTGAAGTACTGTTGTTAACACAAAACTAGGGAGCTTGGTCAGTCCAAGAGATGCAAAGAAACAGATGACATGAGAGGGGTTGAAAAAGATCTGTGATTTAAGTTACTGAGACTTTTCTTTCCAAAGCTATCCTTGCTCTCTTCTGAGCAAGTGATGCTTTTGTCTTTTACTACTAAACCAATTAACTGAGCAGAGCTTGTAGAAGTTGAGTAATTTTAATGGTGAAGGTGCTGCATTTTAGAAGTATTGACAACAAATCAATACTAGATTGTCAGGGAAAATTTCATAATAAGTACATACAGAAAAGGTCGAAAACAGAAAACCTCAGTCTGCAAGAACCTTGCATATGCATATGCAGTTCTCATTAGCTTAAAAAGTGCTTTGGTATAACCTTGTTTAAAGGAGGTCTGCTGGTGGTTCCTGAAAAAAACACAAAGAAAAACCCACAGAAAAGTTTTCCTCTGCAAAGCAATATGAAGAGAATGAACCTAAATGACACAAGATTAAGAAGACAGCAGAAACTCTCCTGTATCTTCACTAGCACTTCTTCCTAAAGGGAATTCATTGCTTTTATTTTTTTAGGAGAAAATTTATAAACTTAAGGTTGACACTAAATTTAGCAATGCTCGATCAACTTGATAAAATTCTACAAAGAAATGACAGTCCTGTAGATGAGGGCAGAGCAGTAGATACTGTCTCTTTGGACTTTACTAAGGCTGCTGGTACTGTCTCCCCTATGATCCCCATAAACGAGATGCTTTTGTACAGGCTGAATTAGCAGACACAGAGGTGGAATGTAAACGATCTGAATGGTCAGGCCCAGACGGCGGTGATTAATGACACAAAGTCTTAATGGAGGCCAGTACATAGCGGTGAACCCTAGAAGTCAGTACTGGGCCCAGTCCTCTTTAACATCTTCATTAAATATAGAATCATTTGGGTTAGAAAAGACCTCTAGGATCATCAAGTCCAACAACAAACCCAGCACTGCCAAGTCCACCACTAAACCACATCTTGAAGTATCACATGCAACTGCTCCAATGGGCAGCCTTTTCCAATGCTTGACAACCCTCTTCATGAAGAAAATTTTCCTAGCATCCAATCTAAACCTCTCCTGGTGCAATTTGAGCCTATTTCCTCTCATGCTATACCACTTTTTACTTGGGAGAAGGGACCAACCTTGCTGCAAAGAAGGTCAATGGTATCCTGAACTGCACTAGGCAAAGCTTAGCCAGCAGGTAGAGAGAAGTCGTCCTTCCCCTCTGCTCAGCACTAGGCAGGCCACAGCTGAAGGACTGTGTCCAGCTCTGGGCTCCTCAGTACAAGAGAGACATGGACAGACTGGAGACAGCCCAATGAAGGACCACAAAGATGATGAAGGGACTGGAGAATCTCTCTAGGAGGAAAGGATGAGAGATCTGGGATTGTTCAGCCTGGAAAAGAGAAAGCTCAAAGGAACCTTATTAATAGCTATAAATAGCTGGAAGGAAGGTGCAAAAAGGAGAGAGCCAGGCTGTCTTCAGTGACGCACACTGATGGGACCAAACTGAAACACAGAAGCTTCCTTTGGAATATCAGGAAACACTTTTTTTTTTT
>VZTE01001346.1:670917-689374 GCA_013397775.1 Eulacestoma nigropectus | reverse complement strand
GTAGAAGAAATGGTTATAACCACTTTTTTTTTTTTTTTAACCACAGGGTGCAGAAATCAACAACAACAATCAAAAGATTAAAATTGTATAAAATATTATAGAAAAATATTAAAAAGTCCATAAGTATAGTTACACAAAGAAAAACAAACAAACAAACAAACAAAACCAAAACCAAAAAACCCCCCTCTGTTCTTAAGACTGTAATTTTTTTTTTTTTTTTTTTTTAAACCAGAGCAGGGTGTGTCGTCTTGGGATATTGCCCTGCCTTGGATGAGCTGTCAGCAACAGGCTAAATGCCTTGGTGATTTCCTGGCGAGACATTTCTTGGCTGGTGTATTTGAGCTTAAACCAATTCTTCCTTTTTTTTTTTGTTTTTACAATGTGCAGCTGTTCTGTATCTTTGACTAGGAAGGTAAAAACAGTACTCTGCGTTTGTGAAATACTTTTCTTCACAGACCCCTCCCCATATTTGTAGCACAGTTTGTAAAGTGGGTGTTGCTATTACCATTTTACGGTCACGACCACTGGTGGTCAGATTGCCAAATGTGCTTAATATTTATAGTATCCCAGTTACCGCAGTTGAGAAGATGACCCTAAAATTGAAGTCTTTCACCTCTGGTTCAGAATACCAACCTCAAATTCACCATTTCTTTGCCCCATCTGCTCTGTTGTGTTGCAGAAGGTGGAAAAGTGATTGTCACTTTACCACTGTGTGCTTTTCAACCCACACACATATTTAAAATCCCAGTTTTCCTGATAAAATGTGCTGTTTCATTTAGGATGCAGTAGAAGGCTTTATCAGGATGAAGAACTGAGTCTCTCAAGCAGAACTGAAGCAGAGCTGGGAAACTGCAGAATTTGGGCCCATGTCAACCTAGGAAGATTGAAGTTCGTGGTCAACTCATGCAGAATTTGAACTTCCTTAGATTTACTGAAAACTTTGATCTAATTCAGCACAACTTGCAGCTTCACCTTAAGATACCTTCTGAGATTTAGAACTAAGGACAGTGTTTATATATCTTTCTGTCTTTCCCTTGTTTACTTTTTTATTAAGTCTTCATAGTCCTCATTTATGGTTATAGGATAATTCCTCCTCGTGAGTAACCTCATATCTTTCAGAATGTGGGACAGGAAGGTGACAAGCTGAGGGCCATGTAATTCAGAAGTGTATGATTATTCTGGGACAGCAAGAAAGCTGATCTTAAGTAGTTACAGAATGGAAGGTCCTGCTCTGGCAGCTGATTTGAAAGAAGTTGTATAAACTTTACTGTGGGCTAGACACTGATATTCCAGTGAAGGATAAAGATCGGCTCTCAAAGCTTTGTGGGATGGATTCTGAATTTATTACAAGGCTTATTTGAAGGCTGGACCATAGCTGTGCTGCTGCAGAAACACATTTTTCTTTCCTTCCTGTTCCAGTGGAGGATTAACCTTCTAATGTTGTATAGTTTTCCTCCAAGCTGTGTAGGCACCTGCATGGGAGAAGTTCAGTTAATGTTCTGACTATTTTAACCATTCCTTCCTGAAGTTTGTCACCTCTGCCTATTTATGTACACAGAATGAGGAAGAAAAACTATTTGTTTGCCCTTAATGTGATACGTAGATAGCTATGAAAATCTTTTCACCTTCTTCTTGAGGCTGAACTATGGATCACAACATGCATCTTCTTGGGAGAGCATCAACTGATGCACTAATTAACCCCTAGTAAGTCTCATATTGGAAAACTGTTATGTACCATGTGGTACTTTAGAACAAATAAAAAATTTGATTTTGAGAGATACAGAAGAGCCAAAGTTGTTCAGAATTTCACAGGTAGTTGAGTGTGCTCCTCTCAGGTACAAGTGCTTAGTGCCATTTAGCTATCAATTTTTAAAGAAAACATTGGATTAAAAAGTGTATTAATCCCCACTCCCAACAAATGTTGGCTGCTCCCAAAAAATTTTAGTAGCAAAAGCTATTTCCAGTGTATTCCAGCTTTAGATAGGGGTGTAGATGAACCACATTATCAAGACAAATTCAGAACATTGTCTTGTTGCAGCAGTGTAAGGTGCAGTTGAACAGTGTATTCTGAAGATCCTTAGACAGTGTATTTCCCAGTGGTACATTGGAAGCTGAGGTTTCATTTATTCAGCCAGATCACAACCAAGTTAAATGCTCTAATGTGTCTAAATTGTCTAAATCTGTTGGACCTTTAAGAAGTTTTTTTTTTTTTGTTAGACTATCAGATCAAGTTTTTAAGATACAAAAGTAGTGGACTTGAGTGTGTGAAAACCGTAAGTGCCTCATAGTTTTAATTAAGCTTCTGTGGACTAAATTTAATAATCTTCTTTTTCATGCCGTTCTCTTGTACTTTGACTTTTTTCAGGGATAAAAATCATGCTACTGAATGATTGTCTCAATCTCAGTACCTGTGCTACAACAGGTGGGCTACCAGTGAGACCAAAATACTGCTATAATCCTCCTGGTAAAAGATTTTCTATGTAATACAAAGTACTAATTTAAAATAATGTTTTTTTCAGTTTTCTATTTTGAACTTTGATGACATATTCCAAAATTGCCTCCACAGCCTGTTCTAGTGCATTACCACCACAACAATACAAAATAATGATAATAATAAAAAAACTTCATAAAAATTTAATAACATTGAGTAATACTAGTTATTCTTTCAAGTAGCCCAGACCACTCATGCCAAATATACACAAATGCTCAAAAATAGCATATAAGAAAATCTGTCAGAGTTTATCACAATGAAAATATATATGTTTGATGTGTCATGTAGAGGTGATAAGCAGTAATTTCCCTCAGGATGCGAGTAGTAGTATATAAAATCTACTGTGCAGTTGAAATGTGGTTTATTAAATCCAGGCAGTAAAGGAGTGCTGTGTTGGCTGCCCTTTGTGCTGTAGACATTCCCAAATAGTTAGATCAGGCCTTCATAGTGTACAATTCTTTCCACAGAAATTTGAAACCCATCAAAACATTTGCATTTCTTCAAGTAAAAGATGAACCACCACTTTAGGGCAACTTCATTGATTTGTCTTAATATTTTTATATTCAGTTTAGGAGAGACTGTCATTAATCATGGCAAACCTTGTTCACCTAAGGTAAGATTTCCAATTACTTTGTTTAGATAATGAATGTAACTGAATGACTTCTCAGAAAAGTGACATGTTTTGAAAATGTGGATTGCCTTATTCAAGATAGATATGAAAATACAGAAGGTATTTTCAGATAGAGAAAAGAAACTACACTGAAATTTTAGGAATTCAGTACATTACAACATTTTTGTGTTAATGTCCTTTATCACAGCTCAATTTTTAGGTCATATTTTTAATCTCATCTGCATGACTGTAAATGCAGAATAACTGTTGGTTTTGGAAGAGGCAGTTTTTGCTTGAATGGCTGAGATCAGACTTAATTGCTTGTTTCATGTTGGCTTTTGTTAAAGATAAATATTGATTAAAAATATTTGCTTGACAGTATTTAATTGAACATCTGGTGAGTAGCTGTGATAGCCCTTGAACAAGCCATACTTTCAAGTGTTCTATTTATAAGTTTCAAGTGATCTGTTTATAACTCATATAATTTGTCTTTCTTTCTTTTGTGCTTATTTCAAAATTAAAGAAACATATTCTTTTATTTCTCTACCATTCTCCAGGCACAAAATGCAATTATACTAGTAATTCAGAAACCTTTTTTTGTAAAATCCCTTCGTTAACAATTTTATTTTAATTTTTACTTTCACTTTTAAAGAG
The DNA here is from genome assembly GCA_013397775.1 of Eulacestoma nigropectus. NCBI lineage: Eukaryota > Metazoa > Chordata > Aves > Passeriformes > Eulacestoma > Eulacestoma nigropectus. The sequence goes on along the minus strand of VZTE01001346.1, from coordinate 685,619 downwards.
CAAAAATCAGGAATAAAACCCTGTTCAGTGCTTGCTGGTGTAGTGCCAATTCCAGAAAGAGAACACTGAAGCAGGAAAGAACAACTATGTTGAAGATGTATTCAAGTCTAAATAAGTTTTGTTTTTTATTAAAATCTTAACATTTCTAAGGATCCTATTTACACTTGAAAACACAATATATGGACATACTACAAATGATTTGCTGAGATTAAGAAATCATCAAACAAAGATTCATATGAAAATATGTTGCTTAGTCTCTTGACAATAATGCATATTTTTGGAATTACTTTTAGTAATTTCTTTAAGTGATGATTCAGAGGCATTCCCTTATTTTATGTCCTATGGCAGCATGGAAGAAAAACTATCAAATATGAAAATATATTTTTAAAATAACATTAATAGGTGTAACTACTTTTACTAACGCTATTACTGTTACTTTTTCAGATAATTGTGTGCCCACAAATACTGTACCTTTATTCTTTCCCCAATAAGAACACTTAAAATATTTTTTCTTAATGCTTAATTGGTCTGCAAATCTTCTCAGGACTGCTTGTATGCATAAGTTAAAAACTTATGCAAGTATTTCTCTGATCAGAGTCTAAATAATTAATTTAGGGATTTTCAAGAGTAAAAGTATTTTGCTAATATCTGGTATTTTGCTAATATCTGATAAATCCAAAAGCCTGCTCCTTTCCAGTGAAAATAAGTTCCTTAGCATTTGAGATCTCTGTTGAGTGTGGTGATTCCTAAAACGTGAGCTTCTAAAATGCAGAATTTGCAAGTTCTTGCCTCCAGTTCACAGTGCTCACAAGTGGAATACTTCACCAGAAATGGTGATGGTATCTTTTTAGTTTATAGAGGTTATTCTCTGCCTCTGACACTACCTTTTTCTTTCAAGGTATGGCTAAGCAGAGAACACCTCATTGGTTTTGGTCTCAGCTCTGTCAATTATCGCTTGATAAAGCTTTAAAAAAACAGGTTTTGAAGGAAGGCCTGTAGAGCAATCTACTTCATTTTGACAGACTGAGCTATTTTATATATGCTTTATGTTCAATTTATTTCTCCCTCCATTGTTTGGTACAACAGGACACAAGGAATGTTGGAGCTGTGGAGGAACCACTCCAGGCAGAAAAGAAAAATAAATCTGCAGATATTTCAAAACAAAAAGAACAATGCCTTGTACCATGTGATGTTCAAGCTAAAATTTTACGAGAGGACAAACATTACATGTGCAGTATGTATTCATCAAGAATACTTTTAGTGATGAGCTATGCAGTGCCATGCTATGCAATCCTTTCCTGTGCCATGCTATGCTGTGCAAGTTTATTTTTAATCTTCTTGAACACACATGACAGCCTTGTGACCCTGCTGCCCAAACTGTGTATTGTTCAGAAAATTTGGGTTACCCTGTTTTTGGGGTGCAGCTGGTATGACAAAGTATAATCATTGGTGAAGACAGGTAAATCCAAGCAGTAGCACAACCCATCTAGATCTGTTATCCTCTGAATGTCAGTGTCTCTCTCCATTACAGAGGAAGAGGAGGATGTCTGTCCCTCATTTAAACATCGTAGCTGGGTGTGGGGTGTAAAGTGGGAGATAATTAATTAGTTAGTTAGTCAGTTACATGAGAGTAAATGTGTACTTCAGCTTACCTTTTATAAAGGCTTACACAGGACATTCTCTATTCACTACCTTGATAAACTACACAGCAAATTATACAATCAGCCTCAGAAAATAATTGTGTAAATTCTTGGTTTTCACATATGATTTTAAAATATATATTCTTAATTATATGTCATGATGATGATGATGATGATTTTTAGCATAAGCACAAAAACCAGGAGTAGTACAGTGAATGAGCAAATGTAAGGTGACAAGAAACCTTATATATCTGTCTTTGAACATATGCATTTATATTTCTGTGATATCGCTTAACTGGTTGTCCAGTTTGCCCAAGGATAAGATTAACTTCTTCTTCAAAATGTGAGAAGAGCCATCACTTCTTAAAATGTCTTTACTGCAATCAGAAAGTCTGAAGTTTTTAGCACCTTTGGCTTTAATCTGTGGTCTCTCTATTACTTTCATTTCACTTTTAGGTGCCATAAGGTAAAACACCTTCAGTATTCACTTAGATATCATAAGTAAGTATGTTGTCATTCAGTCATGAATATATCTAGAGTTATAAAAAAAAAGTGGATGAACATATTTCTTTTGAAGGAAATTTGCAGAACTCTCTTGCTGAATATGCCAGAAATACAAAAAAACTGGTAAGAGACATGATGGATGATCAACAGTCTTCTTTGGATTACCTTTCTAATCAGGTACTTTTTTTCTTTATCATAAATATTTGTACTTGTTATTTCTCACTGCAGGTCTTGTCTTTCCAAGGAGAAATAGGGCTCATAAAACCATTAAGTTGTGATTAAACCAGTATGATTAGAGTGTCTGTCACCAGTCCTTGTACCTCTGGTAGGGTGTGAGTTCCGTTTCTACGAGTAGTTATAAGCACCCCCTGTTTCACAACTTAGTGTCACACATGGCAGTAGGGAAAGTGGAGGACTGTTCTTTCTCATTCATACAAATTACTACATATCACAAAAATGAACTTCAGATTTTGTTTACTAGGAGTCAAAAAAAATCTTTAGAATGTAAAATTCCTCACTGCAACCTGATTAAAGATCTTTTCTTTGAATTTGCAGGTAAATGAACTCATGAACAAACTTGTTCTTTTGAACACAGTAATTTTGAGAAAGCATCTGGATCCACTTCCTTACAAAGCAGTTCAATCTCATGGTAAGTACTTTTCAGATATAGTCTTGACACCTTCTATTTTTATCTTTGTATCTTGAAAGGGAGCTAATTAAAGCAAAGGTAAGCAATTGTAACATTGACATTTATCCTATGTTAGTAACATACAAACTGGAAACTTAACGAACTATTTTAAAACGTTATCATAAATACTGCTTTAAATCATTTGCAACTGACAACTTTGGGCATCCTATTTAGCACGCTGATTTTTATGTAAAATACCAAGTATGATATCAGTTAGTAAGTGATCTGGGGCTGCTAAATGGCACATCCTTTTGCAATGAAATAAAGTGTGCTTTGCATCTGCAGCATCCTTGTTCGAATGGAATGGAAGTCACTTACACACTGGACAGTTAATCTTATTTTAAATGTCCATCCAAACTAAAGGAAATATGACCTCTAAGCAGTCATGCTGGCTGTGGAAACTGCTTGTTTGAATATGTTTAACATGTACCTGGCTTGACACTTAGAGATAAATTGTTTTTAATTTATATTGTTTTTTNTGGCTGTGGAAACTGCTTGTTTGAGTATGTTTAACATGTACCTGGCTTAACACTTAGAGATAAATTGTTTTTCATGTATACATTGTGATGGAAAGGCTTTTACAAGTATAAATACAAATATATCTGTAGGAAAAAGACTTCATTTCCCAGGTAATATGTCTTTTTCACAGTTCAGGTTTTAGAAATAAAATGAAAAATCTGTAAAGTGACCCAAATACATAATCTTTAATTTCATATAGATATGTATAATATCTATTAAGATTAGAAAGAACTTTGTCTCTACAGTGTCATTTATACTTACTTAGGAACTTAATGGTGTTTAGAGAATTTTAATTTGCAAGATAAATTCATGACAAATCATGATTTTAAAGTTTGCCTGAGAAGAAAATTATATTTTAAATAATTCATATGTCACCAAGAAAAGTAATATTCCTGTGCTTAATCTATATTTTTTAAAAACATATTTTGATAATGAGCTTCCTTAAATGCCTTTTGTCTCTAGGTTTGGACTGCACTCATATTAAAGATACTGTTGGTTCAGTTTCAAAAACTCCAAGTGGTCTATACATTATCCATCCAGAAGGATCAAATTATCCTTTTGAGGTAATACATTTATTATTATAGTCATAATTTGCTTGAGAATCTGCATTTAGAATTTTTTAAATAGATTTAAAGTGTTTTCCATGACAATTTCTCAACAGGTGAATACAAAATGTATTAAATCATCTGCACCTGTCTGCTATTACTATAATTTTGAAAAGTTTCTCATTTTCTACAAAGAAATTTAATATCTGTCTTAAGAACCCATTGTCAGTTTTCATATGCAGTGAAAAATACCAAAGAGGAAAACTCAAGGTGTTTTCCAGCACCTCTTTTGGATATGGAGAAGTGCTGTTCTTTTCTGTTTTAGAGATGGAAAACTGAAGAACAATTGACTGATCCATTTGGCTTTTATTATGACTTTTAGATTTTGAATTATTCTGCTGTATAACATTGCCTTCTCTTGTGATGGGATTTTGCTGATGCAGTCATCCAAGTGTAGGTGCAGATGTGCCTTGGTTTGAGGAGCAGGTGCTTAGCTCTTGTCTGAGTATCATTATAATCCAGTCTTGAGGCATAGAGGCATCTAAAATTTTAGTTTTCCTATCTAGTTTGCAGGATTTATATTCCTAAGACGAGGATATATATTCCTAAAACAAACTGCAGCAATCATGCTTCCTATCACTGCCTGCACTTTACGTAATTGCTCAGAGTAATAGCATTCATCTAGAAGAAGGGAATTTTGGGTTAATTTCCTCAGACTCAGCATATATAGATCCATGCAAACACAAGGAATATTTTGTTTTATGTGTTTATTTCCATTTCAGGTTGTTCTATTTGGAGAAGGCCTTATGCATAGTGGAAAGGCAGATATGGCACTTTCAAAACTTCAACTTCACAGTACATGTTGAGGTCATTATTTTTTGAAAAAAAAATGAGCAATTTAAGCCAACTAATAACTAGCAAAGTTTAATACCTAACTTTACAGTGTTCCTTTGTATGTAACAAAGGAAGGATGAATCCCTTTATCTCTAGCCAAGTGGAGCCCTTCAAAATGCTACAAAAAAGGAGCTCAAACTGGTTAAGAAAAGGTTTCAGAATTATGCTGGGATCTCAAAAGGGAAATTGAACTTGATTCTGCAATCCCCAATAGAAAAACCTGTCATTCTCTCTATACAATGCAGTGAGCTCAGGAAAAAGATCTGTAACTCATCGGCAAGTTCCTTCCATGTAAAAGAAAGGCAAAGACACGTCGCAGTGTTCACAGAACAACCATATTTATAGTATGAACAAAACGCTACCATAGCAAAAAATGCATCTGTTTCAGAATTTCTTCTGGATTGAGGGGGATTCCAGAAACACGAAAGAAAAATCATAGTAGTTTGATTAAAAGAACAAGGTAACAATAAATAATGAAGAGAATGTCTGAAGTCATTTCTTGTGTGGTAGATGTTGCACAGAACTTAAAAGACAGTGCCAATAAGCTCTCAGAGAAAAATATCTAAAATATGTGTTGCATAAAGAATGTTATTTTTAAGAAAACTATTTAATGTGAATTCTTTCATGTGTGGAGGTATAAAAAGAGTACAAGAGAAATGGTAGATGAACAAAAATATCAAGACGTTAAAATATAAACAAGAAATTATAAAATATCTTCTAGAGGCTAATAGCCAAGAGTTCTAAATGTTCTGCAGACCAGCAAAATAAAAAAAAATACAAAGGCAGAAAATCATAGTAAGAAACTAAAAAACAGAAAACAAAGCCAACATGAAATAATTTATTTAAATAAGGACATTTTCAGCAATAAGGTAACTTTTTATGCAATGGAACCCAAATGGAAACGTCTTTAGAATAATTTGCATAAAGATGTCAGTTAAATGAAAACTATTTAGACAAAGTGATCCTATTCTTATTTTTCATGTTTAATACCTCACGTTTCCGAAAATGAGTATAGATTTTGATGCTTAGCTTGGGCTAATTGAACTCCAAATTCCAGGAGCAATAAGAATATCGAGCTTTAGTGGTAGTGGTGGGTTTCTGTCACCTCAGAAAGTTACTCCCAAACAGGCTTTTGAGCATTTAATCATGAGGTGATTAAAACCAATTTCACTTTAGGAAAAATGAATCATGACCAATTTCTGATACATTTTTCAATTAGTAAACATAGATCAATTATATTTCTCAGTTGGATCAGACAAGCTAAACAGTTGTTTAGAATATACCTCTTATACACACTGCAGGTGGAAAGAGAAAAAGTATTTGGTAGAAGCATCCTCCTTCTCATTTAAGTTAAGTTGTATCTGGCACAATCATGTCCTTCATACCTTTCATGATATGAGACATAGAGCAAACTGTAAGGCAGATTAACAATTTTAAGTCTTTACAATTGCAACATTTCCATAAGGGATTAAGAAAACTACAGAGCTATAACTGTATTTTTCTGTATCTATCTACTATTTTTATTTAGCTGTTGTATGTATTGGTGCTGTATCTAACTGGCTGATGACCTCTCATGTAGAACCAGATCTTCTGTGAATTATCAACACTCACACATATTGGACCGAAGATTGATGTTGTGACCAAATGGGCTCCTCGTAGTATTTCTGACTCATAGTCAGAGGAGTAGCCAAGCATGCAATCATCTTCTCAAGACAGTGGATGAGGCAATGGGATTATTTTGAATGAGGTTTAGGTATTTTCATCTAAATATTCATTTTGGAATCTTCTATATTTCTTTTTATTCCTGTTCTATCCTCCTTGGGTGACTGAAATAACCATGTGATTCTCCAGGGAATAAATGTCACAATTTTTTTTCATGCGCATGAACCTTACTATGATTCATTTAGTATTTGTTTTTCAAGGATTGCCCAAAGTATCTTACTTGAAGTTCCAAGATTCCTCAGGTTGTATTAGATCAAACTGCAGCTCTGTCCTCTTGTTTTCTTGTCGTTCATCAAGAAGATGTTGTTAAGTCACAGCGGCTCTGACTATGATGTTGATGTTTTCCTGCCAAGGAGCAAGTCTGGTTTCCTGAAAAATATCTAGCTACTACAGGCAAAGGGGGTGCAACATATAATGCTCAGCCTGCCACAAAATTTTTTGAGGGTTAAACTGACTTACACCTAGTTTCCACTTTTATCGGCTGGCTAAGACTGCAAATCTCTCTTTTCTGAAACATTTCATTTGGTACATTTCCTGTAACATCAACAAAAATTTCTTACTTTACTCCATCACTTGTGCATCCGCTTAATGTTATGGCAGCTAAAATTATATTCTGAACTTACTTTTGTTTCCACAAGAAGCTTACTGGCTCCATAGCTCTAAGCATTTTCCAGGTTAATTCTCCAGATATTAGACACATTTGGAGACAAAAATGAGCCTCTGTTTTTAAACACTAATTATGCATACTATCCCTTTGAACTACTTTGACTAGATTAGCTAGTGCAGTGTCTAAATGTGCAATATGATCTTTCTACATTAGATTCCCAGACTTTATAATCCCAGTTAGAACTGGTCAAGGTTTGGCGCTGGGGACATCCTTAGGAAAGTCAATTACATATTTTAAGTTAGATGGGCTGAGGAGAAAACATGCCACATAATGTGATATTCCAAAGCAGAGCAGATGGCAGCTGGACCACTGCCATTTGACATACTGTTGGGCACAAATTTTAGCAAAGACTCACAAAGACTCAAATTTGAGAGTTGATCTTATGTATTCAGTGGTACTGCTCAGTTGCAGGCAGTTACATGTTCACATTGGGACTTCCCTGGATTGGGGCCACTTCTTATTGCAGAGGTTTTTGCTGCTGCAAATTATTGTTATTGCTGGGTTGTTGCTATCACTGTTTTCCATTTCTTCACCCTTATTAAAGGCTCTAAATTTCCCAGGCAACACAAACACAGTATTGTCTGGAAGAAGGCACGATGGTGAGGGAGAACATATAAGACGTGTCTATTTTGCTTTGCTGAAATGAAAGTTTATTCAGTGTTGCTGCCTGTATCAATGATATTTTGCCTGATTAATACATGACATTGCGAGTTGCTTCCCTTTCATGCTATAAATGTTACAGTGACGTTTATCAAAGCTTATTATATCTCTTATGAACAGACTATTGGACACAGCAGTTTCTACTGGTTAAAGAAATATCCACATCAAACAGTTCAACAAGAACATATGAGAAAATACTGCAGCTTCATTTTTTTATTTTCTTAGAGCTTTTTTTAAAGATATTTGAAAAGTATATTACTTAGCAAAATTCTGAATAGTCCACCTTTATTTAATTGTTTTCTTCATAAAAGCTGTTTCAAGAATGCTTAGTCATATCTATGTCTATTTTAGGTTTTGTGTGACATGGATTTTCGAGGAGGTGGATGGACTGTGGTTCAGAAAAGAACTGGTGGAATCGTTCAGTTTCAGAGAACATGGTCTGAATATCTGGATGGATTTGGTGACCTTAATGGTATTAATTTTAAATATTCAAAAGTGCTTTGGAATAAACATTACTCCTGCTTTTATGTGAGCAACATTCCACTAAATTGTATGGTAGTTTTAGTAGTATAAAGTTCTTGTTTCTTAAAAGTCTTATTTTTACTTGTGGATTTTTTTTTCATCAAATCTCTTGTGTGATCTTCCCAATAATGACTATTACCCCACTAGAGTCTTTAGCTATTGCAGTCTCATAAGAGTGTTTAAAATATTATATTTTCTGCCTGAAATAATTTATAGATTGTATTTCCTCTCTTTTCAGATTAAAAAAAAAGAGTGCCTTTGTTGGTTTGAACCACATTTGCAAAATATTTCCTTAGAGCAGAGAAAAATCAATAGTATTTCACCATAGGGCATGCAAAATTATAAACAACAGAAATATTTCAGTAGCTAACACCAACACAACTGTGATATTAATTTTTTATTGCCACCTTCAATCCTGCAAGTCTAAACCCATTTGCTTTTTCAGGAGTTTATCTGGGATTGTGATGGAAGCACACAGCTTTTCTGTACAAAAAAGTGCTGCTCATATGGGGCTACAAGTGTGATTTATGGAGGCAGCAAATCTTGAGAACAGGGCTTAAATTTCAAGAATAGTTTGCATTTTTTTGTATTTCATAAAATGCTAACATTTATATTTTCTCAGCATTGCCCCTAGGAATGGTACTGAATTCTGTTCATGCAAGTGGATCTTTAGCACATCCAGTTTTTGTGGTCTTCTAAGATACAGTGCAGATGAATATTTGAAATCTGTCATCTGGACAATTTTCTAAAAAATATCACAGAGAAAAAAAAGATGCACACATGGGAATTCTTTACATGGATTTCCTAAGGAAGTAGGAAGGATTACTCTGTTCCTTCTTAGTCTTTCAAAGGAATATAAGCCTATCATGCAGCTTTTATTACATTTGGTTCAGGAAGAAAAGTAAAAAACCACGAACAATCACTTTTTCTTTTACAGTTTCCATTTCTAGACTATGTATTATTTTTCTCTTTAAGGAGAATTTTGGCTTGGACTGAGGAAGATTTTTGACATAGTAAATCAAAAAGCCACTCATTTCAGTCTTTATGTGGATTTGGAATCAGAAAATGACAAGCATGCCTATGCATCATATGATGGATTTTGGATAGAGGATGAAGCATGTGCTTTTAAGCTGCATCTGGGGCATTATTCAGGAAATGCTGGTAAGAACTTCCTTCTTTGAAGTATTTAAAGGTAGTTGCTCCCTTTCTTAATATGAAAAAATGCATTCAAAAGAATAATAATTAACTTCAAAAATTTTATTCCTAATGTGTTTTTCTCTGGTATAATGAACACTTATGCAGATAAATGTTTAATGATATGGTGATTAGTTATGCCAATATTAATCTTTACATAGTATGAAATTGCTTTATCACTTCAATGTCTTTAATGGAATAATTGAATAAACACTCCTGTAATAAAAAAAAACAAAATAAGAAAAAGAAAGGATCTTGATGGAATGGGATATATATATATATAAAATAAATAGGGGATTTTGTGGGTTAGTGTTTATTTATGTAATGGTGCAATTATTTAGATGCCCATTATCTCGTCACAGATGTGCTGATGTTAGTGGCAGTCTTCTGATAATGCTTTGGATAATTCAGAAGTGCCCAGATAGTCGTGTATAAAGGATAGAGAAAGAAACTGAGTGAAACAAAGTTGGCCTACAGTGTGTAACAGTTGCTGGGTGATACATAGACACAAATTAATTCCAGACCTCTCTTAATAGCGTAACTATACTAAGCGTGCAAAGATTTGCATTAAGTATTGCATCACGTCTTACTGCTTTTTTCCATGTTATACAAGAATGGTTCTTATTATCAACGAAATAGTTACTCTCTAAAGGTGTTGGTGCTTTACTCTGTATTTGTGAAAAACACTATTTCTTCAGTAAGTTCTTTAGTAAGACAAAAGAGTCAGTAATAATTGACCTTTGTGTTTTAACAATTCCATCTCGTTTCATGACTCACTCTGGGGCTTTGGGAATGTTACTGGAAAATCTGAAGTTACAATCCTTTTTGTTTACTTTTATCTTTTCTTCCTCTGTCTTTGAGAACAGAAGCCTTTACCTTCATAGCCAGCATGCATCACTGAAAGCAACAAAAATATAAAGATGTTTCATTGATTTTCAACTTCTTCCGTATTTCTCAGTATTTTATTCTTTTTTTCCCCTACATCTTCAGCACTTTTAGAGCTCGTTATCTGGTACTTTTGAACTGCTTTTGAAGAATTCTACTTTTCTAATGAAGTCAGAGGAAAAGTTTGTGAGGTGTGCATCAATTAAGAAACGTTTCTCCATAAATAACTTTTAAATTGTTCTATCTATTTACTTAGGTGATGCATTTAGAGGATATAGAAGAGAAGATAACCAAAATTCCATGCCTTTCAGCACTTTTGATGTTGATAATGATGGATGCAGGCCAATGTGCACTATTAAAGAACAGCCTGTAAAGAGCTGCAGTAACTTCAGTGATAACACTGGATGGTGGTTCAACAAGTGTGGCCTTGCAAATCTTAATGGTGTTCATCGCTACACAGGTAGATTTCTTGCAACTGGGATTCACTGGGATACATGGACAATGAAGAAAAAACCAGTCAAAATTAAATCAGTTTCAATGAAAATTCGGAGAACCAATTATCCATATTTCCATTAACATATGAAAACAGAAATATACCTCTTCTTGCAATTATGTGGAATGATGTATCACTACAATCATAAATACTTTGCATCTTCACATGAACTTTCAGTCTTAAAACTTTATTAGATATTTCTACAATACAGTTACTCATTTTTATTATGAAATATCAGCATTTATAGTGTTCCCACTTGAGAAAGAAAGTCCTAAGAAGAACTGGGTTTTCAGCAAAAGGATTGAGCTGAGTGTTTATCAGCTGTTATTCATCTGCATCTTAGACAATCTCAGAACCAGCAGAAAAAATTATAAAAAGAAGTGTAATGCTGACTTTTGAATGTGCTTTTTCTATGCTCTCCACATACCTAAATTGGCAAGAAATTTCAGCAAATTTTATTTGAAAAAACCATATGCCTGCCATTTTCATCATAATATTTTGGAAAAATACTTGTTCTTCACCTTAAGTTAATTTTTCAGAATCAGCTCTTCTTTCTATATTCCTTATCAGGCAAGATAGCAATTGTTTCAATGTATAAATAATGTTTGGTATACCATCAGGACCTTATTTTTTATACAAGTAAGGGTGATAGTGATATTCAAGAACTACAACCGATTTTATATTTAATTTTCAGTCAATGTGTTCCTTAATCCAGTTTTGACTCTACCATTGTCTATTTCACAATTCACTACAAATGAAAACTTTTTTCCAAAGGAAACTTACAGCTTTTCTTATAACATTTGCAATTTTAATTTTTTGGATATATGGGCCTGATCTTATGTTTTTCATTCTTAGTGGCATTCACTTTGTGAACAATTATGTGGTAATGAATAAAACGAACTTAAGTTGTGTAAACACATTTAAAACTAAGGATTGTGAATTCTTTGAATTTCTGTTAGTGAAAATAGAATAATATCAATAAAAGTGAATATTGTCAGTACAGCAGTGTTTCTGGAACTGGCATCTAATCTGTAGCAGCTAGGCACGGTATTTCTCATCTTTGCTTCAGTTTCAGCAGACCAGCTCTGTAGTAGCATGTGGAATGAAAACAGTTAAAAACTCTATGAATTTCCTCTTTGCTGTTTTTTTATTTTAACCAAGCATTAATACAGTGAGCAGAAACCATCATCAATTCAGAACCACCATGGTTTAGGACTTCTTCCCAAAGATTTATGTAACTATAGGAGGAAATTAAGCTTTTCATAGGGTATGTTACAAGGTTAAGGGAGAGAAAACGTTCCTCTTTTCTTGTATGCTTGACTAGCCTTGAACGCTTGGAGGTAAAACGTTGCTAAAAGCAGGTTTCCTCTCTGCTAGAGGGAAACTGAGGACTATCCTTATGGGGGGGCTTACAGAAGAAGCATGGTAGGAAGTAGCTTGAGGAAAAATATCACAGGCCTTGTAGAGGGACTGTGAGAAAGGGGATAGGTCCTGCTCTTGGGGGAGATGGAATTCTCTGAGCACAGCAGGGGTTTGTTGTCAGACACCGGAGTCTTTGAAATTAGAGCTGAAGAGATTGCATGTACACCCTCTTCAGCCCGCCCTCACACCAGCCTTACTAGGAATGCAACTGCTTTGAACGGCAGCCTGGACCCAGCAGACCTGTAAAGGTAGATACTAAAATGAAAAAGCTTCTGCACTAAGATTAACAAGCACTGGAGCTTAGAAAGGGTATTAATTCTGGCTGCAAGCCTGGATATTGTCACTGTATTAGGGCTCTTATGTCAGAAAAAGTCCTCATCCTGTGGCACAACAATTGTACTGGAGAATGCCAGTGGCTAAATTTCATGGAAATTTAATGGCTTTAATGAAAGCCTCAAAGTTTGATGGTGTGGCCTCTGTTCTGACAACCAGGTCTGAGCCTGTGAGCAGGAGTCTAAGCAGGTACTTTGGATGTATATAGCTATATTCTACTGACACCCTGAGGCTGCTTTTGGCTTAATTAGAATTCCTGCTTAAAAATGAAAGTGGCAAATGAAGATTGCAGACCTGTGCTGGCAGATATTACCACATTTAATTATGACGTTTAGTGTCCCCATTGTCAGCATTGGCTAGATTAGCTGGCAGCAACAAATCTTAAAGGAGATGGACCTGAAAAGATAATTAGAGCTTAAAGAATCATTCTTGCAAATAGACATTGTTTTAAAATGTAGTGTATGCCTAGAAAGTCAGAGTGCTAGAGATTAGTTGGCAGCTTCCTGGTGCATATCTGGAATACAGCAATGACAAGAGAACATTTTGCATGTGATAGATGGCTGTTGTGTTCAAAGGTTCATTCCATTTCCTCCCCAGTAACAAAAAAGCTATGAAAACAAATAAATTTTCAGTTAAACACAGAGAATTTTCAAGGACATTAAGCTGTTTCCAGGGGCCTATGTTTCATATTTGCGGCTGATGGTTCCCAACTGCGATAAGATAACATAAGATATATGTGGCCATATATTTAGGACTGGTAATCAGTTGGTTATTTCCCAAACAGTCTTGTTTCAACTATAATATAAGGGAAAATGTAGGGTATAGCATATTAAGAGAAACCAATTGAGTGTTTCAAATAAAGAGTATCTTGGTTTAACTGCACTTAAAATCTACTCTGGAAATGAAACTTCTAACTATGAGAAGTTGTCATTAAAGGGCATGTAATCTCTGACGTTATGAAACTGCATTTCTTTTGTTTTCTTTTTCCAATAGTTTTTCTTTAATTTGCAAATTTCAATTTGGTGAACTCAAATTATTTAGTTATTTCACCATTCTGGTCACAAGAAACCTTTCTGGTGACTTTAATTTTGTTTTGCATGTCTCCCTCTGGAGCATGCCCTATGTTGTCCCATTGCCACACTGGAAGCCAGCGGAGACAATCCGTTGGCACAGGAGAAGTACTTTGTGGGATTTCTGTTGGTATGGCTGTATAAAGAATGTAAGTTATTTACAGAAGGGGTACTGGAAACCTGCACACCCATTTCCAGGCTGGGTATTGATCTGCCAGGTGTTCTGATCTGTAAAGACAGGATGCACTTCATTTAGCAGCTCACTGTAAAATGAGTTACGATTGAAGAAAGGCATCCATGGCTTTCAGTGGACACAGGTTTTGCTGACATGTTCTATATTCATTGACCAGAAGTTAAGTTGTTACTTTACAACATGCTCTAATGAGTATTTCTTATATGGAATGGCGCAAATGACACTGTACTATTCGGGAGTGTACAAAGATATAATACAAGTATAGAAAGGAATGGTCCTTTCATTACAGAAAGCTTTTTTGCTCCATCATTTCAAATTTTAGATTTGTGCATGTGTAGAAATCACACATGAGCAGACAAACCCTGGTACGTATTTCCAGTGCAATTCTCAGGGAGACAGAAGGCTGCTAATACCAGTATCAAAGGGGCTCACAACCATGTATTTTCCATGTGTTATCATCCATTGGCTCAGCTTTTCCCCAGCCTCATCTGGTCCGACAGTTTTGGGTTTTGTGCTTGTGGCAGGCTGTCCTTGGCAGGGGGCTCACAGGCGAGGCTGTCTAACAAAAACAAGCCTTCAGAAGCAAAGACCAGGCTCAGCTTTGAGTCCAGTAAAGCTTTTTATAAAAACCATTCAAAACTGAGAGGCTTTTCCCAGGTACACATCTTTCGTCCGCTGCCAAGCGCCTGAATCCCACGAGGTTCCAAACCCGGCAGGGCGAGGGGCGGGACGGGCAACGCGTGTGCTCGGG
>VZTE01001346.1:636064-670810 GCA_013397775.1 Eulacestoma nigropectus | reverse complement strand
CTCCCTCTCCCTTTCTTTCCTTTCCTGAACTTTCCTCTCCTCATTTTCTGAGTGCATTTTGTCTACAGTCTCCTCCAACAGTGATGTCACATTACCTCCCTGAATTGCACCAGCCCAGGACACACGGGTGGCAGGAGGCACAGCCTGTTCTGTGTTCTCTTTGCAGCCCAGAACTGCAGTCACTGATGTTTGCTTTCTGTGAGAAAACCCTTAGAGCACTTCCCGTCAGGGTTTCCATGTACTCTGGTTTTCATTATTTACTGTGTGCAGTGCCATGCAATGCTTTAGGGGGAATTTTATATTTAGCTCTAGGGAAGAGGGGCTAATGGCAATGAATCTTTACACTGAAAAGTTTGCTAAAGATAGCAAAAGTTTGCATGCATTCAAAAAAGTCTTGAATGGATTCATGGAACATGAACCTCTAAGGTCATTGAATCCCACCACTAAGGTCATTGAATCCCACCACTTAACCTAATAGTGTCACTGTTGGGGCGGTCACGACACACATGGACAGTGCCTCGGACAAGGGCAAAAGGTCGTTTATTCAGGAAGCACTCTCCTTTTATACACCTTTGTGTGTTATCATTGGTGTTACATATTCATTGGCTGCTAAATTACTACAATAGACTCACTGGCTATATTAACTACAATATACTGCCATTGGACACCCATGGTGTAAGTGTACAAGCATTCAGAAAAATAACAGGTGCAGGGTATGCTGCTGTTTTCTCCTTCTATTGTTTAGATTCCTTGCTTCTGTTGATACTGCATTTTCATGGATAGAAGCTAATTGTTTTTCTTCTCTGAGGCTTTTCTGACGAAGAGAAGCTAACCATATCCAAGTTAAGGTCTGTGAAGCCTTCAGGCTTGCTGTCGGCCTCAACATAACAGTGTCAGGTCTACCACTAAACCATGTCCCTAAGCACCACATCTACACATTTTTTAACTCCTCCATGGATGGTGATTCCACCATCTGTTCCAATGCTTGACCACCCTTTCAGTGAAGAAATTTTTCCTAATATCCAGCCTAAACCTACCCTGGTGTTATGATGTTCACAGACATTGTCACTAGATCAGAGAGCCCCTGCACCAGAGGCTTCTGGAGACTAAGTCTTGTTTTACCTTGATAGCTTCCACAGGCATCTGCTCTAGGCTCCCACGAGGTCTGAGGCTTGCTTAGATGGACCTCTGGATGAAGACTGTGTAATGGGAATATATGGGGTGGGTAATCTTCTGCAAATGCTCAGAAGTTGCATTTATAGAGCTGGATGTATGAAGCACTTCCTAGTTAAGGTGGGATGGATGAGCTTTGGCTGTGGTTTAATGTCGCTGTGCTTAACTCCTTTTGCACTTGGGTGCCTGCCAGACCCTCACTCCTCTGATGCACCTGACTTTTCATGAAGAAGTAACGCATGGCATTTCCTAGGCAGGCATTAGAGGATACTTTGACCAGGTGCTGGTCAGAACACTTATCAGATCAGGACTTCTGAGTTCACCAGGTACCCACACTAAGTGCAGAGGGAGAAGATATCACCCTCTCCCTCCTTGTGCCTCTTTTCCTGGACCATGTACAACAACATAGGTTTGTGTCCCTCAACTGAAACAGGGCTGGGGAAACTATGAGATATACAGAAAAATTAAGTAAATTCTTCCAGTCTCAGCTATTTTGTGGTATGTAGCTGCAGACAAAAAAAGTCAAAATCCAATTAATTTTCTATAATGAACAGATGTAAAATAGAATTTTTTTTTTCTGTGTTTTTTGAGTTGCAAAACTAAATACATGAGTTATGAAACAGAACTCAACACAGGCACACAAGTACGAAACGGAGTATTTAATAAATAAGGCTTCATATTGTATGTCTCCTGCCTATGACAACAGATTCATTTTTGTATTTCGAGCTATTTCTACCTCATAATATTCAATAAGATCCTGTATTGTTGCAAGGTTAAATATTTTTCAAACTTTTCTAGCATTCTGATTTAATTCTGATCCAATCACATTGGCAGTCCTCTAAAATGCCGAGAAATAAACAGAATTCAGCAGGCCAGAGTACAAAAGTTGAGAAGGTCCTAGCAATATAAAAGAATATTTTGTACAAAGCCTTTTAGCTATTACAATTTTAATAACTCCTTTCTTATCCGGAAATTTCAATCAGAAGCAAAAGCACACTCTATTTTCTAGTGAAATATTTGAAGGAAATCAGCTATGTAACTTTTCAGATTTTGCTTTATATTCTTTTCCTAATACCTTTTTAGATGCTCCAACTATTTGTCTCCACTTTCTTTCAGTCCTTTTAAATTAATAATTACAAGACATAAGCAGAAGTAACTCCTGCGTTCTAATGGAAATGAATGATTGATTAGTGCTTATCATTCTAAAACACTGCATTCAGTTTGTGAGTCAAGCTTTTGGTAGCAGAGGGTCTGCATGGGGACTACAGGGTTGGCTTCTGTGAGAAGCTGCTGGAAGCTTCCACCATGTCCAACAGAGCTAATGGCAGCTGGCTCCAAGATGGATCCACTGCTGGCCACGTCCCAGTCGACCAATGACAGTGGTAACACCTCTGGGATAATGTATTTGAGATGGGAAAAAACCCCTGCTATCTTTGTTCTGTATTAATCAAATCCCTTGTAGAACTTGCAATTTTGTTTTTTTTTTTGCTTGGGATTAACATCGGGCAAACTGTCATTGAATTCTGTCAGACAACCTGCAGCCAGACAGAGGAGTGAGAACATGTGAGAGGAACAGCCCTGCAGACCCCAAGGTCAGTGCAGAAGGAGGGGCAGGAGGTGCTCCAGGCACCAGAGCTGAGATTCCCCTGCAGCCCTTGGTGCAGACCATGTTGAGGCAGCTGTGCCCCTGCAGCCCATGGAGGTCCATGAGACCTGTAGCCTGTGGGAACCCCACACTGGAGCAGGTGGATACCTAAAGGAGGTATTTTTCTGCAAGCTGAAGTCTCAGTTTAGGACCCACGATTAGTCAATCAAGGCAAAAGATTTTTAGCTGAAATATGTATTTAAATTTAGCATCAGACATATTGGGGCAAGGTGTTCTTTTGACTTGCATTTATAGTGTGCTTCAGCTGTGTTATAAAGTGAAATCTCTATTGAATTGAATAAACTGTGATTAAGCTGCTTCACAGAAGTGGCTATAAAATAATTTTAACCTAAAAGGCTGTGTGTTTTTGTTGACTTTGAAAAATGTATGTGACAGTACGTGTTTTTTTGGTGAGCTTGTCGATAGCTTTATGAAGGGTTACTTGGAGAACGCCTTGGCTTAATTTATTTTCTGGGCTGTAATGAAACAAGATTTAAAAGGATAGGAAAATTCCACAGTTGGTTGGAGACAATCAAACATAATTCTATTGAATAGTTGATGCTGTTCATTGAAAAACCTGTGTCTTTTTCTACATCACTACTTACAGAGTTACCGAAGACAGTAATTGTATGTATGGATTCACTAATAGATGCAGTTAATGTCATCAACAGCAGATATAGTCCAATTATTTACAAACTTGCTCTCTCAAATGACATCAGAAAAGGAAGTGCTCAAGTTCCAGAGCCAACACTTTTAGGAGCCACCCAGGAGCAAGGAAAGCTTACATGTATGCATCACTACCTTGAGGCAAATACGTGCCATTCTTGATTATAGTTAAGGGAAAAGACTCTTTGGAATATGGACTCTTCCTGCATGGAATTTTCTAAGTCAAGGATATGAAGGAAGGATATGTGAGTCTGCTTTAGGCCTGCTTCATGGTAGAGAGCCTTGCAATGCACTGAAGCACGTAATCTTACATTAAGAAATGGGTGGTTTTTTGAGAGAAAACTTTCAAAACCCATTCTAAATGGGAGTAAACTACATTCTTCTGTAGTTTGTAATAGTCAGGATTATTCTAGAATCAGGTCTGCTGGTATCTTTGTTTATAACAGCACACTTAATAATATCATCTCAATATGGTGTATGTCATTAAACAAGAAAATTGAAAATTGTGAGGTTCATTTTTCACCTCACAATACTTTGAGTATTAAAATGTTACAGGCAAAAAAAAAAAAAAAAAAGAAAAAGGAAGAACTCCCCTGAAAATAAGCAGGTCTGATGCAAAAAAACAATAAAGAAATGCAACTGCATATACAGGATCTCCAGCAGAGGAAGCCTTTGATATACTGATGCCAGTGTAATAGGACAGGAAAAGTGGTGGTAGCTTTTAATGCTAAAAGTAAAAATGCAAAGATTTTGTTCAGTGTTCCTATACATATGTATAGATGACTGTGTATGTATATAGGTACACAATTCTCTATATGGTTCTGCATGAGTGTCTACATAGATATTTTCATTAAATGATCAGAGTGGGAAAGATGTAGAGCAAGTCACTTGAAAATACATATGTATGACTAAATATTTCATGACAGCTTTGCAGACGTATACTATCTCATACAGTGGACCAGATGTGCTGACTCTTACACTGATCACTGTTTTGTCTTATATTAATTGATCAAGCTATGGCTTTGTAGTTTATTTACTACACACTTCTCTGAAAATAAAACTAATAATTCCCTTGTGCTGTTTCCATCGCAATCATCATGTGAAATATAAGGCCTTCTAACATACTAATTCGGTTTCACAAAAATATTGTTAGAAGCACTGTTTTTATCCTCATTGCACATCTTGGGGACTGAGACACACAGAGATGTCTACTAAACACTAAGCCTTCTCAAAATAGTTTTTATTATATAACACAGATGGAAATGCTTGGTGCTTCAGAAAACAAGAGCCTGGGGCAGCTTGTCAGGTATCCCGAAAATAAGAAACATGCAGTTTAGTTACCACTCATGAAAATCTTAAAGTTAATTATGCATAATCAGATTGTCGTTCACAGGCAAGTACAGGAATAAATCAAGGGCAATCATTGAGCTGATCTGTGAGGCCAGCTTTACTTTTCCTCACTCAGCATCTGCAGTGCCTGAGTCAAGCTCTTAGAAACAGGAGGGGCTCTTTCTGTGCTTTCCTGGCCCAGTCTGGGTGCCTGCTTCCTTCTGTGCCTTTAGAGAGAGTCCCCTCTCTAGAGTATATCTAGACCAGCCAGGAGGAAGGGTTGTTGAACCTCGAGGGGAAAAGGGTAAGGACTTGAGTATTTCACATTCACTCGTGTGAGACCAACTGACAGTCACAGCTTGGAAAACCACCCCTGATTTGGGTATTTTAATTGTGCTTTGAAGTGTAAATTACTAGCTCATACTTTGTGTTCTAAATGGAACTGCTTTTTAGGGAATGAAACAAATGATTGGAGAGCTCCATAAAGGCTGCAGTCTCCATCCTGAGACAGACCATGTGCACAATTTCCACTAAGTGCATTATTAAATTTGATGATGTACCCAAAGGCAACATTTCATATTTCATTAAAGCTTCTGTTTCAGCTTGAACTTGGATTGCCCTGTTTTGAATTCTGCTGTATATGGCAGGTATAATGGTAATGATTGTGATTCTCCACATGAGGCTGCTGTGGATTTCTGTGCCTGGAAAAGTAGGTGATCACTATGCCCACAAACAAAATCCAGAAGTATGGTGCATCAGAAAATAGAGACTAGACTAGACAAGTAGGAAGAGATTAGTAGGGTGAAACAAACAAAGTTCAAACTTCTAGAAGAAATGAACAAAGTAAAATGAGGAAGAATAGGAAAGATTATAGTAAATATCTCAAACAATTTTCTGACAGATTATTTATTTATTCAGACTGGACTCTGCTTCATTGAAGATAGGTTTTACCACAAGAATGTTGAATGTCAAGGGGTTTTCTCCAGAAGATGAGAGGACCACAAAGTCCTCTAAGCCGGGTTTTGCAATGAGGCTATGGCAGCCTTGCAACTTCCAAGCTAACACCAGTAATGAGTACAGTCATAAAATGAGCTGGGATATGGTAGTTGTAGAAGAAAGAGGCTTCATTTAAAATTTCACCTATATAAGGTGTTCTTTGAAAGGAGAGACAGAATCTCAGCAAAACATGCAGCTGTCTACAGGCATGTAGAGGAGGAATGCAGAAGGTGGCTCTTTAACTTAATCGAAACAAACAGTTTATGTGATCTGCTCCAGCCTCATGATAACAATGTGTAACACAAAGGGACTGCAAATGCACATGCATTCAGCCGAGGAATGATGCTTCTGACTGGCTGCTTTAATAATGTTCAAGAAAGTCCAGTTCATTGTATCTGGAACCTGCAAAAGGATCCATCTGTGCAGGTCCTTAATCCTGCTCATAGCAGTAAACTGATTCAGGGATGCCAATGTTTACCACTTCCAATGTCAGAGTAGGGTCAGGCACTTTATTCTATCATCAGATCAACCTGAGTTACTGTAATCACTAATAAGCATCACTAAACATCTGTGATACCTCTCGGAACACTGTGGGACATATCTAGAGACAGTCGCTGTCCAGGCTGTTATGGATGCAAATTACTTAGGGCCTCACATCATTACTAGCTACAACAGGAGCACAGATAGTTGTCAGATCCATGATGATTGACTCTGGGACCTTGACATTCAAATAGTTTTGTGAGCAAGTTGCTAAGTAATTTGGTTACTTTTCTATTGCAGCAGAATAGGGCAAACTAGGTGATACTCAGTGTGGACAGACAATATTTAACTCCTGGTTGCATCCCTTGTGATTGATTTCACTCAGCCTGGCAACTGTCTTATAGGAAGAGCAGTGATAAACATACATGTAGACCTGAATTTGGTTCTTGGTCAGCTGAATTGGCCCAACTGAAAATGAAATACCAATTCCTTATGTAAGAATCTAAACTGGTGTTTGTAAAGACAGAGTACCAAATCCCCAGTAAATCTATCAGTAGCATATTTAGACCAAGAAGATGTTCAATGAGATGGCTTTAAGTAAAATAAATGTTACATATCCAGCTTTTGTCCTGCTTAAAATTGTACCGTGAACCATGTGAAGGTAACATCTGAGGATATGCTACACTGGATATATCTTCTACTGTAATGATTTGCTAATATGCAGCATGGAAATAGAGCATGATTCTGAACTTTGTTTGGTTTACAGCCATTTAAGTCCATAGTTCTCAGTTTTACTGTTGCAGTTTTCCTATACTGTGAATAATAAAAGAAAAAATATTTATGAGATCCTACCCTTTGCTTACTTAATCTTACTCTGAAAGAAGGTTAAAAAAGAGGTGGCTTTAAATCTTAAGAAAATGGAGAGGAAGGATCAAGTCCTGGTGTTCTTTTAATGCTACTGGCTAAGTTGCCAAAGGTTTACAAAAGATTACCGGACCTCCTGAAATTGTAGGATTTGATTACTAGTAATGTCTTCAGAATGTTTTGGTGCTCTAATAAAATTTAATTTTCTCTCCATCAATATCCATTGTGTTTGCTGAACCGTTTTCTTGCTTTTAACATTTACAAGCTCATCTTCATCAGATTCATATGCTAAATACTTCTCTTGAGTAGGTCTGGTGATATCACACTTCTATAAATTGTGCTAAATCAACAATATTGGAATGACCACTATCCTATTTCATCATAATTATGAAAAAAGCTGCATTTACAAATTTGTTCAGTGCCTTAATGAGGCCCTATTTCTCACTAAATAGTTCCGGAATATACTGAATTAGTACTACAGAGCATTCTTCTTTGCTTTCCCTTCCTTACAAGAGCAGCAGTAGTGCAATTTTATGAAGACTGATTCTCAGTAAACTGGGTAATTTCTAACTCTGTCTAATAATGCCTACACTGATTTGCAATTAATTACTTTATGGTTTATTTATGTTTTCTCCTGTTTCCACTCAGAACACTAGCACATATAAGGCTGGAAGCAACACAGAAATAGTTTTTCTTAACAGATGTCTTTGATTCCTCCTGAGTAAATGTTGGATAGTAGTTAAATTTTTAGGAAAAATTGATCCAGAAGGAAGTCTTTATTTTATTTATATCCACATATTTTTATTTCCTAAGACTGTATTACCAGTGAGTTTAAACTGAGTTAACTGTTCTGTAACACTTTTCAGCTCTTGAAAACAGAAATATTGTATTATATATATGTGCAAATACAGAGAGGCTATAGTATACAGACAGTTTTACTAGGGGAGGTTCAGGTTGGATATTAGGAAAAATTTCTTCACTGAAAGAATGATTAAGCATTGTTACCAGCTGCCAAGAGTGGAGTCACCATCCCTAGAAATTTTCAAAAAAAGGTAGACATGGAACTTCACAAAATGGTTTAGTGGGCACAGTGGTATTCAGTTGAAGGTTGGACTTGATGATCTTGGAGGTCTTTTCCAATCTTAGTGATTCTATGATTCTATACGTTGATAGCAATGTTTCCATCAGAACCAGAAAAATGCTGGTGTTGCAACAGCAAACATGTTAGCACTTGGTTTCTAACATTATTTTTTAAGAATTGGGCTTTTTTTCCTTTCTTGGGGAAGGGTGGGAGATTTTAATGCAGAAGAACAAAACAGTGAATCAAACAAAATTAGTGTTCACACTGGGAATACGAATTGTGTCTTCTAGGTATTTATATGTCCCTCCTCACTAAGGTAACATCTGAATGCCTTGCAGCTTTTTGTAAGTTCTTCCTTTCCTGTAAAATAGAGGAGTGTTTTTGTCTGCAGTTTACCAACTGTGAACCACAACAAAACAGAAACACATGGATTTAGAAGGCTTAAATTTCTCTTAGATCTCTGATCTTTATATCATCTACTGAATGCCCATGGAGGTCATCAAGCCAGCTGGAGTCAAACAACTAGAAATTTATTGATGGGGACTATAAGGGGTTTGACCATGCTCCTTACCTACCTTCTCATAAGGTGTCATTTTAGTAGCAATAAGAACTCAGGAGTTTTGTTTTCCAGATATGCTGTCATGCCTTTATCACTGGATCCTTATACCTTATTTTGCTGCAAAGAAGAGGAGACACACACTATTTCATTGGATCCAGGTTCCTTATTCATCTTACTTTCAGATTTTGGCTTATACACTTAGATTTAAACAAAAAGGTCCTTCCCTGAATCCTGGAACTGATGCTAAATTGTGCTTGGGTGTTGAGCTCCTGTGTTAACCCTCAGGTTTCTAAGAGCTGAGCTTGTAGTCGTTCCCTCAACAGAGGAAAATGGGAGTTATAGTCAGCTCTATGAAGCCCTAATATATTAGAATTAGTTCAGATTAGAACTTATTCTTATAGAAATGAGAGTTTTAATAGAATTTATTTCTCTGGCTGCTTAAACTTGCTATAGCTGTGAGATTCTTACTGCAGTTGAATTTGACTGAAGTTGATCAAAGGGTTTAAAATTTTTCAGAGGACAGAGAGAGAAGAAAGGGGAAGAAGACTAGGCAAAATGACAGGTCTAGACATATAAATTTCGTGGGTGTTCAAAGATGAGGTAGACACAAACACTGCAGAACAGGATGTGTTGTTTAGAAGAACTGTCTAATTACATATGAGTGAAGAGCATAACAACACTGTCAAGCCTCAGACCTTGTTACGATGTCACTGTCTGTGGCATTAGTAGGACTGTCCTATGTAAGATACCACAGACAGTCATACTCGTTGCTCTCATGGCCTCTTTGCGTCTGACATACTGTTGCCATTTAATAGGCTTTGGTCAGAAGACAGAAGAATTGGGTAAAACAAAGAATGACGAATGAGTGAATTGCATCATTTGAAAAACATTTTCTACTGACCTGCCAAAAAAGTGTGTGCTGTAAAGACCAGCCAGGAGACCCCCCCAGTGTAGCCTTGGAGCAGTGCAAACATCTTCCTGAGTGGACAGCTCTACCCAGAAGAGGAAAAAATGGTGTAAAACAAAAGCTGAGTGAGCCACATGTAAATGACACCACTTATGAGGCTAAAAAAACAGACAGGAATTTTTCCTTAAGAGGATGATATGTCAAATATGAAGGTAGGGAAAAGGCCCTGGAAGGAAGGAAGGAAGGAAAGAGAGGGACAGGGCGTGTGCCGCGGATTGTGGGAAATTTTGCTATGTTTTCACTACACACAGCACACTTTTCCTTTTTTTCTGCTGACAGCATCTCTCCCTTGTTGGCACATCAGTGTACCTTAACTGCAGCTGAGCTTAGGACAATCATCTCATGTTTGACTAATGAACTTTCTCCTCCCTTTTGCTCTTGCAGGGGCAATGGCTCTCTTTAGGAAAACTGTAGCATTGTTAACACGCCTGTCACATTTTCCCATCACTCTTCAGCTCTACTGGACCTTTTGCCGAGTGTCTGATACCGCTGGAT
The DNA here is from genome assembly GCA_013397775.1 of Eulacestoma nigropectus. Taxonomy (NCBI): domain Eukaryota; kingdom Metazoa; phylum Chordata; class Aves; order Passeriformes; genus Eulacestoma; species Eulacestoma nigropectus. The sequence continues at coordinate 660,555 of VZTE01001346.1, read as the reverse complement.
CAATAGGGGGGCTTGTTTGCCTGGCCACTGACAGTTTCATTAAAAAAACCTCTATTGTGATTTCAACACGGTTTGAGCAGTGGCGAATCAGGCCAGAGATCACAGTGCTGAATTCACTACTAAGAAGACAATTTCATTGAAGTTTATCACTTTTGGCAGGTGCTGTTGGCACCATTTGCCTCCATAGCACAGACCTAGAGATAGGAATGTGGTTGATCACTTCCATGATTTTCTATTTTTGTCATTAACTTTTAGCATATGAACTGAGAGAAGCTGATCCTGATTTTACTGTGGTATCACATCATTGATTTCAAAGAAGAGACATTGATGTAAGATTGGTGTGGTTGACTGGCAAGTTAGGATCCTGCTTTCCATTTGTTTGGTAGCACTATAGGCAGACACTAGCACAGAAACAACTATTAATTTTATGCATAAAGGAAAGAAAGCTTAAAAAATATAGATGAGTTTTCAATTGGAATCAAAAAGAAACAGAAAGAAAACCTTGCTGTTTACTACCCACAGATCTTGAACTCTAATAGCTAGCAGAGACTGGATGTAGAAATCTGATCTTGGATTTTGAAATAGTGGAGTAGCAATGAGAAACTACACTTTTTGCATCACAATAAAAAAGATGTGTAATTTCTCAAGATGACTCATTTTATTTTGTTTTCCTGCCAAACTGGAACTTTTTTGCCCCAGTGTTTCATATCGCGTGAGTAGATGGTCCTCACTAGATATGCATCTTTTCTCATTGAAATAAAACTATGAGCTTGTGTCACCCACTACAAGCTATTTAAGGAGTTTCTCAGCATTTAAGGCCACTGGAATTCAAACAGGAAATGTTGGATGTTGTGGGAAAAATCTCTTGTGTAAATGTTTGAACAATACCGACATAATGTAGAGGTCCACTGCAGACAATTAGAACTAGAAATAAACACCTCAGTGGACATGTACACCAATGATACAAATCTAGCATCTGTTAAGATAGCGAAGACCACACTGAAGATCATGAGGATGTGTGCTATCTCCTGCTATGATTTATTCACATTCCTCTTAAGGTCGCGTAGAGCAATATTCTGATGAACTCCTGAGTCACTCCAAGGAACATTTGGCCTTGCTGCTGCTTACCCTTCAATCCTTTGACAAAATGCCTGGGTCTGAAATGACTGGACCACTGTTCAGAGAGGAAGGAAAGATTCAAGGGGTCGGAGTCTGATATAACAAAGAAGAGGAAGCTTAGCTCCCAGGTCTGGCAGATGGGAACTCCTCAGAGAGAGGTGGGATCCTTGTTTTCATCTTTGCTCTTACTGCTGACTCTCCAAGGAAAATGTCTCAACAGATTTAGGAGAAGGGGTGGCTCCTAGGGAGTTTTCATCCCCCTGTAGTTTTGCATTTGGTCCCTACTATGTGGCTGTTTTCAGTCTTCAGAATTTTTGCATGGCTCTCAGTAGCAATGTGAGTCAGCTTGTTTCAATGATCCCTTTTGCAGAACTGCTTTGCCAAACAGCTATCTCAGCTCAGCTAATGGGGCTGCAAGCTATGGCTGGGGGAGAGAAGAGCTGGGAAACAAATATCTTCAGATGAGTCATGATGAGCAGACTCTCCAAGCAAGTGATTAGAGCCCAGCAGATTCTGTTCCTTATCACTCTTCCTTGGGTAGATTCAGTTCTGCATCACTCTTCCTTTTGGTGCAGAAAGGCTGCTTTACTTGTGGTGGAGTCATTGCTGGGTTCCAGCTCAAGCTGAGGATGTTGCCCTTGCTAACAGGATTTGCAAAGTGTGGAGAGCCACTATGCTGCTGACACAGCTGGTGAGGAGGTAGGAAGAAAGACTTCAGCATTACATTCAAGATCGAAGTTCCAGAACTTTATACACCCTTTTGGGATGAGCCAAACTACACCAAGTCCCAGTACAAATTTGCTGATGGGTGTTAGATCATGTTTTGTGGCCAGCGCTGCTCCTCTGCAGCCCTTTTCCACAGCACTCAGTACAGTGGTGCAGGTTGCACATCTTGGATGAGGCCTGTGGTTGCTCCATCGCTTGGACATCCTCCTGCCACTTTTCTTGAGGATAAGAAGTAAATCTGTTACTACCTCTGCTTCGTCCTTGCTGTCAGACTTGTAGTTTCATGCTCCTTCAGCATGCTGGGCTAAAGATGACCCTGTTTATACAGTTAAAAATCCATCAAGCAAATGCTGGTTTGTTTCAACTTCAGGTGCAGTAATTTTGATTTTTTTCTCATTCCCCCTAAGTAACCTGGCTTTGTCTCCAAGCTCAACTTTGTAACTCTACATTCAGGTAAAGAAGTTGTTGTGGGAACGAGCTGAGATTATTGTCATTTTTCAGAAAACCTTTTTCCCGTTTTCTCTCTTTCTTTATCCATGTACTCCCTGTACCCTTCAACCATAAGTTTCTTTCAAAAACAGTAATTTAAAAACAAAATTTTATACACTTCCTATTTCTACTTACTATCTTTTTGATTATTTTTTTTTTTCACCCTTTACCTGAGATAAAAATTTAAGTTAGACTTTGCCTGTTTGGCTTGCTGATTAGGTATCTGCCATCTTAGCACTCTGACATCAAGTGAATCTAGACATGAGAACATACTTTGAGGGAAAGAATTATCAGAGATATTGAAGTGAATGGAAAATACGTTAAAATGCTACATGGAATTACTAAAGCTACGTTGTACCTCATTAGTCCAGTATCTTTATTTTAAAAGAGTAACTCAGCTACATAAAATAAGTGCTGCTTTACGCACTTCACATCACTGGTGGAATGGCTTGCCTAAGTAGTGATCCAGTAACTTAATTTAGTGTTGCTTTTTGTCAGTTTAATTAGTTCTGTACATTTTCAGCATTACACAGAAAGCCTTAAATACCCTTTCAGATCCACAGAGGCAGTCCAAGAGTGCAAACACAGTGTTTAATTTAGTGTGCATCTTCTTACATGCGAAATATATGGAAAAGCTTCATCCTGCATCCCTGCCTGCTCTCCCCAGTACATTACAGCAAGAAAAAGCACCAGAATGGCTCTTGTAACTTGCCTGGCTTACTGGGGTGAGAAAGTGTGAGAAGAATTTATCACTCCATCTTCAGTCAGTGGGACATGAACCACTGCCATTTCCCTGGAACAGGGATTAAGTCCTAGTGGAAAAATTTTAAACTCGTGGTCACACAGTCCTTAAACTAGCAAACAAATGAGCAAGCACAGTAGCATCCACTGTCATCATTAATCAGGGATTAAAAGACCTGGGAAGACTATAAAATTGTTTTAATTGTTTCTTCTCAAGGAAATCCTAATGCTTCAAAGCAAAATGTTTTTATTTGATAATAACAAGAGGTAAGTATGTTTAAAAACAATTTGGATTTGTGCAAAAAAGAAAATTGCATCAGCACAAACAGTGGCTGTTTCACATGGTAGCTAACGTGACCCCTCCTCCCTGGACCATGGGTCTGCTGGAGTCATCTGCTGCCCTGTAGCCCATTTTCTTACTACTTTGGATACTGTCACCAAGGCTGCTGAGAGCTTGTACTTCACAAGCATCTCCCTTTCTTCCCCAGCTAATGGGCATAAGTATTTAATTTTGAACTAATAATGAGCTGTTTCTCTGCAAAAATACCCACTACTCCCACGGAGACCACAGAAAGCTGCAGGATAGGACCTGCAGGTTATCCATGTTTCAACCTTGACAGTGAAGAAGCCCAAGCACAGACCTTTGGTGCCTGTAAGGTAGCAACAGGCTAAGAAGGATTTAATTAATATTAGCTTACTTTGAACTCAGATGTAAACACACTAATATAGCATAACTGGAACAAATCTATAAGCGTTTTTTGTACACAGTGTTCCAGTACAAATAATATTGTTGCTGCCAGTAGCAGGACATGTGCCTCATGATGTACCTTTCAGTTTGCATGATAACTGCCTCATGCAAACTAAACAAGCCCCCGTCAGGGCTTGTACCAACTTGCTGTGTGAGATTGCTGTGTGAACTGGAGCTCGGTACCAGTTATCTCCTGTTAGGATGCAAAGTTGAAGCATGAGATAACAGCAAAAACCTTCAATGTATGGGGTGCAGGTTGAAAATTGAGGTCCGAGAACTACGACCAACTTGCTGATGGTCACCTATTGGCTAAGAGCTGCTTTTGTCTGAGACAAGATGCAGCCAGGCAAGAAAGGAAAACAGCCAAGTGATGTAATAAACAGCTGCTACAGTCTGGAAAATAACCTCACCTAAGCATCACTCAGCTGTAGTTCAGGAACACAGGTAAAGAGTTCAGAACCATCCAGTGACAGAAAACACATATGAAAGGAGATCTCAGATTTGTGCGTGATGGCAGGGGAGAAAGAAAAGGCCTATGTGAGGTCTACCTGCCCATGTCAAAGAGCTCTCACTGATTGCCCACACTGGGTAACAAAGACCATTAGAGGCCATAGCCACCAGCACGGGCTATGTGGCTGGAGTTTCAATGTGTATTTTGTTTTGAAGTTTGATTTATCAGTCTCCCATCCCAGCAATCTCTAATTTGTAGGTATATACATGTATTCAGTATAAACAATAGGCAAATAATGAAGACACATTTTGGCAAAAATGATCTCTGTACTTTTTGTTGGAAGTGCTAAAAATTCCTTATAATCTTAAACCATTTAAGGGTAGACAAGTCTGAGAGCTGTCATGTACTCTATAAAACATCAACCAAACTACTTCTGGCGTTATTACTCGATGTCATGTGTTCCTTGAGAAGGGTCTGTTGCAAAAGTGAACTTCACCTTATCTTTGCTATCGAGTAAGTGCTCCCTGAGCATAGCAAACCTGTAGCTGGATCTTGACTGATCAATTCCCTTGTCAATGATCCTGTCCTTCTTCTTCACCCTCTGTGTTCTGATGTTGTGGCTGGGGTATTTTGCTCTCTATTTCTGTTTAGAGAGGAGGCACTGTATAATTTTTAAAAAGATTTTTATTTTAAGGTTCCTGAGAAGCCAAAATTGTCTGATGAACTGAGCACTTGCAAGTCCCATTTGATAGCCAGCAGCTGAAAAATGCAGAAGAGTGAGTCCTGTATCCTTTCTGGAAGTTAATTTAGTTCATATGATGGTGCAGTAGGAAAGTAAAAGCTGCTTTTCCAGCCGACTGAGTCATCAGAGAAGGATTTAATTTCTAAATGTTAATAACAGCTGATGTACTTTACTGGTGATCACTGCTTGGAAACTGGCTGTCAAAGTAAAGGTAACACAGGAAAGAAAAAATAGGACAGCATATAGTTTCAAGCGCTCATTAGCTGCATGGTGATGTTGAACACTAAAAGATTTTGAGAACCACTGAGCTGAATTTTTTTGTTGATATCATCATGCTTCTGCCAAATGGACTGTCCCTGGCCTATAAAGACTTCATCCCTGTTTCTCAGCATATGAGGTCAAGTAATTGCTGTGGCTCACTGGTGTGGCAAACTGGTAAGATACACTGGGTCACTTTGACAAGTGCAAATCTAAAACACAAAAGGAACTTGTTTTCGGTAAACTTCTGTAAGCTGATTGTTACCAGCCTTCTGACCCCCACATGCAGCTAATTCTGTGCTGCTGGACTTTTTCTTTGAATTAGCAATGTTACACTCAGTACCAAGGCTCTCTCCAGTGCAGGAGAGTGAGGGACCTTTGAATGCACCCATGCTAGCACCTTAATTCAGGTTAGGAGTACACTTCAGAAGTGAATCCCAGTCTTAGCACACTTAACTGTATTTGGGTCATATTGTCTCACAGCACACAGACTCAATTCTTTCTGGAGAAATTGAATCCGGTAGATATGCTTCAAGATCCTCTCCAATGCCCTCTGCCTTCTAAGGGGCGTTAAATTCCCAGGGACAGGCTAGCTCTAGTGTAAAGTTAAACCTCCCACTGTGCATCTACTGTGCACATTGAGTCCTTCGATCCAACCTACTTCCATTGCACTGATTTTTAGGAAGCAGTGCCTGCAGCAACCCCAGTCCCAATGCCCTCCAGGGAGAGGACTCAAAGCAGAAACAACAGGGAGGGCAGGAGCAGCGTTCAGCTCTGCTCAGCCTGAGAGCCTCTGGCCGCCTGAGAACAGCAGGACAAGACCTCCTCTGGAAATAAGTGTCCACATATTTTTCTTAAAAAAACTAGAGAAAGGGTCAGTCTTCATAAAAGAAAGCAAAACAAAAACTGGGTGATGGACCTTTGCTGATGCTCTTTTTCTTCAGCAGCTAGAAGGTTAGAAAATATGCTTGTCTTTCAGAAGGTTTTTACGGCAGGAATTGGAAGTTTTCTGTTTTGCATTTCAAAGTGAGATGTCTTGTGTGTACTTCTGTTCAAACTCCATGGACAGACCACTCACTTTTAGGTGTGCCTGTATCACATGGGGTTTTTTTTGTCTCTGCTGAATCATGCTGTTAAGCATATTAAAATTAGTAATGCTACATGTTCAATTATTACACAAAATCGTTCTATACTCGAACTACTGACTTAAGACTAACATTGCAATGGCCTTGCTTGAATGTCTACTTAAGGACACATTCATTTTGGTAAGAGCCTAAAAATATAGTTTGACTAGAAGGGGGATCATTATAACAACATAAATTGTTTCTGAGAGCTGGTTATTCTACAGTAACCAATTTACAGGTTTTTTTTAAATTTCTGAAGGATTTGACTAGATGGGCTGTTTACAGTTTCAAGGCAAGAAGAAACCATTGTGCAATCTATAAAAGCTTAAAATAACAACAAGCCTGTGTGCTACGACCTCCTCAATATTTTACTGGTCCAGTTTTCTTCTCAGACACTGAACTTGTAAACCAGACAATTAAAGACAACACATTTACAAATATCTTCTATTTCTCTAGCTGGAAAGCAGATAGAACATAATTCTCTCCTCTTTTTGTCTGAAAAATATCAAAACTCCCTCCCCAAATAGGTTTTATAACAAAGTTCAAAAGCCAGAGCTGAGTTTCTCATATAAATTTAATCAGTAATTTCAATACATGAAAAAAACCCCAAAAAACAGTGACATGACAGCTGAATCCAATGCCTTTTACAGTTCATGTATAGAAGCAGAAGTAAAGGTTGTCCAAACTAAAAAATCTGTTTTATTCCAATGCGATTTATACAAAGTTTAAAGAGACTCATTTTAAGGTTTTGGACCAAATTTTTTTAAACTAGTTTCAACTCATTCCCTACTGGTCAGTCTAACGCTGGTAAAGTGTTAAGTTAGCTTGAAATTAAATTCAAATGTGAAACTTCAGATAATGTAAAGTAAAACAAGATGCTTGTTAATAAGAGCCTTAACAGACCTAAAATACTGAGGTTTTGACTAAGCTGGTGCTGACTACAGCCATCTGTTCTAATTTCAAATGCCATAATATTGTTAAACTATTTACTGTGATTTAGAAAATGCTTGATAAAACCATTTGATGTAACTTATTACAACATGACTTGGAAGAAAGTCTGATTTTGACCTTGCTTGTAGTAGTTAATTAAATATGTCCCCAGAAACTGATGGTCACGTTTACAGAAATGGAAATGAAAACAAACCAGATCCATTAAGTGCAGACTTGCAAATCATCTATCACACAAAGTACTATGAAAGGAAAATCAAGGTCCTGCTGTTAGTAGAGTAATTGCAGAAATGCAGCATGAATAATGTAATGTAATTCAGATTATAAACTAAAAATAGGGCAGAAATCACTTTTCTGCCTTACAGAAAATGTTGAAAAAAAATTGTAATCTGTCTGAAACTATCCTTAAAATTCTCAATGTTTTCCTGACTGAGGTTTAAAAATGTAGTCTGCTTTGGACAGTAGAAACTTTTGCTTTGAATGTAACAATTCTTTTGAAACATTAACTTTTTTAGCTTAGAATATATTAGATTTTGTGATGAAAATTATGTGACTTAAAAGCAGAATTCATGATATGGAAAACAGGTCACTGTAAAAATTATTAAATTACTAGGTCACAGAAGCAAAACATAATTCTATTAACTATGGGACATACATTCCACTTTTAGGATTCCATTCATCTGGTGAACCAGTTTGAAGTACAAATTCAGTTATTTTCCAGAATCTAGTTTCACATTCTGTGTTTTTATTTTGTTGATTCTACCCTTATGAAGTATGAACGTGCATGACTTGCGTTGTCTGAAGACTTGTTTGACCTCTATGAATTACCATATCAATGTCTTCTTCATGAAGAGGCAATGCTGTTGGGGGAGAATAGGGATAACTTGTTGGAATCATTTTGTCTTCTATTAGAGGAGATCAGGAGCAATGGACAAGGATGCTTTATGTGTTTTAAAAAAAAATCATAGAAACATAGAATACCCAGAGTTGAAAATTACCTGCAAGAATCATCAAAGTCCAACTCCTGGCCCCGTCACAGGACAAGAATCACACCATGTGCCGGAGATCATCATCCAAACATTTCTTGAACTCAGATAGACTTGGTGCAAGTTCTAATTTTTGATATTTTGAAATGGTTTTCCAGTCAGTCTTTGCCTTTTTCATTTGGTACAATTTTACCCACCTTGAGTCCAGGTGTACCTTCAGAATCACTCAGCATAAGTTGTGGATCAATGACTCTACATTGCTGTTGAGTAAGACTTGTGCACTGGTATTGAAACACTGTTTGTGCATGTGGAAACATTTAACTGTTCCTTAGGGGAAACAAAAAAGTCTACAGAAGTCTTGTAGTTCTTAGAATCTGTGTGTTATATAGAGACCACAGGGATTTTCAATGTACGAAAAACTTGTGAGGAAAAGAGTATAGAGATTGAAGTTAACCATATTGATATTTTCAGGTTATCTCCTCAGAGCCCTGTTGTCAACAGCAATCCTGTGACAAGGATGTAGCCTGGCAAAAATTAATACTATGCCCATACCTCTAAACAAAATATCTTTGGTGTCTGGGGGCAAGTCACCTGCCAATATGAAATCTCTTCTTTGTATTAATGTAAGGGCCATAAGAACTTCTTGTATATAAGCATTTTCTCTGACCCGTTTCTCTCTGACTCATTTTGCGTGTCAGTTGTGGCTGAATCAGCAGATTTTTCACTGCTCACAGTCTGCAGCTAAATGGGAAGCTGAAGACAGATGTGGTGCTCCTACCACTCAATACATGTTTATTTTTATCAAACTCAGGATTTTACTCTGTCAAGTCCTCTTTAAGTGGATGATATTTCTGGTCCTCTGATTTCATTCCAGATTCAATTAGGAAGGATAATAGTATGATATCATGGATTCCCATGTAACAGAAAATAACTGCTAGTGCCCCTCTGTGAAAACATCGCTACTTTGGGAAAAGGCCAGAGAAGGGCTTCTGTTCAATGCAAGTCTTGTCTTTACAAATTGCAACAAGAGCCAGTGAAATATGGGCCAGATATTTTTCTGGAGACACTTTAGTGTCACCTTTTTGGTTTTAATGATTTTTGTTTAATTTTCTTAAGTGGTTATTCCCAATTAGGCGATGTACTGTCTTGGTTATTCATCTTGGATGGTCCATAAATAGCAAACAGAGAGAGACAACTCAAAAGGTAAAATCTTAGCCTCATGGAATTCCTAAATTTTTTGGGAGGTTTTTCAGTGTGACTGGGATTTAGGCTTTGATATTTAGGCACTATTCAGAAGCCTTATCACATCCCTGTAATTAGACTCAGTTCTGCTGCTTTGTAGCATTTTAGCTGAAGAGCTAAATTCAGATCAAAGACCAAATTTCATTTGATCACAGAATGACCATTTAATGTTTCATACATAAAATAACTGGAGTAAAAACAGAAATGAAGAGTCACACAGAAAAACTAAATTCTGAGGGAGAATTGGTCCACTGATTTCTATAACATGGATAATTGGAGATTTCCCCTTTCAGAAACCTCTTAGGTGATTTTTTGAGAGTTAAATATTCATAAGTTACCAGAAAGTAGACAAAAGGCAAACCAGAAACCTTTATTAATCAGCTTTGTGGTTTTAATAGTAGAGAGTTCAGATACTTGCCAAAGTACTTGAGCTGTGGAGCCACTGGGGTCATTGGGAATAATCTGTGTGTAGTGTGGCTGCATTAAAATTTCCCAGGTGGCTGTAGAAAATAGGGAGAGGAAGCTTGGAGAAGTTTGCCTTAGCTGTGCTGCATGGGTTTTGTGATTTGACACATCACTGTGCATCATGCAGTAGCAATGTCTGACTGCATGCATGCTCTTAACCTCCTTGCAAATGTGAGATGAGGTGGAATAGCTACGACTTCCTCCATCAATATGTACCATGTTGTTTTCCAAAACCTGAGAACACAGACATGATTCATGACTGTGGCTCAATGGATGAACAGCAGTCTATGAAACGGGTGAAATCTTGCCTGTGCCCCAGGGTTTAGGTAAGAGGTGGCTGGTGGTGAGAGCCCTTCAAGATGACGGGTTTTGCCAGTGCTCCTTGCCCTTCCTCCCATATTTAGGTAAAAGGGTAGAAATCTATGTACAGCCCTGGGGTAGGGGATTTACTTCAGTTGAGTACTGACTTTTATTTAACGTGCTAAAATTATATGTAGATGGCTTTAGGGCAGAGTGCTCTTTAGTGAAGTGGCCTCTTAAGTGCATGAGTTAAAATATCCATGGGAGGTGAAGAGACTGCAAAATGTACAAGCATTCCCCTGGAGGGAATTCTGGGTTTGAAACTAGACAAGTATCAGGCCTGTTTGGTACAATTCTTCCAAATGAAAGTGTGGCCTCTGTTAAGAAATGTTGGATTCTGGTTAACAGTTTCCCTACATTTTATTCCATGAAAAATAGAATACTGCCATTTTTCAAACTCCATGTGGAGGCAAAAAAGTCAACTTAAACTGGCCTTTTTTAGCAGCAGGTGGAGAACATATTCTTTGTTCATATGCCTCCATTTCAGGGTCATTAACAACCTTATGCCATAGGCCACAGAAAATTCCAAGAGAAACGGACTAAGCCTGTGAATTTTAGAACGTGCTTTGATAGTGACCTTTTAAATCATTCTATGAACTGGAAATAGTAGTGTTTCACACAGAAAGGAAATGTACAGTACACTTGAACAAGCAGATCACAGTAGGTCGTGGAAACAAAGACCACACAACCCAAGGGAACAATTCCACTCTGGCTCACAGTCTTTATTTGTAAATGCCATGTGGCCTGGATGTCAAAGCACTTGACATCTCTGCTTTAAATAATTTGTCATGGTTGCTTTTAAAGTTCAGAGCACTTGTTCATGGCCTCTCTTGAAAACTCACAATAAATATTATCATTGCAGATGAACTTGACAGCCTTTGAAGTAGTTTTGATTCTAAAAATGGTAATAGAGCCCATGTGCAATATTTTATTTTCCAAAATTAAGACTCTTGTACACTTATGGCACAAAAAATATGTACAAAACCTTATTTTTTTTCCCACCTGAGACTCATTGGTCCAGAAGTAATGCAGTAGGCTGCACTGTGCTAGCACTTTCAGTGTGACTTTGCACAGCCAATTTCATTCTGAAAGGCAAACAAGATCAGGAGCCTGATTCTGCATCATTAAACCCCAAAAACATTACAGCCAGGCTTAGTGGAAGAAATATCATAGCTAAACACTAGGTCCTTTGGTGGCAGGACCACTGATGCACCACCGCCCAGAGAATCAGTAGAGACAGGGTAGTAATGGGTTGCAGAAGGATGAAAGTTGGGAAAAAAATCTCATGGACTTTTTCTCCTTCTTGAGTGGAAAGTGACCTCAAGAGTCATTGAAGAGTAAAGTAGTTTGACAGCAGAAGGGATGATTGTGGGATGAGAACTGCTGGAAGGAAAAATAAAGTTATTGTTTTGGCAAATAACAAAACATTTAACATGGAAAATTGTTTTTGCCCCTAAGCCCAGCAGGAAGAAAGGTCTAGACCTGGAAAGTTGAACAGTGGGAAGAGTGATTGGAAAAGCCACAGATAACAGATGAAAATTTGATGTATAGCCTCTTTGTGACTTCTGACTACCAATATTTCCAGTCTCAGATACAGAACATTGAAAAGACAGGACCTTACTTGTAAGAATGGCTTTAAAGTTACATATTTTTCTACATGTTCTCATTCATAAGTTTATGCTCAACAAGCTTAAGTAAGAACAGGCTTTATGTGTCACAGGAGGTTGACAACACTACATTTGCTTGAGATAACTAAGTTGTGTTTTATCCTTAGTAGTTTACTCTTACCTAATCTATTTTGCCATAAGGCCACTTGAATTTCAAATATTAACTGAGAAAAAAATTCTGGAGGCTGTGGTCCTGTTTTGCTAGAGTAAATTAAAGTGAAACATTTGTGCTCTGAGTGTCTGGATGAATTTTTTGCTTTTTGCTTGCTTTGAACTAATCGACAGAGTTGTCTTGTTTCTTCTTGTTCTTGAGTCTTAGAATTATTTTCTTAGCTTTTTGTCCTTGTTTAGTTTTGCTTTTTATTATTGTTTTGTTGAGATTCATTAAGACAAACAATTCTATCCTTTTCTCTTGCTTTTGAAGGTATTACTGCTTTGTTTTGTATGAAAGATGCTGTACAGAATGAAGCTGCTCTTTTGTATGATTTCCTTTCTGGAAGAATCAGTCAGTGTCAGTCTGATCCAGCTCTTCTGTCACATGTGTTTAAATAGTAAAAAAAGTCTATGTTCAATTTCTAAGGATTTTCGCTTTAAATAGTTAGAGCAACTGCAGCTCATGCTCCTTTCTAGACACTAAACTGCCCTTCTGGATGCCTCAGGAAAAACAGTACTCACATACAGATAATGTTTGCATCTTTTGCATCTTCCCTTAAGGAGGATAAAGGTCCTCTTTTATCTGAGGGAAGGAAAAGAGTTATGATATCATCTTGGAAAAACAGCTGATAGAGTTACAAGTGGGACAGACTGGCATTCTGGAAGAAATGGTGGCAATGGTCCTCAAAGGAATACTCCTCCAGCTGAGATGTACTGATGTGACTAAAGTCACAACCCTTCTTTCCTGCTGATGTTGCACTTAATGCTCAGTGCCTGGCTCCTGCTCAGCTCACTATCTGATCCTAAAAACTACTTGTTTTGCCTGCTATCCCATTGCTGCTCCTTTTACTGCTTCTGAACACTGTTTCTGTTTTTGTTGCATGTCACTGTTTTGCTGTTGCTATTCCCACTTATCTGAACACATCTCAGCACTGCAAGATTTCTTCTCCCTTGAGGTACAGCTGCATCAGCTGTGGGTCAGAGCACAGGACTGAGCCCTGCCCCAAACCTCGTGATTTTAAAACCCCAAATCCAAGGTTGACTAAAGGTATTTTATATGAAACTAATCCCTGTCTCTGTTTACAAAGCCACTTACGTCTGAACTAAACCTGCTTGGTTCCCTCTACAATTAAAGGGGAAGTAACTACTGTAAAAGCATGGTTCATCTCATTCTGATAATGATGCTTAAAGTAGGTCAGGGAAATTTCACCAAATGCATGTTCCATATGATGGGGTTTCCAAAGTGATTTTCTCAGATGTTGACATCTTTGCTGTATATCTCTCAATTTAGATAAGAACTGAATCAGGAGGGTATTAGTGTGAAGCATCCTGTTCTTTTTCTCACAGTGGAAGATTACTAGCAAACAGAATGAGGATCCTTGCCTAGACAGGCATTTTTTTAGACTCAGTACAGCCATTCCTGTGTTCTGGAGCAAGCTCATCTTTTGTGCCTAAAGTGACTTTTATGGCATATATTTGCAAAAGTGGCAGCAGCGGTCTAAACTGAAAAATCAAAGTATGAACTGCAGTCTGCAGTCAGAGTACACTGCTGGGGAGGAATAAAGTCACACAAGCCCTCTACTTCATCTCTCTTCCTGGTAGTGGAAATTCTTTTTCTCTTCTGTCATTTCTTACCTTGTTTCAGACTTTCATTCTGCTGTGGCAGCTGCGTCACTGCTTGGTGTTACTTCCTCAACTCCAGCATAGAGCAGAATGTCCAACAGTCTCTTAAATAAAAATACAGGTGTTAATACCATACTTAAAATGTAGAAATTTTTAACGTAATTAACCATAATGTACAAGAAAAGAAAAAGGAGAAAAAACCTACAGAAATTAAGCAAATATTAGTAATTTTTCTTCTTTTAAAATCATGAATATACCAACTGAATAAAAATCAGGCCAAACAGAGAGGTTGGTATCAGACGAATGTCATGAAAGGAGGGAAATATATAGTTATCTTGAATTTACAAAACTCCTTTAAATCTTCTTATGAAGCCATGATCTATTTTATTCAAATTGGATCCTATTTTCATCTCATTTAAAATTCAAAAGTTCAGAAAAATCAAACATATTATGTCTGTCAGTGAATAGGGTGGAGATAACAAAGAGCACTCATATGGAGATGAGGGATAGAAAACTAAGTAAAACAAGTTTGCTGGGAAAGGATTTGACACTATATATATGGTTTCTTGCTTATAAAGCAATACTGCTGTGACAAAGCCGTGGTTATAACCTGAAAGTAGTTTTATCAGTCAAACAGAGTGGCTGAAGCTGGAAGGCACCTCAGAAGATTGCCTAGTTCAATCACCTTGCTCAGAAGAGGGTCTGAATTGGTTTTGAATACCTCCAAGAAGAGAGCCTTTAGAAACTCTCAGGCAATCTGTTTCAGTATCTGAGCACTCTCACAGTGAATTTCTTTCTTCTTTTGTTTAATGGAATTTTGTGTATTTCAGTTTGTGTCCATTTCCTCTAGTCCTGTCACTGATCACCACGGGGAAGAGCCTGGCTCTGCTTTCTTTACTCTAGCATTAGGTATTTATATCCTTTGTTAAAATCCCCCAGAGCCTTTGCCTGTCCAGGCTGAACAGACTCATCTCCCTGTCTCTCCTTGTATGACGGATGCTTCGAGCCCTTAATCACCTTCATGGCCCTTTACTACACTCACTCCAGTATGTTCATGTCTCTCTTGCAGCAGGGAGCCCAGCTGCGGACACAGCATTCCAGGTGTGCCTCACTAGTGCTGAATGGAGGCAAAGTATCGCCTCCCTTGAGCTGCTGGTGATGCTCTGCCTGATGCAGCCCAGGACGCTGGTGGCCTTCTTTGCCTCAAGGGCACATTGCCGGCTCATGGGCAACTTGTTCCCTGCCAGGACCCACAAGGCCTGCAGTGCAAAGCTGCTTTCCAGGCAGCTGGCCCCTGGTTGAAGGCTCCCACAGTGTGAGTCTCCCCTTCCTGACTCGATAAGCAGAGATGCTGCTGATCCTTCCCTCAGTGCAGCTGAGGCTGAAGGTCGTGAGGCTGCAGGTCTCAGAGAGGACCCAGCCACCCTGTCCCTCTTCAGGCTGTGCAGGCTTCTGGCCTCCTCCTGCTGTGAGAGTTTCCGGGTGGTCATGGCCTCTTTCCCAGCAGCAGCAGCAGCAGAAGCAGCAGCAGCACCCTGGTGTTCCTCAAAGGGTTCCCAGGAGTCCCCTGACAGTCTCAGAAGTTCCCAGAAGACAGACAGGATCTCAAAGCATAGCCAGAAACCACTGCCTGGACTGTGGTGTCTGCCAGCTGTGCTGTGCTGTGGGGCTCTGTGGGACTGGAGGGAAGCAGCTGCTCTTGTGCAATGTTTTTGAGGAAAAAAAATAGAATATATGAGCATCAAGGAAAACTAACCACAAACAGGGGAAGACAAATTATTCTTCTGTGGATATTAATATACAGTTCTAAAAATACTTTTAGAGGTCTTATCAGTCCTTGAAATGTCTGAGAATGTTTGGGAATATTGATATATGAGTGTATTATCGTATTAAAGACCTCTGAACACTTTTCTCTTCGAGAAGGAGAGATCAGATTAAGTCCCGTGGTTCCAGGGACTGTCAGTTCTCATAGTTGCTGCAAGTCAGTTCTTAATGGAGTGTTGTGATAAAGCTGAAGTGCTTCATTCTTCCTTTATCGTGTTGATTCTTATAGCTAGATTTATAATGGAAAGCTTTAGTGAGAAGAGTCTTTTTGATTTATTGAAATGAAAATCCAGATAATACCCAATAATTCTGAAGTGAATTTTTCTCCTTGAGTTTCACCTCATGGGAAGTTTTGACATTTTATTTCAACTTCTGTCAAAAGGAAATACTGGAGAACTAAACACTCATACAGAACAGAAATTCCAGAATTTGGGCACTGTAGCATTCTTTGAGACAGAGATTGTGGTGTTTCTTTCCTCTTCTGCCTATCCTATTCATTTCATATCTCTTATCAAGTTACATTTTAGTAGTAAAATCTGTACTGGGCAAGTAGATTTCAGTGTGTGCTCTAATGAGCTTCATATGGGAACAAAACCTCTGTGTTTGCAGAGTTGCTTGCATAGCTTTTAAATTGCTTGCTGAGTTTGAGCAGCACCACTTCATAAAGGTCCAGATTTTCCCTGCAGTCTCTTAGAAAGGCTGAATAGCTTTGAGAAACAGGATGAGTGCTGTAATTGAGAAACCAGTAGTTTAAATGCTTTTATGTTTGACATAGTGTTTTCTCCTTTCTGGAGAGTAGTTCATCATAGTGAACCTATTTTCTGTTAGTCTTGACAATGAAACCATCAAAAACTTAGAGCAAACAACTGTGTTCTAAAGACATGTGGCCTTGCATTCTACAAATTGATGTTAGACAGAGAATATGGACAGAACTGATTAGTCAGGCAGAGAGCTCAATATGGTACTCTGTTTTTCATAAAATAAATTTTGATTTTTTTTGCAGTAGGTATCTCCTTTAATAGGTTTTTTCTTGGAAATTATAACACTTCCAATTGAAGATATTTTCCTATTTGAAGATTATAGGATTAAACTTCCCCAGAATTTACTGTGGGTAGTGTTTATTCCTGCTTTAGTGTGACAGGCCCATGAAAGTAAAATTAGATTTGAGGAATAGAAAAATTTTTATCTGGATCTATATCCTGGGGTGAAGGACAAGACAAATAAATACAAAACTTTCTCAGAAATGTGTTCATCTTTTCCTAATTATTGCCCCTTGGAGTTGTCACTCCAATAAGTAGGTGTGGATATGAAGGTTGTTTCATCTCCTTGGTTCTTCCTCTGTCAAGCATCTCATATGACTGCTTTAAATGCAGCCATAAAATAAACAGCCCCATCCTTGAAAAACTGTCATTTCAGATGCATCCTCCTACCCTGCAGGAAAAAATCAGTGTGAAGGTAGGAAGGAGCTAACTTTTAGAACTGGGAGTTTTCTTTCTATGTTTTCACCAAAGAGGTTCTTTATGGGGTAATAAATAAATTGTTACAGAAAATTAATACTGTTATTAGGAAAAATGAAATGAGAAGGGTGTCTTTTTGTTTGGAGAAAAATAATTACTTCAAGCAATACAAAAGAAAGTGTACCAGAGCCTTTCTCACCAAAATTCAAATACAGTATGATTTAACATTAATTGGGAATGATTTATCCCATAGGATTTATAACAGGATTAATAATAGTCTATCATGTGCTGGAGTGAGGGGCTTGTTCCATCTTCTTAGCTGCATACTCAGTTATTTTCCAATTGAGATCATTGAAATGTGATCCTACCCTGAATAAAAACAAACTCTGGGTTCCTCTCCCAGTATGAGACTCTTCGTAACACAGTTTTATTTGTATGTCATGACATTCTGTTTCAGACATGCCTCTTTTCTGTGAATAACAACAACTTTTTAAGGGACATCTCTAAGAGACAACTACTGTGGGTCGAGGTCACTGGAATCATATCTCCCCAGGAGACACATTTTGAGCATCTGTCACTGAGAACCTCACAGATGTTAAGTTTATTATGCATCCCTCATTTTTGGCACTATCATTTGTTTCTCTGTAGCCACTGCAAAAAAGTATTCCATTATAATTTCCGACAGTAGTCAGAAAGTTAAGCCAGAAAGTTAATCACTGGAAAAGTCATTACTAGGTCATCCTATGATTCAGTTCATGCCCAAAGTAAAATTATCACTACATAGTTCCACCCTACACCCTTTCTATTTTGTGGCTGATCTCTAAACTTTGCTCCTTGGGTCTCTCTTCTTCTCACCCACAGCCTTGGGGTGTGCCTGAGGACTCCTCTTGCTCTGGTTGCCCTCTTCCATGGATGCTGTGGTCCCCATCCAGGAAAATCACCTGTCTACATTTGTGAATACAAACTGAAATTCTATTTTAATTGCTAGAAGGGCTGAAACAAAAGCCTGGGGAGCTAAATTTTCACTTATCTTTGAAAAGAATGTTGAAATAAATGAGAATCTCACTGTATTTTAATAGAATCTGGAAACTAATGCATTTATTTACCCTTTTACAAAATTAAGCACTTGGAATACACAAAATTTCAGATTAAAGTGTTACTAATTTGGAAATATAGGAGTTAAAACCTCTGACAAACTTTAAAACATTTCATCACCATTCAGAAGAAGATGCCAAAACCTCAAGATAACTCACAGGCATACTCCAGTGCTAAAAGAAACCGAGCATCTCCTTTTCTGCTGCCAAGCCTAGCATCTTTCACTACAACGTAGGACAGTGAAATGACCTTTAAGAGACTGTGTCTGGTAAACTGAGATCAAGAGTGACATCAGTCCTGAAGCAGCTGCACAATGGGTGATGCCTGATAATTTTTTCAAGTCATTTGATTCTTCCACTAAGAACCAGGTTTTCAAAAGAGTTCATAGCTCAGTAGCACCATCTGCAGCTCCTGAAGCTAAGGCCAGGCTTGGAAAAACACCTCCCTATGGACACTTTCCCCCAAAGTTGTGGAAAAACTCACTAGTACTGCACCCATGTGAGTTGGTGAACACCATAGGACTAACCTGGTGGAGAACTAGCGGGCATCTTAGACCTTCTCATTGCTTGCTTGTAAATACTTTACCCAGCACTGCCCTGATCCATACATAGAAAACTTTAAAGCTTGCTTAATACAGTTTGGCTTCTGAAGAGGTTCTGGAAGTGGAAAAGCAATTATGTAGATCAAACTTGAAGTGCATTAATAGATTTATGTGAGGAAGTTTTCACAGTGGTTTTCCTCTGTGCCTGTATTAAATCAAGGCTATTAATAGGGTAGAAATGTTTTGGTAAGTCTCATGAACTTTCACATCAAACTGAGACAGAAACTTTTTTAAGTCTTGAAGAAACTCTTGCGTACTTTTCTGTGACTTTGTCTGCTTACCTCTGTTCTTCTTGTTTATTAGGAAAAACAGGAAAGGGAATGGTAAATATGAAGTTTGAGGAGCTATTCTCATGGTGATCCTGACCTGCCTGGCAGCCAGAGACATCAGAAATTGCCTGAGTACTTAGCTTTGCTTTATAGAAGAAAGGACCAAGCACGTTCCCAATTACAACTGGTAACCATAATAATTAATCCAACAAATATAGCTCATTTTTAGCAGGCAACAACTAACAATACATTTTGAGATATGTATTCATTGTTTGAAAGCCAATGAATAATCTATTCAAAAGTCATGTAAGCTTAAGAGATAGTTAGCTAGAAATGTCTGAAATATCAGGGGTTTGACTTATGCTGAGGATTCACTGTTTATGACTGCAGGTATTACTTCAAGGATTCAGCATGCTTAAAAATGGTGATCGTTATGTCAAGTAATGAAGAGAATTAAGATAATATTACTCAAAAAGAAGTATGACTTTGCACATAATGAAGGTTCTCAAGCCACTTTTTTAGTCTTCAAACATTTTTCTTCTTTGTACCAGCATGATACCAACATAAGCTTAAAACTCTGCTTGTCCTCATCACACGCATGCACAGTAAGATACACGAACAAATGCACATGATTTTATGGAGGAACAGTTATATACTGTCTGTTTCCATTGGTTTACTCCATGAGGAATGGTTAGTGTTCTGTTTCAGACATTTCTAATCGGATATCTCTTACAGTCATTAGCCTCTTCCACTGATATATTTGATTATGCATCATAACTAAGATTAATAAATTGACTAATTCAAGACATCAGTTTTTATCATATGCTCCTGAAAACATTCTCTGTTCCCCTGTGCCTGGGGAGACTATGGGGCTGTCTTTATGGAGAGTCTTCCATGCATCGTTATGTTTAAAAAGCAGTGTCATTCACATTCCCAAATAGACCACTGGTATATCCTTTCTTATCCACTCATCCATTTTAAGGGATTTCATCTATGAGTCCCACTTTGTCCACAGTTTCTAATTTGATTTGTAATGCTTTCTGTCTTGCATTTCACTTGAAGGATCTTGCATTATCCAAGAGTTTGTCCAGACATCTCTGTCTCTCTCTCATTTCACTTTCACTCCTTCATTCCCACCTTTTAACCTGCTCAGTATATCCCAAATACTAATACCACACAAGAGACTTTTCAACAAGAAAAAAAGGTAGAACTGACACTGTCAGACTGAACAGAACTGCTGTTTAAAAATCTTTAGTTCTGTTACCATGATTTCATGTCTTAATATTATTCGACCTTTCAGATTTGGCTTTGTTATGCTTTTTTTTTAATTTTAGAAGAAACTTGATAAAGCAATATATTTGGGTTACCTCAGAATTACCTACCTTTCTCTATGTTTCCATAATTTTCTGTACTAATTTATGTATTTTTTGAACCTTGTAAAGATGAACACACTATTAATGAGCAGCAGAGTTAAAGATTAAAATCTTTAGGTAAGTGGTTCAAATTAAAATGAACTTCTGTATTTCTGATTTAAATTACAGTGAGGAAAGAAAACAAGATCCAGAAATATTTATGATAATGCTTTGTAAAAGTGCAGCATTACTGGGAATCAAGTTATGCATGGTAAACAGGGTGAACGGGCAAGTAACAAATACAAGAAAGACCTAAAAAGCAGAGAAGCACAGTAGTTATAAATAGCCTTGATTCAAAAGACTTAACTTTCTTTCTGTTTTGGAGCATATTTCACAGCGGTGTCTAATGTGCCTTGAAGCATAATTGGCAGGAAACGTAGTACAAGGTCATGTAATGCCTGTTTTCAAATATGGTATCCTAGAACCCTGCTCTCAGCTGCGCTATAAATATAAATTGTCCCTCCAAGAGATAGTACAACCCCTCAATGAAAACTGCCTTGGTTCCAGCACTGGGTGTAGCCTTGGATATTGGCGTGATCATCCTTGTGCTCACAGAGAATTCAGGTTACCAAACGCTTCCAGGAGAGTGCCCACGGATCTGACTGACACTTCATAGGCACTACTAAAATGTACAGCATTGTTTGCATCAGTGATCCTGGTGGACTTCCAGATGTTTTTTTCAGGATCATATGAGTGTTTGTCAACTGCATTTGGCTTTAGCTTGCCTTTTGATAAATAGGAAATAGAAAATTAATATTGGCTTTGTTAATTAAACACACTGTCATCTGTTTAGTACCCAAATAGCAAGTCAGCTACATGCAGCAACTCTCAGATGCTACCAATTTTCCTGAAATAAGGCTACGTGCTGCATGAGTCTTGCCTTTGTGACAATTTCCCTGTTTGTTGATATTAAAATCCACTTCCCAGGAACATAAGTCTCATGCAGTCCAGAACAGCACGTACTGAGCACAAGTCATACTGATTTTGAACGAACTTTAACACAGCAATGGTAGCCCACAAAAGGAAATTTCCATTTTCTTGATATGTAATTACACTGAGAGAAACACAAAAGAGGCATTTACTAAACAAGACCTACAAATTACTACCCCAGCCCCACCCCAGTCCCAAGTAAAATTCCAGTCTCTCTGAATTTCAGGTGTAAAGCTTGATTACTGTAGTCCCCATCCTGCCTGGAAAGCAATGTAGTGTCTGAGTAACACAAGAGCCCAAACTAAGAAGGAATGTCTCAGGAGAACTGTAGAGTGTTTATGTGCTGACAGGGTGTCTGGCTGGCTCTTCGTTAAGATTTTGTGAACATCCTATCAATCACACATGTTTTGCCTGACAGTCTTTGTCACTAAGTATGTTACTGCTTATATCTTTCCTCGAATACAGCCTTGAGGACCCATTTTTGCCTTTATGGGTCTCTATAAATCATACAACTGTAGGATTATGACTAATGATGTGGAGCCACTGATGCATACTGCAGCACAAATAATGTATTGGTAATAAGGTAGCTCAGGACAGCAGACAGTTTTTGGGGGCTGCTAACTTTATAAACAGGAATCATTTCAATAACTAATCAAAATAATGTAATAAGGACAGTCTAGTCAAATGTCTGTGTCCTAATGAAGTGTGTCATTTACAGCCAGGCTTGAGTAAACATCCTGCAGTTAGAAGAAATTCCGTATTGGCATGGTGAAGAAAATTCAGAATGCCAGACTTCTCATATCGGTTTGTTTATGTCTCTTTTTCAAAATTTAAAGAGACAAAATTAGAGCACTTTTTAAGTATCTCAGGAATGGATTTCCCAGATGTTCAACCACACACCCCTAGAAGGTCATTGCTTTAGGCAATGGATAAAAATCATTCTGTACTATTTGGTTCTACCAAGAGGTCCCAGATCGTGGTGGCAGACAAGATTCATTTTCCTCAGGTCAGTGTAGTCAGGACTATGTTACCCATTCCTCCACTGCCTGGGGAAGAAACATTCTCATAATTACTCCATCATCTTGTCCTCCTGTGCAAAAACAGTGCAAAGGTCCAAGGTGCATAAATCATACTATATTTGTCCTTCAAGTTATTTGCTGACATACAGACTGTGCAAGGTCATTAACTTGTAATGGGGCAGCAGGAAGTGCTTAGTCTGGATTAAGTTGAAATGCATTAAATTTTCAAGGGATAGAAAGAAATACACGATGTTTCGATTCCTTGGGAAAAATACTGGAAAAACTCACAAGGGAATGAAAACCTTTTGTCAATCCAGAGTCAGGTATCACTGTTTTGTCAGTCCATCTGGTACATTTACTATTTTGATGTCATAGGCGCATTCTTAGTACATAGGTCATGTGAACATGACTTATGAAGCTCTATTTTTAGCCTGAATGAATACATATTTTATGAGAGGAAGAGTTTTCTTCACAAAAAGAGCTTGCAAATGATGTGAGACAATTTTTTCCCACAGACTCTTACACATACGTTGCAGACATTCAGAGTAACAAAAGTGTTTAATCTGACTGGCTAGGACAGCTGCACGAGTTAAAATACAGCTCTAAGTTCATTGGTAGATGTCTCTCTTACCAGATGTTTAGCTTGTTCATCCTCATATGCACTGAAAACTGTGTAAATTAAAGAATAATCTGTGATTACATTATACTCTGTACTCTATTGCACTGCAGATTGTAGTAATTGTCTGAAAAACTTCCCAAAAGTTGAGGAACTAACTATAGCTCAAAATACTCTCCATTTACTCTGTCAACCTTCTTTTCTCATGCAGAAAATGGTTTGGTTATGGCTGAATAAATGGTATTTCTATTAACTCATTGATTTTACATTATTCTTCCTTAGAGCCAGCCAGAGGCTCCCCAGGTTGCTGGTCAATGTATGTGAGTATTTTGCCTCACAAAAAGGAGAGGCAGGTCCACAGTTATGAGAATACTTATACTAACTTCATGCAATACACTACTCTTTCTTTTCCCTAGTCCCACAAGGGAAATATAAATCCTCCAAAACGTGTCACAAAGGAAATATAAATTAGGATTTATTTCAATGCCACATTTCAGTTTTGACTGATGAAAACCCCTTGCAAAGCATAAGCTGCATTGTCTTTATGTATTCTCTGCTTGACTTCACCAAAATGGTTCATAAACCAGTGCTCTGGAGTCAATTGTCTCCTCTTGTCCTCTAGTAGTTTTGTGAGTTTTCAATGTACTCTAGTTTGGGAAGCAATGAATTTTTTCCATGGAAGCTATGGACCCTGAATAAAAAAATTCAGACAGTAATAGCGTACCCTTATTTTTCTTAGGGTGTAGTTGCACTGATATTTTTTCCAATAGGAAAAATGTCAGAGAAAACCTATACCTCTCCCATAATTCTTCTTGTTTCTATGCTGTACACCAGCTCCTCAGATTTTTGTAGCAGATTGTTGCTTCAAACAATGATATGGTTAAAAAATAATCCTGGTAGCAGAAAAATTATAGAATCATAGACAGGTTTGGCTTGGAAGGGACTGTTATGATCAGGTTTTAAACCCAGAAGAGCAAAGAAAACTAAGTCTCTGTGCATAAACCGGAAAGAACTTAGAAGGTTCAAAATATTCCCAAAAACGAGATTAAAACCAAACGAGGTTAGATGTTGTTGCCAAAAAAATTGATGTATTTTATTTAATGGTAAAAGAGGCAAAGAGAAGGAAAGAGAAAAGAAAGAAAGAAAGAAAGAGAGAAAGAAGTGTGCGTGGGGGGTGGGGGGACAGGGAGAGGTGACAGGGGTTAGGTGGAAGCATCTCACCCATCCAGGGGTCCCAGTGATGTCTCGCTGCTCCCCTCCATCTGCTCTTCTGGTGGTGAGGGTCCCCCGTCGCCGCCACACGCCGCAGAGTACAGAGTCCGTGGATTAATACACGCTTTGGGCAGGTGGGAACGCCCTTGCAGGGCAGGTGTCTCCCTTGCAGGGCCCAGCTTGACACACTGTCCCTGGCAACACTGAGGGTCTG
>VZTE01001346.1:585959-635689 GCA_013397775.1 Eulacestoma nigropectus | reverse complement strand
CCCTTTCAGGGTGCTGCAGTTTTGTAATGCAGCA
This sequence comes from Eulacestoma nigropectus, assembly GCA_013397775.1. Taxonomy (NCBI): domain Eukaryota; kingdom Metazoa; phylum Chordata; class Aves; order Passeriformes; genus Eulacestoma; species Eulacestoma nigropectus. The sequence continues at coordinate 635,655 of VZTE01001346.1, read as the reverse complement.
GTGTAATACAGTTTTAAAAGTCCTTCATGAAAATGTTTAAGTCATAAACTACAATATTTCAGTCTCTGACAGGGACCTTAAAGATTATCTAGTTCCAGCCCTGCTGTCATGGGCAGGGACACCTTCCACTAGACCAGCTTGCTTAAAATAAGCAGTTCAGACATGTATTATCCAAGACAGCATTTGCATGCAAAAAAAGAAAGAAAAGAAATTCCAGTTTATTGTGAATGCTGCTAACCATTTACTCAATGAAACTGTTAGTGTTCCAAAAAAACCTGATGGTAGCCAGCTGCTGTTCCTCTGCTAATTGCAGAGTTAATGTAGAGGTGATCAAGCAGCCTATGATGATGTAGAGCAGGAAAGGAGTGAAGTACAAATCTTTCCAGCTAGCTGTTTTCAGCAATTGCCAACATACTCACTGCCATGGGTAGGAAGAGTCCATCTGCCTGTTACCTACTAAAAGATCATTTAAACACCTACAAATACTTTTTCTTTGTTTAGTGTTTGCACAGTCACTTGCCAATTTATGAAAGGCTGGATGAGCACCTGTGAAATGGAAATCATGCCCCTGTTTACAGAACAAATGGTTCATCACAACCAGCCTTACTGGACTCTCTTTCGCTGCTCTTCCCTCCTTGCTGTCACTGCCTGGGGTGTCAGCACCAGCGTTTGTATGCTGCTCTGCCACTCAGACCATTAATCTGGTGTTTGTTTGTTCTTGGTGGTTTGTTTATTTCTTTTTTTTAATATTTTTCAAGGTTTTCCTGAAAGCCCTTCCCAGGCATAGGGTGGGAACCAGCAGGCAGGAGGGAGATGGTTATGGGTTATTTTATATCATCATCTCTATCAAACATATTGTAGGCTTAATCCACAGCCTAAGCGTGGATTGTAAAAACCTGCAAAGATTAATGTAGAAATCAGGGAGCATGAAGTTACCTGAATTAAACTAGCCCACACTTGTTTCACTACGCAGACATGTTATCAACCCTTGGGGGGAAGTAAATTTTGAAACATGAGATTAGGAGACCCAGGACACAGATTTAGGATTCTACCAGTTTAATTGCTAATTGGATTAGAGTTTAGAGCCTTATGAGACTCAGGCACAAAGACACAGTTTTTACAGTTCCTTATTCACTTTCCTCTGAAAAACATCAGTTTCTTCCAGGCTACTCAGTTCAGTGTTATGACTTTGCAGCCTAAAGTGGTGCTAGAGAACAGCACAGCTTTTCAGAAAAGTTGAAACAAGAAGCAGAAAGAAAACAAGTATTCCTTGTTCATAGAAATAGGATTGGTTTGGGTTTCTTTCTCCCCATTTGGGAATGTGCAAAATTAACTTAGAAATAAAAATACTGTGTTGGTAGATGTAGATACTCTTGCTGCTACAAGGAGCAACCAGAATACAGAATAGTTCCTTTTATATATAATTTGTCATTGGCTTCTTTGTAAAATATGCAGAGGAATCTTGAGGCCTTTGAATTACTAGTATCTCAGAAAGAATCTATCCAGCCTCAAAAACTGGGCTCATTTAGTACTTAGGACACCAAGATCCAAAAAGCTTCCCTGTGTTAAGTATTTACCAATTCAGCTTTTCAGATATCTAAAAATGTTAAATTTGGTTTGACAGATAAAAATCCACTGTATGTATATGTAAAGTAGACAGAGAGACACAGACCAGGAAAATTTGTATTTATATATGGATATTTATTAAAAAAATAATCATCAGACAGAGAAATGAATTTTTTTTTTTGAGAAAGGAAGAAATAGTGTTTTATAGATGTTTTCTTGTTATAATATCAGGAAAATGTATACACAGAGAGTAGGAGATTTTTTTCTTTAGGGGGACAGCTGGAAATATAGGTGTTAAAAGACAGACCAAACAATCTTCCAACTATTTGTGTCCATGTGATAAATGAGTGAATGATAAATGCTGGCTTTCGCATATATGAATTTAACATTTACAAGTGATAATGTACTACGTAGAAATAGTGTTAAGATAAAATATAGTTAAGTAGAAATAGGGTGAATTGCAACTTCGAAATCGTTGTACTATGTTGGGAAATGTATTAATAAATACATGGTAATAAATATCTTTTAAGTTGGTAAACCACAGAGCCAGAGATCAGGACATCTGAAAGAAACAAAGATTAACCACATGCATCCCAGGAAGTCTGTTATCTCATCAAAACTCACACCTCCCAAAGAAACTGTCAACTACAAATTAGGTTGGAACTGAGGAGGCACGGAGGTGGATGTCTGCCTTCAATTCTGAGACGATCCAGGGGACCCAAGACGGCATCGTGCTGGAGGAGGGGGGAAGGGATCGGAGAGGGGGAGAGTTGAGGGAAATGTAAATTATTTTCTAGGTTTAATGAATATGTAACAGTTTGAGAAGATACTTAAGTTCACAGTAAAGGGAATAGAATTGTGCCTCTGGCAATATTGCTAAGCACCCAGCGCTGTATTTGCCTTTGTTCTACCAATAAATGTTCAATATTATGCTGCTGAAATTCCAGCTCTGATCTCATTTATATCAGTCCAGTTGCATCTTTACAGGTAAATAGTGTTTCTAGAATTCATATAATTGATTAGTTTACTTTAATTTTTGGGAATATTTAAATATTGGCTTTGCTGAATAATCTCTGTATGGTGCCATCTGTTTTTACTGTACTACAGCTTTCATTACTCTCTGACCATTTTTCACTTGATGTGTAAGTTTCATTAACATTAATGAAAATTCCAAGTTTGTGTGAGATGGAGTCTGAATCTTCAAGACTGGAAATAATAGCTTTAATATTTCCTGCAAAGATGTCTGGAGAGAAGACAGGTTTAGTTCTAATAGCTACTTCTTCCTTCCCTGCTCATTATGTCCATGTATTTACCTCTAATTATAAATTGCTGTTTTCAGAGCTACCGTACCTTTATTCAAAGATAAACACATTACACTTAACCAGAAGTACAATTTAGATTCTAAAATATGAAACAATTTGTAGTGTGCTTTGGGAAGTCTTAGAAATGTAATTTAGGTTAGAGAGACCTAGAATAATTCTATAAGTACATACAGACACAGATTCCTCAGAAGAAATTATAAGGTTAATTATACCTATGTGGCATGATGGGACAAGTCCAGGTCTTGAGATGCAATTGTGAGTCTCCTGGCTCCTCATTTACTCATACCTGCAACTGTTCCTGAGTTTATAAACCTTTGGGCACAGGAGACCAAGGATTATTAAGAATCTGCATTGCATTTACTTATCATTTACCTGTCTATTCTTATTTATCATTTTAGGCTTAGCTATAAATACAAAAAATAATTTAGTTTTAATCTACTGTAGAAATTTTGTATTGATAACATTTTTCACATCAACAGGTGGCATAAATAATTTTTTATTCACTCTGGATAGGAACCAGGGTGCCAAAATCTCACCTGAGACATAGACACCTAAATCAAAGCTGTGTGCGTTTCACCTAGAAAACAACCTAGATTTGCAGCTTTCAAATACTGCCTAGTCCTGTAGGCACTTACCTATCTAGCCTGAAAGACCTTCAGGAATCCAGCCTTGGCTCCTCAAACATGCTCCAAAGAGGAGCAAACATTCCCTAGGAGGATGAGCAGTCTATACTTACATCATAATCCAAGTTTAGGCAGAGAGTTATGGACAGTCTGTGCAGCTCCTGGAAGAAGAGGTATTACTTATGTTTTTGCACTTAACGTTTAGTGGATAATGCCCTAACTACCACTTTAAACTTTCTGCCAGTCTACAGTTTCCACTCACTCTTCCACCTCTGAGAAAATGTCCTCACCAGCACTGAAGGATGTTGAACTAGGAATGCTTCCTACAGCTCCTCATGGAGCTAAGTCTGGGATCCAAGCCATGGGGCCAAAGGAAGAACAGACACAGGGAGACTGATTCCAGCCTGGTTCTAGGCATTCCTGAGAGGCTAATATTTTGAGTCTGGACTTAGCTCCCAAAGGCTTTTTTTTCAGTAATCCACGATTCTTCCTCCATTCTGTGTCAGATTTGAAGCAGAGTGGATGCTGCACTAGAATTGGCTGGTGGAAAACACCTGCATACTCAGCCTCCCAGTCTGAAGGGTTTGAACATCACAATCTGATTCTATTGAAATGACATTTTAGACACACGAAATTCTTCATTGAGCTCAGGCTCCATTTTTAAACATGCTTGTGATAGTTATTTAAAGATGAAGTGACTTTTTTTGTTCCCTTCTTTTATTGGCCAAGGCTTGCCTTAGTGCTGCCATGATGATTTGCCAAAGTTGAGGTGCCAATTGCGTGAGTTGTAATAGGACACAAGCCTGTGCTATTCAAAGTTTATATGTTATGTGTAGTGGTGTGCTTAAAGACAGTTTCTTCTCATAATTCACTTCCTCTTTGCAATTCTGTCACTGTTACAATTAATACTGTAAAAAGAATATTAGGATAGCATTTATAGAAACAAGATTAGATTACCTCCACTGCAAGATACCCTTTCTTTTGCTGACATTTTCCCACTTTATCTTTTCTTTCAAGAACTGTAAAGATTTGCATTAATTAGAAATCACTGTCCCTACATAACTCGTAGTTCCTGATACTACCTGCCTTTTGTAGCAATTTCTGTGTTATATTCTTCTGTTTTTCCACATTTTTTTAATCCCGCCTTCACTTCCATAAGAACAAAACTAAACAAGCAAAGTAAAAGAAAGACCAAAGCCAAACAGCCAGAAAAATTAACTGGCTGAGCAAAGCACAAGAAGACATGAACTTTTCTTTTGGGAAGGGAAGAAAGAATATTTTTGAGTAATGGAGAAAAGGAAGAAATCGTCAAAGCATCAGTAGTAACCAACACTAGCACACTTCTCCAAGAATATCAATCTGAAGTTGTGGAAATCCTTAGGCTAAACAGGATCTAAAACTCAAGGTTCCCTTTTCTCTGTTTAAAGGACTTGTGATTAGGTTATGAATCCTATGAATGCATTTTTTTAGAAAAGCAGCAAATACTAGATTTTTGAGGGCCTGAACCAGTTATGAGTCCGAGGAGAGGCAGCATTATTTCTCCTAGTTTTGATAGTGATCCACAGCAGACAGGAGTTCAGAGTCCAGAAACTTAGTTCAGATTGTGCTGATGTAGAACAAGAGTTCAGGATCCTAAACATTAACTGAGGCGCACACAGCAAATTTTGGTGCTTGCAGGATCAGTGAGGCACTGAGCAAAGGCATTTATGGCCTTTGGACCCCGAAGTTCATGTAAATGTTTTTCCAGAGTTCTACAGCCCTTTGCTGTCTGTTCCCCAGTGCCTTCTCTTTGTTCTCCTGTACCTGAAACCTGCTTAAGACAGTACTCTGCAGTCAGGAATCCCAAATACTTCAATCTATGGCCATGCTCATGCTGAGTTATTAATTCTGCCCTCTGCTCACTCCACAGCCATGACACATTAATCCTGGCTTGGAAGACTTTCAGCTCTCTGCAAGACTACAGGAAAACAGTTTAAAGAAAAGACACCTGTTCAGAAGCTGTGATCTGGTCCATTTTGGGGAGGCATTTCCAGCTAGCCACAGGGCAGCTATTGTCTTCTGCCATTCAAGCAACAAGAAACAATTAAATAAAAAAGCCCTAAACACAAAACCCAACAAACTTGTAATGCTGGGAAGAGAACTTTAGTACCTGTAGTGCAATTTAAAGAAAAGCAGCTCAGCAAAGATTAAAGAGAATTAAAAACAGGGAGTTCTACCTGCTGCCCAAATTTACTCCAAGATTTGTGTGGTACTTGCTGCTGAGGTTTGTGGATTTGAAGACTAAACTCTGGAAGAATAATGCTCATCAAGTTGACAGAAGGAATTATTTCAGACCTTTGGAATTAAAGGCATGCCCAACTCCAAACCCTGCAGTCACGAGCATCTGACAGTGCTGAGGATGTTCCAGCATGAACTGCAAGACTGGTACCTTTCCCCCTCTAAAGTGAGCTGAAAATGTTGTCAGGGACAGCCCCATGCTACATTCTCCATCTGAACACTAGAAAAAAGTATGTGGGTTAGCTTCTGTCTACATGGGTCATTGCAGACTGTTTTCTTCTCTTTAATGTTTGTAGATAAATAGGATTTACAAAGTACCTCGATTTTAGCCTATGCTGAAATATGATGAAGCTCTACCACAGGTACAAAATCGGGCTAATACCAGTTGTGAAACCCCACAATCTTCACTGGGAAAACATCCAGGCCCAATAGGGGTGTCACTGAAAAATGAGACCCTGTAGATAGAAAAAGCTCTCACCTCCCAAATACAAATAATATAAATATATAAATATATATGTATATATAAATATTCTTTTGAGTGTAAGAGCCAGGTTTAGACTGGNATATGAAAAAGATACATTGTGAAGCTGAGAATGTATCTCAGGAGAAAAATCCAGCTCATAACCAGACATGCAGGAGCATGTAACATCAAAATTTCTTATAAATTTATTGAGATCTATTTTTTAAGATTAATTTTCTTTACAAATCTTTGGCAAAGTAAACTGCAGGCCTCTCTCAGCACCACCATTGGGAATGTCTTGCTTCTGAACTATTGCTGCTGCTGCAAATCCTACATAGCTCAGTTACACCCGGTTCTGACTTGACTCATGATGACACAAGACAGACATTCTCACTTGGGTGCTCAGGCAGGTATGATGCTTCATTTGGATGCTTTCCTTCTGTGTCAAATTTGGTAGTTACCATAGCTTTGATTTTTGCTGAACAGAACAGAATTGTTTTGTTTGATTTCTTAATTGCAATGACTTTCTGAAATCAATATGATTCTGTAGAAAAGATCGGGAGTGATGGCTGTTCTTTTTGCGCTGTTACTCATCTTCATTTTAAAGTGGTATGTTGTCTTCAAATTATGTGACTGACACTGTTCAGCAGTCATTGCCATTGTGTGCAAATGAAACTAAAAATCAGTTAGAGAGCATTTAAGTGAGGTGTGGGGGAGATGGGGAGCCTGGGGTTCCCTGGGTTCGCAGGGCAGGGCCTGGCACCAGACCTGGGTGTTTCTTAATCACTCCACAGCTGTTAATTTGCTTCTCACAAGCAAAAGAGGTTATTTGAAGATTTTCTAAATAAGTTCATAGATTTCAAGTATTCCAGCCTAAGTGCTTGTGGTATTTTGTTTTAGAGATAATGGGAAATTTGTGTTCCCGAGATCAGACGTCATGAATTTGACCTTCATCTGCAGACAAAGTTTAGTTTCCCTCCTCATTTTTTTTCATACTTGTCCTTCTGTTGGTCACAATCAATAAAAAAAGCCTCAGCCTAAACCAAACAAAGTTGACAGCAACGTGGAAGACAATGACAAAAAATAGAGATACACCTTTCATTATATTGCTTTATGGATTCCTTTGTTTAATCTCATGTTGAATTAATTCTTTAAGTAAGCTTACTCAAGGTTATTGAAAATTGATTCCTAGTAATTTAAATTGACTACTATTAAATTTTATTGGCATTAATAAACTAATTTCAATCCAATACTTGAAGAAAATCTCAAAAGTCTATTTTCAGAAAATATTGCTTATATTCTCCACTGGACATACTTTAATTCTTATTTCAGAATTTAGCTCAAAAGAGTCATAAGGGCTCATAGAAGTACTGTAAGAACCTTCTAATGTTTTTCTGATGCTCCCAATGAGGACTGGTACCAAATGGATTCCCAAAGTCTTGAATCACTTCCTTAATAGCACAGAATTGATGGCTCAGTAAAATCCAGATATTGGTAAAATAATTACGTTTCTTTTCTGGACTAATGGATTTTTAAAATCTAACAAATTACACATCTGTCAAATGTGGGCTCAGTTAAAATCACTTAGTGATTTAGTAAAACATAAGCCAAAAATTAAATGGTAATGATTAATACAAGCTATCATTTCTTTTATTGGCCTTACACATTTTTAGATTTGGTACTGACGGTTTATGGACATGTCTTTCCTCATTTTCCATAACTCCTGAACATCAAGTAAAATGCCCATATATAGACTGTATATCAGTAAAAGTTCTTATTTCACAGGGTAGCAAGTGGTCCTAGCAGGCCCATTGCCCTTGCTTTTCAGGAAGCCCCAGGACTGAAATATCTAGAAACCCAAGTGCAATTTCACAGGCTCCTCATAGCATGACATAGTTTGCTGTCAGCAGAACTGATTGAAAACGTAGTAACTTTCCACTCTTTTTAGAGAAAATATCGAAGAATTTATGCAAATTGGGCTATGACTGTGGTCTATTAATATTTGATATCCCCGGCTTTGTGAGTAAACTTTAACGTGTTGGGTGAGAATGGCAGTGTGGCTTGAAGACACCTTCCTGTTCATCCTCTCTGCACTGGCACTACTTTGCCAGCAGTGAGGGACCAATGCTCACCTCTTTGAGATGATAATGGAAGGATATTTGATTATTTGAAGTCAGAGGTTTAGACTTTGAAAGATTTGTCCTCTGAGAAGTGTAGGAAAATTTAATTACTGTTGCATGGGGACACTTTCATGGTAGTGAGTAGAAAGCATGTCTTGGTGCGTGTTTTTTGGGAGGAAGTAAGGAGGAAATGACAATGTTTCAAAATGCTGCCCAATGCATCTGCAACAGGGTACGTAGGGTCTATTTAAAAAACATTAGAAGTTTTTTTCCACTAAATCCTGCTGCATGCCTTGAGTTGATTTACTTTCTTCAGCAAGTTGTACAGCCGAGTCTGGGCCATTTTCAGGGAAAAAATGCACCGCTCAGAGATGCCACAGTTTCAGTATCTCCCCTAAATATTTTTCTTGTGTTCAATTTGGGAAACAAATATAAAAATCCCCTCTCTCTTGAAGCCTCTAGGCACTGTTAGTGCCAGAATTGGAAGTGTCAAATGTAGCTCTCTCCACAGGCACTATCATGTATCTCCAAGGCTTGCAGACAACTGGCTAAATAAGAAGATGAATCACTGTCATCCGTTTAAAAGGTAGAGAACAAAGAGAATGTCAAGGATGGTGTGAGAACCTCCCTAGCAGTTACCTTTGAGCTGAAACTATTACAGGTTCTATAACAAATTGCTTGCCTACAGGCAAGGTCACTCCTATTAATTTTTATGGATTGCCCTCAGTTCCTTGAATCCATGAACTATGCAACCAAAGGCAAGCAATAAGCTTCACTAAATCAGTGTTTCAACCTTTCATAATATCCACAGCCTTTATGGAATCAGCTCAGTTTTAATAAAAGCTTATTGAAATGGATTCAGAACAAACCTTGAAGAATGTGTCAATAAATAATGTCTTTAAAGGACAAAGTGTTACAGGAAGACTAAAAGAGACAATGGATCACTGGATCTATTTCTGGTCATTCTCTGTGCCAGGAAAGACAGTTTATCATTTTTGGATTGTATCAATGAGAAATCCATGGGCTCAGCCTCTCTAATTGTGAAATTTCAGGAAATTCAGTGGTTTCCTAAACTACTGTAATTTCTCTTCAGGTAATTTTGATCCTCTTTTCCTGTCTTTCTGTCATTCTCTTTGTGATTGCTCCTTATGCAGACATGTCTGACCTAAACTTAAATTTTCTAGCACAATCTCAGCAACACATAGCTCACAGTAGGCTACAACACCTAGGCAGATGTATCTGAGACGGCTTTCTACTCTACCTCCAGAAACCATTGGTGAGGAGTCTGTGCTCTGACAGGCCTTGTGTAATACCAGCCTGCTCTGTAGGGCTGTCTCAGAAAACTGTCATGTCTCAAACAGCAAAGAATTTGTGTTTATGTAACTGAGCTGAGCTCAGATCATTAAGGTAGCTGCTGTTGAGGAAAAACCTAGAAACTCAACTTTTTTCTGCTAATTGATCTACCCTTGAAAGCTTCTTTGCCCAAATGGAACTTTCAGTAAAATTCTGAGACTGGGTGACACAGGTATTAGGAAAATGTGCCAATTTGTGGTTAGAATAGTGCTCTATCACCTGTGATGGCAGCAATCATTAAGGGTCGAAATGTAGTCATTTAATAGTTAGCTAATTTTTGTTTGAGCTCGGTTGTCACCTTCCTCACACCGAATAAAATAAAAAATTTTGAGTTACAATTTTTGCAAGCTGACAGATTAAGTAATACACTAGTTCCTGCAGTTTTTTGTCTTAGCTTAAAATTAATGTAGTATAGCTATAATATTCAGCCAAGTTTGAAATTTTCTTTCTAAACTTCTTTTAAGGCAGAGAAATCTCCTAGAAATAAATTTTATGGTTTAGTTCAGGTCTGGAATTTTTATATTTTCTGGGTTTTATTTTTTTTTCATTGTGAAAAATCATCTGACAATCTCTGCATAATCTTTTACTCAATCTCAAAACATGAAGCCACCTAATAATCTTGTAAATTTTTCTTAAAAAGAATAAAGATATTTCTCATCAGTTATCTTCTTAGCTGGCATAACTGAGACCTAAAGTTACTACGTTAGCCTGCATTGGTGTATGAATTTGTAATAGCTCCCAAAGCCTGTTTTTCAAGAACTTTCTCATTGAAAAGTAATTTTCTAAAAAAGCAGCCACAATTAAATATTGTAAGTTACTGAGGTCATTTAGCAACTACTAAAACAATTGGATTAAGCTATTAACTATGCAACAGTAAAAAAAGCTAGAGTATTTTCAATAGGAAATAATCACTTTTTCTCACTTATGGTTTTATACTGTGCTATACCGAAATAACTTTCATGAGAGAGAACAGCATAACTTTATAAAACTTCCTCAGAAGAGTCCAAAAGCCAAATCTTTATTTCATGTGAACTTTCAGAAGATTCCTACTGGTGTTTGAAGATGTCTGATAAAATTATATGGGAATGCAATATGCATTTCATGATCTCAAGGGCTTTACAAAAAATACTACTTTGCAATTTTCCACATGAATTGTTCATATAAAAACGTCAACATAATTTCCTGTTTATGTAGGGAGAACTTTGATTGTTAAGAAACAATCAAAGTGTTTTGAGTGCTGGCACACAATGAATCAGTGAGTGGCTGGAACCTAATGGGCGTCAGAAGTTTTGTTTCTCATTTCCCAGCTTCCCCCTTCTCCTACATTCCCTCTGCCATGTGCCATTTTGCACCTGTGCTTGGTGACAACAGCAACATAAAGCTGTGCAATTTCCAGCAGAGAAGGCTGTGAGCTGGGAGGCTCAGCAGCTTGCACCCTGAGCACAGCTGTAGAGAGCCACACAAGGGTGCAGATGCAACCTCCTCGAGAGCCTGACTGCCAAAATTCCTGACCTTACATTAGCCTGCGAGGAATGCTGCCCAGCCTTGTGGTAAAAATGGCTCTTACTTTTCTTGAGGTTGAATTTTGTTTCTACTGTCCTCGCAGTCTTATTGTTGCAGAACTGTAAGACTTTTAGCCTTACCAAATCAGGACTGGAGAAAGCACTCAGACAGCAAGCCTCTCATATAGTGATTGCCAGGCACCTGAAAGTGTAAAGTGTGGATTGTGGATTCTTCCCTTCATTTAGAGATTAGCTTAATCTACCTTAATATTTGTCAGCCATTGCTAATGTTGAAGGATTTTTAATAAGGGACGTAACTGTGATTAATGAGTGATAAAATTATCTTTAAAATAAAAATTAAGCAGTTAATGTCAGCTATTGACTTAATTTGCTAGTTATGTAGTGATGCTAATGCTTTAAGTGACAGAAAATTATTTTCTGGCTCTAGTAATTGCTCATCTTCATATGACAGAGATTTTCTGTACTTATACAAAGTTAGTGGATGCTCTGTTGAGATATTTACTTTCTGGCAAAGATAGCAGAAAAGCTAAACCCTGTAACATAATCTTGTCCCAGTATAATCAAGTTATATAAAGAAAAACAGGCTTCCCACTGACATTTAGTGGGAAACCCAAACAGCTCTTAAGCACCAATTTTGGTGGAATGATTTCATGGTGTTTTGATACTAGGAACTTTTTCAAGGTTGAAAACTGAGAGTGACTGTGTTTAAACTTACTTAAATTTACTTTTAAGTAAGTGCTGACTTTATTGCTGAGAGCAAAGCTGGCCTAGAAATGCTGAATGAACCAAAACCTGGATTACACCTCTTCTGATGCAGACCTACCTTGAGTAAGCAATTTTAGCTCAAGAAGAGAATTTACAGCCTGGATCTGCCAAAAGAGGTGGTGCTACTAGTTTCTCCTTTCTTGGCCATACTTTCCTTGCTTGGCACCAGCACACATCAGATTCTGTGATGAGCTGATTCAGCTCCTTAAACTGGCAAAAATGATGCATTTGTTTCTGATGGGTTCGTTCTTTGCTAATTTAATAAGCAGAACTGGTTCATCCTGATGGCAACTAGAGTGGTTTCAAGGGAGAAGCTGGCATGTAAAATCAGGAAAGCTGAACTGGAAAGGGAGGAGAAAGAAAGGGAAGGGGAGGCAGGCTTTACATTTTGGTAATAGCTGTTAGAGCAGCTCAACCCATTTGTAAAACTTCAAACCCAGTATAGTATCTCTTAGACCATTCCCTTTCCATAAAGTGTGAAGGATAAGACATCCATTTGTCATCCCTTCTAACTGAACTCCTGTTTGCCTGAAGTTTGGGCGCTAAGAAGGCAGAACATGTTATACAGGGCAAAATATGACTTTGAATAATGGGGCTAAAATATAAAAAATATGTACAGGAAAGAAATTCCAAGGAAGAAGTAATCTGGAAAGTGACAAAGGAGTAGCCTGGAAGGTAGCATGAACAAGAGAGTTAAAGTTAAGGGCACTTACAGAAAGCTACGGGGATAGCGTTGAAAGAAAAACCTGAGGCTGATGTTGAATTATTTTGTGTACAGGACGAAAGCCAAGCTCTAGCAAGTGCGTATGTGAGCAGATACAAGGCATGTAAGCCTAAGGCATGTGTCTGTTCAGTGGGAGACAGAACTGGGACAGAGCATGTTTCGACTTTTTTGTTTTCTCACCAGTATATTGTGCTTGACTTTAAAGTCTGTCTCCATTTGCAGCTAATGAACTAAATTTCATTTAATTGTAAAGCATTTGAGGGAGGGGTTATAGAGTACGGTAAATTTTATCTTTTTATTCTTGTGGGTGCAGTTGGCTTTCTAGTAGTTGTCATTGAGGATTTTTAGGATCAGGTCTAGTAGCTGTATAGTATCAATTCTGCTATATCAGTTTTCTGAAAACTTTTGGGCTTTTCCCCATTTATTTTGTAAATTCATTATTTATATCTGAAGCAAGAGAAGATATTACAGAATAAATAGAGGCCAGAGTGACAGTTCTGTAATTCCCCTGAGCTTACTGAAAGAAAATAGTCCTTTAGGTATTCTGCAGCTCTCACTGAGTAAGAGAGCTAATGTATTCTGCAAAACATTCTGTGTGAAAATAGGACCTCTATCCCTTCTCCGACAATAACAGATATATGAGGCCATACTTGCAATCAAATATCTCACTTTCATATACAGTTTGGCAATGCAAGAGTGTATGAGAGAAAGAAAAGAGAATGTCCTACACACCTGGGATATAAATGGAAGGAATTTTAACCAAATAAGTCACATAACAGCCGAAAGCTGTAATGTACTTGTAATGGGAAAATGAGTTAGGTGTGACTGTTTGCTCAATTTCTGCTTAGATTTGGCCTAATAGCCAGCTCATGCTAAAGCTTGATACGTGCTGGGAGCAGTGCCATTAGGTCAAAGCAAGGACAACACGCAGGCAGAACACCATGGCCAGAGTGGGCTAAAGGTCATCATGTAGCCACTGCCACCTGCAGCTTGCTGTCTCCTGCAAGACCAAATTCCAAGCTCAAAGTTACGAATATGTCACCTTACCCAAAACGTTCTGGAAGCAGATCCAACAGCAGCTGGACTGCTAAGCCTTTTGTGCTTGGTGTGATAAAGAGCATGACTCTGGTGTGGCAGAGGATGAGCTCTCTCACTGTCGGCCAGTAACTTGTGTGTAGGTGCACAAGGTACAAGTTGTAAGTTATAAATTAGAAAACTTGTGAGTTAGAAATCTCTTGAACTCAGCAATGAATCAGTGAGTCACTTGTGAGACTAGTCTGTACAAAGGGGACTGAGCCCTTCTTTGCAATGTTTATTTCTTTTTTTTTCTTTTCCACTAAGCTTATAAAAATAAATTTAATTAACAGTGTACACTGTCCTGTAAATTTGAGATCCAAACACACTGTGAAAGTCAGGCTCCAGGAGGGCTGTTTTCAAATACCATCACAAAAACCTAATTTCAATGCTTCTTGGAACTAGTATTCAGAGTGCACTGCAGTGATGCTGCTTATCATTACTTCAGCCGGGGCTTTGATCATAAGTAATATACAAAACCAGTGATGGATTTACTTCTTGGAACTGTGAGCTTCATAAATGAATACATCTAGACCTTCTAAGATTTTTTTCATGTTTATTAAAAAAACTGAACAAAAAAAACCGTCCACAAAACAAACCCAAAAAACCACAGAACTGAAAGAAAAAAAAAAAAGAAAAAGAAAAGAAAAAAAAGAAAAGAATAGAGTGTTCAGTCAAATTTCTGACTGAATCAAGCACGTGAACTCTGGTGGTAGAACCCCCTCAGCAGCCAGAGAGTTTTAAAACTTTAAAATGGTCTTGAAGCCATTGGGCAATATTGGTGACACAGCTGCAAACACATGGGTACGTGTTAGCTAAAACTTCTCTACCTCTGGAAAATGCAGCTTTGCTTTTGGCATGTCACCCCAGTGACTATAATGTTTATTTTTTGGTGAAAGAGAGTGAAAGACTTCTAAGTGGTGCCTCTATTTTGGGAGGCTGTATCAGCTCCTAACACTTGGCTGACAGATACAGCAGCTTACAGATAAATTGTAGTTATGTTAGTAACCCTGCCAGACCGATGATCCTTGAGATGTCAGATTTCATGTCAAGTGCCTGAATTTTGTATGCTTGCATGCTGTGTGTGATTCCCCAAAAGACAACACTAGATAGAGGGATAAAGGAGAGGATTTCTGTAGCCCATGCAGCCCTCAATACCGCTCTCTTTTGGAGCTACAAAAAAAATAAATTCACCATTGGATTAGGACATAGAAAGAGATGTGCTAAGAAATTACATTTTTAGGAGATAGAAACTGTTAGCCTCTGCTCAACAATTTGATGTAATAAACCTTCATTTTAGAGCATATTCTTTCTCTATAACCATGTTTAAAATCAGCTCTCAGCTAAAGTGCTTCCTCTCATCTGATGCCAATTTAGCAGAGCTGATGGATACTCCCAGTCCCTGGGACAAGAGGCTGAATGAGCCCAGTTGTGCACATAACAGCACACACAGCTGCAGGGGAAGCTTCAGTGACTCAGGTGTGTGTTCTTAAAGGAGTTTTTAACAGGTGCTCATAGTGCTATAAAGAAATTCCTGAAATTTCAAGTAATGTGGAATTTCTGTTCTTCAGTAATAGAGCTAAGTTTAGTACCAGGCAAAAAGGAATACAGAAAATGCTGCCATAATGGCAGTGAAATTTATTTTGCTTTGACAGAAAAATTATAAACTATTTCTAGAAATGGTACTTGCTGATTAAACTCCAAGCAAACACTTGAAAAACTAAGCTTTTAATCAGTGAAAAGTAAATTATCATAAATAATAGTGAACAGTAAATAAACAGCACGATAAAACGTATAATTTGAAACCATTTTGCATGAAAGGTAAACAAATAAAGAATCAGTTGTGTCTTACAGGATTTGATTTCAGATTTCAGAACATCTGGAATTCCTTGGTGCTTTCTCATAGAATATAAATGACATTTCTGGAGAAGGAGTAGTGTCAGAAAATTAGGTTCTCAAGCTGGACTCCAGCTTTCTTGTGCTTCTCAGCTAGAACTGGGCATCAGCACAGTAAATTGCAGGGTGGAAATACACAAGGAAAAGTTTCCCCTAGATAAATCTGATAGAGTATATAAGAAAAAAATTACAAACTCAATATATCTTTGAAGTGTTCAAGGTTGGATGGGCCTTCCAACACCCTGGTCTGGTGAAAGGTGTCCCTGCCCATGGCAGGGGAATTGAACTGGATGATCTTTAAGTATCTGTTTAAATGGACTAAGACAGAGGCTGTATTTGATGAGAGTAAATCACAGTAACATCTTTGGTACATATATTGGCTAAGGTACTATTTAATGTATGAGCTGTTAATCTTTTGCTTCTGGTGACTCTTCTCTGTGCCAGCTGCTGCAGTTCAAAACACACTTGCTGGTGAAATAGTGAAAAAAGATTAGAGAATGCCCAGGTGCAAGCTGTTCAGGGCTGAGACTGTTTTCCAAGACAATTTCCGACTAGATGGTGCTTGCAGACAGCTCTGAGGCAAGGGCGAAATGGAGTAACCGTAGGAGGGATTAAACCATGTCAATAAAAGCTGAAGGGGACCAATATTATAGGGCTTTTATATGGATGACAGAATTTATCCATCCTTCTTTACTGTGTGCCTAGTGACAGTAAAGGCTAGGAAACCACAGTGTTGAAAGTAGCATCAGATTTTTTCCTGAACTTTAGCAACCCATATGTTACAAGAAGTAATTGGGTGAGAATTAATCATCCGCTACTGCAGTAAGTACGAAAAAATCAGCTCCTACTTGACATCTCTGCATAGAGATTGGCCTTAATTGCAGTGACTAATATTTCTAGCACAGCTGTGCTATGTCCATGCTTTTGAAGAGGTGCTTCAAGGACTCCACTGTTAACATCCAAATCTCCTTTTGGACACTATTCAGGCATCCATGCTGGATGTTGCTATGAAGGGTGGTCTTAATATTCCTAAAGCCTTATTTATGCCCCTAGTTTGCCTAGTTTGGCTTAGTTTGTGTCTTAGACTTAGTTTGTGTCAAACTTAGGCCTAGTTTGTGTCTCAGACTATTTCTTGACATGTTTTGGAAAAAAACAGGAAAACCTGGCTATCACACAGTAACATTTTTAATGAAAAATCACTGCTGACTGAACAACCAATCAGTATGTTTGAAGCTAGAGAGTTTCCAGGGAGGACTATTGTTCAATCTGACTTGAAGAGTATGTTTGAAGATAAATGTGTTTAATCATGAAAGCCATGGTTCATTATACCCTGCACAGTGCTTCTGTCAGCACCTGACTAGAAGCAAAAAGGGGTAAGTTTAGGTATAAAGGAGTCAGTGGTAACATGCTTATTTGTGCCTCCCAGCAAAAGCGGAAAGAAGAAAACTAAACTAATATTTTCATATTGAATGAGCTAGTTTTCTTCACTTATAAAGCCTAAAAATTGGCTTAACAAATAGTTTTTATTAGAGGGAAGAAGAGAAGTCTGAAGAGATGGACAAATGAAGTAGTTCTGATCTCACAGCTCATCTTGTAATACCACTTGTGGTGCTGGTTGTTGCTGGTGTATGGACCAAGAGAAAGCACACAAGCTATAAAACAAAAAGTCAGTAAAGAAAAGGAACATGTGATACTTAGGGATTTTTTTACACAGAAGCTCTAAGATTTTTCGGAAAATCAGTAGCAAATTATTTCGTGTTTGTCTATGTGTTGTGTGAATATGAAAGGAAAAATGGTCTCTTACACAGGAAACCTCCAGGAAAATGTGTCCCCTGTTTATAAACACCTCCAAGGGGCAAGCTGCAATGTGAGAGGGCAAGGTGAAAGGATATATGAAATCAGACAACAATAAGATGGTAATAACTAAATTTTGGCTAAAAATCCAAAAGCCTTTCCTAAACATGGCCACAAGAGTAGTACTGGAGCAATGAGGAGAGGAATGAAATATGAACCTACTTTTAGGTGAGATTCAATAATAAATTTATGATGGGGATTATATAACATGGTGCATTCTGTAGCCTAAATGATTCAGGAGGTCTTCTTCAAGTCTACTTCAAATGATTTGAAGTAAAGGCATTCTCTGAAAATTGTTTATAGACCAACTCCATAGTGTGCCATACATAATTTTCATTGACAGGGAGCAACATGTAATTTGTGAAGCATCTGTATCATCATTTATACAGCAGTTGATTAAAAAATATCAAAGAAAAGATGCTGTTCCAAATTAGCCATCAATATTTCAGTTTTGAAGAGATATGATACCTTTTTCTTCTTAGATTATTTTGAAGGGAAAAAAGAAGAGGAATTGAAAACAGCCCTTGTCCTTGCATTACTAGAAGTGTTTAGTGCTGAATATTTCAAAGAATGGAGCAAAGATCTGCTCATGCATGTACTCTGAAGTCATCAACTATACACATGTACATGGAAAAATTGTGAAGTGGGTTTGTATGTGTGTGTATTTAAGTGTGTATATGGTTCATCTCAGGGCAAAAAGGTGTGTTTCAAACTCTTCTGTTATCGACCGAAATCAAACTTGAATGCTGAAAAGGACTGTAGTAATTTCTTTTCCACATTTGACTAAATTATTCTTTGAATGGTCCATAAGGCATGTGCATTAGATGCAAAGCAGTGCTTCCTGCAGATGTCTGAAGCACTAAGATGCTGCTCTCACGTAGGAAACAGTTATTTCTCTTAAGAACTGACTTCCAAAGAGCCCCAGAAAAGAACCAAAAGTCTTTTAATCTTTCAAATGGACACCAACCCTAAGGAAGTGTGGAGATACAGCTAGAAAGCAGAGCACTGCTAAACTCATGTCAGAAGTGGACGTGGTAACTCTGCTAGGCCACAAACCGTGGCAGGCAGCGCGGCCTACCACAAAATAGCATAAGAGAAAAGCGTGTTTGGTATGTATCCGTGCTGGTTAGTGCTAGCTTTTAGTTTTGCAATATTATTAAAAAACATAGATATGGTTGTTATAGTGATTACTACTTATATAAGGATCTATTTTTAGTTACTGTTGAAAAGGTATAAATACTCAGCTCTGTATCAATAAAGGTGGCTTGTTCCATCCAAGCAATCTGCCCCGTCTCTTCCAACGCCGACCGACACACGACAAGGAAGCTGTTACCATGTCATGTATTTCAGCTGGAAATGAAATTCATGTATGGCCAAGCAAAACCTGAACTCCCACAGTAAAGAAGAAAGGAAAAAAATGTTGGGCTAAGGGTTGGGTAATGGGTGTTCATCATGGCCTCATTTCTTGCTAAGAAACTATTAGAAAATAGTGCAGCTGTACCTAGAACATGATCTTCACAACATACATTTTTAAAAAAATACTCACTGATTTTTCTGGTTTGCTCTGGATTCATGTCTTTAAAAATGAAAAATTTTCTGTAAATAACAGAGGAAAAAGGAAAAGAACAGAATTTGATGCTGGTGAATTGCTTTTCTAACACTAATATAGTTATCTTAGACCTGCATCACCTGCCCTAGACTGATTAAAATACCCAAAGGCATTCTAAACATGATTTTTAATCTCTCTCACTATATTGTTTAATAAACATGAGAAACGTATTTTAATGAGACTTCACTGTGGATTGTCTTGTGGTGAATTATTGCCTCCTGTACTCACTGCACAAACTGGCAACATGATGCCTCAGCGTAGAGGTGCTTTTTGCAAAGAGAGGGCTGCACCCCAGAGCTTGCATTCTAAATGGGGGATACAAGGGAATGACACATCCTCTACCCTGCCCTGGTCAGGGGACCAAAATTAGGAGTTTGGTGTATCGGCAGTGGAGAGTAGCAAACACCTTTGCAGAAGCTAATCAGAAGACAGCTCTTAAATGGATAAAAAGGTTAAAATCTTCTATTAACTGATATGTAGTCACCGATAGGTAAAGTTCAACGCTCAAAACTGTATCAGCTTGAAAGAAATGTAATCAGGATGATACTTGTGCTTTACTTCACCGGGTAGGCAACTCTCCCATGATAAAACTTCTAAGCAATTCTGTCTGTGCTTTGTGGAATCAACAGATGGAAATTTTTTGCAACAAAATATCTTGAGATGTCTACAGGATAAATTATTTTAGATGGAAATGAATCATGCTCCTGCAGTGAAATGCCTGTCTGAAATTGCTGAATAAGAAATAATATGGAGTCATCTTTATGGTGATGAAAACATCACCCTGAGAGAGAGACCGGTGAGGATAAAAGCTCTTCTAGCTTTGACACTCATGAAATGTGGAGAAGATTTACTTACACATCACTGAATCTGCAACTGGTGGGTTGCAGCAAGAAAGCACAAAGCCTAAGGGCAGCTACGCTTCTGGTGGTGGATTTAATGATTCTTTTTTAACAGCACTCAGTGATCAGGACAGTTATACTGGTAAAATAATTAGATTTGTTTTGGATGCCAACAGAAGAGGCAGATGTGCAGACTTAGACTAGGAAATAGAATTAACCCTTCAGAAGCATTGGGGTTTGCCAAGAAAATTAAGACACCGCCACATCTCCATTCAGGCTGAAGCTGATTAGGAATGGAGAGGGCTCTGACACTGTGGCCATGACAGAGAGGTAACATGAAATAGAAGAAAAATGATCCAAGGTGAAAAATGGCTCAGAGCCAGCATGTATTTGCCAAACGTAGCACCAGAACTAGCTTAGCATTTTTTAGGCAGGGAGACGAGATTGGACAGGAGATAAGGTAATATTAGCAGTGGGTTATATTATTTGTCTGGGCTTTACAAATGACAGCAGTGTGCACAGCATGGGCTGGAGGATTGAGGCAGTGCCCTTAATTCAAAAGAATTAGGACTAGACACAAAAGGTGACACTGCAGCAAAAAATAAACTAGCAGCCCAAAAGCACACACAATATTTGCAAACTTTGATTTGGATAAAGGAAGGTGAAGAGGCAAAAGCTGTGCTACAAACAATGATATCAGTACAACAAAGAAGTAAAACAGCTAAAAGCTGGGTTGAGTAACACTGGTCTTACAATAGAGGATGTGATTATACAATAGAGGATGTGATTATCCAGGTAAATACCAGCTGGGAAAGAATCTGTTCTGTAACAATGCTGAGGAAAAAGGTGGGTTAGATGAAGGTGAAGCTCTCAGTTTTATTTACAGTACAGCCACTGGAAGGGCAATAAACTGTCTGAGAACAGCCCACTAGGCAGAACCCAAACCTGTACAGACTAAAGCTGAAAAGATCAATAACCCAAGGTCAAAACTCAAGAAATGCTGTCACGTCCCTAGAACAATCCAAGCCATGGAAGATGGGATTCAGAATGCCAATAAAATACCTCAAATTATAAATTTGTAGATGTTTGCTTATGCAGAAGTTTGTCCAAGCTTCTAGTAGAGCCCACAGAGATTAAAAATTTAAGTTGGTTACTGATATATAAGTATTTAGACTTCTCCAGTTTCATGTTTCACATGAATGTCTCCACTACCCAGAAGAGACGTAGATTGGGCAGCTTGCGTTTGCCTAATTGTGCATGTTTAATGCCATTGTAGGTCAATGGCTGGTTTTGCTGAACTGTATTTGGCCATACCAGTGAAGTATGGATTTCTAGTGGGTGCTGCATCAATTTGCCAGTACTTTGTGGAATTTATTTGATATCACTAGAGCACCTCAGATGGTATTAGATATCCATGGTGAGGAAAACTAATTCTGCCTCTAGCATCAGATCATGGTGTTGGGGACAGAACCTGGGGCAAAATGTGAGCTCTGGTTTCCCTAGCTACCTCATAGAAAAATTCTGGTACTTCGTATGACCTAATAAAATATTTAATCTTGCTATGTCAGCCAATACTGGTATTCTGTTTAAGAGGACAGAGACTTTTAATACTTTTCTCTAATATCTTAAAAAGAATATGTAAATGTCATGTGCAGATTTTAAAAATTCTGTGAAGAAAGTCCATGTTTTAGTCTCACCTTAGATAAACAACTGTGTTACAGAAGTGGTCAGGAGTCTTTAATATCTCAGAAGCCGGATGACTGAAGCAAAACAGGCTGGGGAGAAACTTGCAGGAATGATGCGTCTCTCCCAAAAATAAATGTAAAAAATTAATCTAGATTTGTGCTTCCCGGTGCAGCCATACCATAAAACACACCAGCTGGACAGAGCCCTGTCTGTAAGGGAATGTGCAAAATATATTAATTATCTCTCTTCACCTCATGTTGTCTATGCATTTCTCTTTGCCCTAATCCCTAAACAAACACCTGGTCTCTGCTGGAGGGAGGCAGAACGGAGTGCAGAGGAGGAAAGTGGTGCCTGCAGAGGTTTCCCCAGTGAGAGGTTTTTCCTGGCTGCACGAGGCCCAGCTGGGCGCGGGCTGTCACGGAGGGAATAGCTGTCCATCCCTGATGGCCCAGCTCTGTCCTTCTCAGCAAAGGGAATGGGCTGACAGCGCTGCACATTGTACAAAACCCCATTAACGCCAGCTGAAGGATTTCTTCTGCATCATGAATGTGCTCTTGCTGAAGTTATAGCAGTACTTAAATGCTACTCCTCTGATGAATGCAGTTTCATCAGGATGATTAAGTAATGAGGAAAGTGAAGCTTAACATATTAAAAACATAATTTCATGTGTGATAAAAATTTTTGCATTGCTTAGGTAGCAATACTTGCAGTTGTCTCAATGAAAAATCCGGGTGTTACAAATTAACAGCTTAGAGAATTTGGCATAGTGAAAGAATGACATTCATTCTTAATTAAACTAATCTTTCTACTAAAGAGCTAATATTAGTTTGTCAGACTAAGGATTCAATTTTAATTATAAATTATAAACTACTAGGCATTGTTTTAATGCAGCAAGTATGAAACAATACCAATAAAAGTCCTAGAAAAGAGAAAGTCTGGGAAAAATACTAAATAAAAAAAAGTTACTGTCTTGATCCAGAAAATATTTTTGAACCCAGACATACACCTCACTGATGCAGGTGACTACACAGGAGTCAAGGCACTGGGAATAGAGATGATGCAACAGAATCTCATGGACCTTAATTCCCTGAGTGTTAAATATTATAAATATTTCCAATCCAGGAAGCCTCATTTTCAGCTGAGCTACCTGGCCCTCTTTGCAGTCTTGCCTGTCTTTATTTAAAAAAGATTCTCTTAATCTAAAAAGCAAGACCCAGTGATGTGAGTCCGCAACTGCGCAAAAACTAAGTGAAACATCTGTGCTATCATTTTAAGTCATGAAAATTACTAAGATCTTCATGTAAGAAGATTGTACTTATGGACAAATTAAATTCAAGCGATTTAATAGAGAAAGAATAATTTTTACAATTTTTTAAAACATTTTCTTTATGGTTCTGTCTCTTTATGAAAACTGCAATTCAGATTTATATCTTTTTCTTTTGTTCTCAAAATGCCAAGTAGACTTTTGCCAATAGTATCTGGCAAAATTCCCCTTTTTGTGAAATCTGTATATTGCTCTCTGGTACTTCAGAATTTATTGTAAGCTACACTATTGCTAGTCTTTCAGTTAAAGCACCCTTCCATACCACGACATGGTTTTTTGCACTTACTGGGGCCACACATGAATCTGTCATGTCACTTCACTCTCTTTGAGTTTTTGATAGGAAATCTGTGTATTTTCAATGCTCTTCTCTTCGTACAGCTGAAATGAACAGCTTTTGGATAATTCCTGTAATTCAGTCTGTGAACTGGTATTAGTTGCAATTTGCTATAAGTAATGACCAAGATAGGAATGAACTGAATTTGTCAGTTATAGTGATTTTACATAGTTATGAAATACAGTTATCCAAATATCTACTTTACAAGTCTAAAAAGAGCTGTCATAAAAGTTTTTTTACGATAGAGCAGCAACTGGTAAGATCATCACATATTTATTTGCAATTCCGAGTACAATAAAAAGTAAATTTCTCCAGGTATTAGTGCCATCTGATTTTAAATAGTTTAAATATTTTTATTTTCTTCAAAATTGACAATATAATATACTTCATGGAAGTGTGTAAAGAGGCACTGCTCCATATCATAAATCAGTTATTCCAACCCAATTTCCCAGTCAGTGTAGAGATCTAGAGCCATATTATCAGCAGTTTTCCTACTATCTGATGTGAATCTTTCCAGCCTAACAGGAACTTTTCTAGCCTGCTACTACTGGAATCATTAGGCATGAACATGAAAAGCAATTTTTTTCCATTCCTTTTTTATAAACCATTTATCAATTTCTTCTCTGAACTACCCCTAGCGTTCAGTGGTTTTCCTTAGAGTGCAGTTTCCAAAGTTGAGCGCAGTATGGTGCAGAGAGTAAGGGCTGCTTCTTGTGTCTTGCAGGCCGTATTCTAACACACAAATTTTTAACAATTAAGATGATAATAACTGATTTCCAGCTTGTGATGTCCCTAGAGTTTCTAGGAAAATATTTCTAATGAATTGTTTCCCTAGACACTTGTAAAATTCTACATCCTGAAATAAATAACTTGTACGTATTCCTGCTGAATTTTGTCCTTGTTTTCCAGAACCCTCCACAGGAGCTCATTTTGTATTGCAATTCTCTTTCCAGGGCAGTCTATTTTTTCTCAGCCTCTAGTTACCTGCAAATTTAATAGCACATACTTTCTGTTCCATTTTCCAGGTGGTACAGGAGGTTATTGAATAGTACTGAATCCAGTGCATGTCACAGAATCCCAGAATGGTCTGGGCTGGAATGGACCTTAAAGGTCATCCAGCTCCAACCCTCCAGCCATGGGCAGGGACACCTTCTGCGAGATCAAGTTGCTCAAAGCCCCATCTTAACTTGGTCTTGAACACTTTTGGGGATGAGGCATCCACAGCTTCTCTGGGCAACCTGTGCCAGTGCCTCACCACCCTCACAGTAAAGAATTTCTTCCTATTATCTAAACCTACCCTCTCCTTGTTTACAGCCATTACCCCTTGTCCTACCACTACATCCCTACTGAATAGTACAACCTTCCATTTTGATAATCAACAAAAAATAACTACTATCCGAAAGAGGTTTTCTAACTAATGCTATATCCAGCCTATAGTAGTAGTTGTATTAGGTTTTAGAAAAGTGAAACCTAACCCTTCTTTTGCCCATCATATTCTATGCCATACTTGACAAGCACACCAATGGCTTGTGCCGAAACAGGGGCTTCTGGCTGTGATGCAGTCATGGAAAAACTATGCTTGTTTGAGAGTATTTGTTCATAAGAAGTTTGTGTTAGTATGTCTTCATTTAAGATCTGAGTTAATTATTTTTAGCAGAATTTCTATGGTAAACTAAGTGGATTAGTTTGTAAATGCTTGGTTCCTTTTTTTAAGGAAAAGTGCTGTGTTTGCCTTCTTTCTTTATTCTCCACAGCTTCTCAAATAGGGCAGGCACTCCTCTGATGCTGCTTTAGCCAGTTCTAAGTATCTTAAGCTGACATTTATCTGGCATGCTCTCCCTCTACTCCATCCATTCTAAGCTGTAGTTTTAGAATGAAAAATGAATGTGTGAAAACATTACTTGCATTTTACCATATCCTGTCTGTCTGTAGCTTTTGTCAGGACGTGGAGCACAGCTGTAGTGATAGCTGGTGGTGTAGAAATAAATGAGTTCTCCATTCAGTTCCTTTTTTGCCATGTTCTGTGGGTTGAAACATGCACTAGGATGTATTGCTCTAGGATCTAACGCTTCCTTTCAAACTGTATTATTCTTAAAAAAAAAAAAGAAAAAAAAGAAAAAGAAGGCTAAAGGAAACCAGTAGAATGTTGCATTTCGCACTGCAAGGACAATATTGCTTTTCAAATGCCAGCTGGATTCTTTTCTG
Source organism: Eulacestoma nigropectus (assembly GCA_013397775.1). Classification (NCBI taxonomy): domain Eukaryota; kingdom Metazoa; phylum Chordata; class Aves; order Passeriformes; genus Eulacestoma; species Eulacestoma nigropectus. Next base: position 610,101 of record VZTE01001346.1, on the reverse strand, counting down.
AGTTGGGAATTCTTTAATGTAATTGCCTGAAACACCCTAATCTAACTGCGAATTCCTTACTGAGATTGTAAGAAGGTAATTAGAAAGTAGTTTGATTTTATTTATTTAATGTGCTAAATTCACTATTCCCTGTTCCAATAAGATTATGTCCAATTAAAATGCAATTACTTCTAGATTTCCTCAAACAAATGACTGCACAAGGGAGACTTTTTCAGGCTTGGGGAATCTTTTCTTGTCACCATTCACCCTCTTCTATCAGAGAGTGGTGGAATTTTGTTGGGCTTTGTGGATTTTTGGTTTGTTTTTGTTTTTGTTTTGTTTTTGTGGGGGGTGGGTTGTTGTTTTTTTTTTTGAGGGGGAATGATTTTCTTCTTTTGTTTGTTTTTTTTTTTAATTGAGGTTTTGTCTGCTTGGGGGTTTGTAATGAAGATAAATCAGTAACACCAGCTAGTAGAAGTAGATGTGGGCGTTACAAAAGAGGTCTTTAAACATCCAGAGGATTTTCTGCAGTAATAGGTAGACATTCCTTTCCCTCTTGGCATCTCTGTTTTCAACCTCAATTCTGTTCACCTTCTCGATTTCAGCATCCTTTCACAGCCTTCTAGGCTTTCTTTTTGTAAAGTTTCCACCACAGTAAGCTTTAATTCTGGTTGCTGTAAGGTATGACCACAAAACTGAGGTCACTAATAATACGTGAAAAACTATAGCAACTCAGATGGAATCAGTAGAAGCCAATAGCCAGGCCATGAAGATCTGTGAACTTTGTGGAAAGAATTGTAGTGCTTTTGCTCTCACCAGACTGTGCATCTCTTCTTGAAGTCCTTCAGTTAAAGCACTAGAGGTTTGTGGTAGCTCTGTAAAATTTGTGGTGACAAAATTTCATTGTTAATTTGGGACATTAGGTTCATATTGCAAACAATAGTTTCACAGACTTTTTATTGTAATCAGTATTTTCCATTTTCAGCATTCTTAAAATTATAAAGTGATCCTTAGGGTGAGGAATGTGTTCTCCAGAAACAACAGGAGTCATATACAGATTTGGGCTATCTTTGGAAAAAAATTAGGAAAAAATCTGGAGAGGAATTATTTATACATTGAACAAGGAATGTAATTTTCACAGGCTAACTGTAGCCAGGTGACCTTTAGAAGGGTGGTGCTCTGCTAGGTTTGAAAACCAGAAGGGAGCATAGCAGCTGATCCAAAGCAAATGTTCAAATACCTGAAATAATATGTCCACTGAATATGGGCACTGTCTGTCTTTTCCTTCCCCATCACTGGCCTTATGTTATGTCACAGCAAGCATGGCGTTCTCTGGCAATGAAAAATATTTCTGACCTTGGAAGATGTGTCATCAAAGGCCTAAACCAGGCTGGCCTTCCTCTACAAGACACCTAAATAAGGCTGACTTGGAAAACCAAACATCAGATTGTATCTAAGTGTAAAACAGTCTATACTGTAATTTTTTTTTTTTAATCTCCTTCCAAGAAATGATATTAGAAACATAACCATGTAAACTCATCATATTTTGTGTTTTGTATGGGAAAGGACTCGACAAAGCGAAAGACAGATATCCTGATGAGACCAGTCTTCATTTAGGTGTGCAAATGAACAGTCAGTTTGTGTTGGATGAGTGTGCGTAGTGCATATTACTGGCATTTGTAAAATCGAATCTTGGGAAAGCTTAGGAGATTTGTATTCTCTTTCATATGCTCTTGCAAAACTCTGTGTGAAGCTTTCAATGTATCTCTAACCAGCTCATGAAGCACCAGATATACATCACTTATCTTGGCATATCTCCATTTATTAAAGGAAACATCAAAGCAGCATTCATGAGCTTTAAATACTTTGACTTCCTAATGGCATGGGGAGTGCCCCTGAGAAGTTGTAGTTTCATTTCAGCCAAAAATGTTTTATTTCTTTGCTTTTAGAGGAAAGTTTTATTTTGAGGAAAGTAAAATTTCTTGTTGCATGGGAATTAAATGGACTTCTTGGAAAGTTGTGGACCTAAAGGAACAGTTTAACAATTTCTTAAATGTCAAGTTGAAGAAACATGTTCTTCTCTTGGGCTCCATTCTGCCCCTTTCCATTACTGATCGATGAACGTAAATAGGTACAAATCCCAGGGAGCACTTCAGGGGCCCAAACATCTGTGACAAGTGCAATGTAAGATGATGTTTTATTTAGCTTCCCATTGCCATTTGTAGGTCAGGCATGGTTGATTATCAAATACATCTTCCTCATATAGATGTTTCAGAATCATCAGTTATTTCGCACAGTGACTCAGTTATCAGTACTTCTGTTTCTCTGAGGAAACACTTTGACTGCTACAGTCTAGAACTGTATTTTTTCTGTCATGATTATAAAGACCAGTGACTCACTTTCTACCCTTATTTGATTTAGAAAATTAGATCTCTCTCCTAGTTGTCAAGCTTCATCTCAGTTCCGCTGCTGCAGTAAAGATCACATTTATTAATAGTTCTATTCATGATTTGGATGCTATAGAGCAATACTTGTTCCAAGATAAGCATTTCCTTATGTTGAAATATTATTGCTGTATGTTTTTAATAATTTACACACATAAAAAGTAGTAAGTGTTTTTATAATAAGGAAAGAAGAAATATTATGAAATGTATCTAACAGTTCCTATGTTTTTGGTATATTTTCATGGATATCATCTGAGCCTACATCCTTTGAAAAGGACACCAATACAAACCTGAATCCTTGCAACCACTGTCTTTTCTTTCTCCTTCTCTTGCAATTTTTGTGATGGAGATGATTACTATAACATCTCATAAGAAGTTTAATAACTGAGCTTTCTATACAACTATAACAACTATTAGGCTGTGTCAGGTTAATATTCTTGAAGTAAGTTAATAAAAAATCCCCAATGAAAAGAACTTTTATAGAAAGCCAAAGAGAGAAGTAGGCAGTAGCCTTGTCCAATAAATAGAACCAAGAAACGCATTTGCTTGAAACATGCAATTCAGATCCACAGATGATGTATAAAGTACACGTGAAAGTTTAGAATATGCTTTCATTTATGCATGCTTGAGGTCTGAGACCACATTATCCAGAAAAGATGTCTCTCAAGTCATCCAGCCCTGTTAATAGTCCAATAAAGGAATTATTTCCTCTGATAACATTTAAAACTTTTAGATGATATCTAACTTTTAAAAGATAAAGTGGCTGCCTCTCTTGTTATTAGTTTGTAGCTCAAAAGTACAGTTCATAACCTAGAAGATTATAGTAATAACCACTTTCAAGTACTGTAAGTTAATGAATAACTCAAACATAAATGTGCTATGATGAAAACAATTGAAGTTGCTAAGAGACAAAAATACCATGAAAAGTAAATCACTACTTTTAGCATGAGTTTATTCAAGCAATGAAGTCGTATGTATTCTTGTATCACTATCTCATATATGCATACCCAAGTCTGAGATTACACCCTGAGAATTTACAATTCAAGTGCATATATTCATAATAACAGTGTTCTTTCATAAAAGCATTTCACAGCTTGAAAAAAGGCCAGGGTTTCAGTAATAGGAATTCATGTTCTCCATAGATCCCCAGTATATCTCTGATTATACATCAAAATGTTGGACACTTTACCTCCAGTGAAAAAGTTAATAAGTCTCTGTGCTTTATGCCCGAGAAGTAATTGTCAGTTATACAACACTACTTTTTCCCAAACACGGAAACATTTGCTTTCAGTCTGTAACACTGCTATGACATAGAACCATATTTGGAAGGCTGTAAATGAAACTAAGACCTAGTAAAAAAACAACTGATGAATTTTAAAAAATCAATCATAAGTTTTCGGATAATGTGTACATGTATTAAACAATACTTAACATCAAGGAGAAGAAAATTGCCATGGTATTCTCTGTTCATTTAACTTTAATGTGAATTCCTGGGTGCTAAGCATTGACACAGAAAATCACTGCTACAGTAACTTCAGGCAGAGGCCAGTTCAGATGCTCCTAAATCAAAGGGGCTACAACTGAGCACACTTTGGTCCTCCTCTACAGCCCCCATTTCATTATGGTTTCTGAGCATCTCACAGTGTTTAATGCTCTATCTCTCACAGTGGTGTTCTCCTTCATGAGAGGGAGAAGTAGTAGGACATCAAATTTTTCTGGTGCTTGTACAGTCGGATGTTTGGGTGCTTCACTGCTGCACTGAAATGCCCCATCCCTGCCTATATGCTTGATGTCTGCATGAAGTGCCTGGGAGGGAAGAGTGATGGCCCAAGCAGGGAGTGCCCAAAGATGAGAGCAGTTAAAGCAGAGCTGGGAAGCCAGCTAAGGTCAGCCTGTGGAGAAACACTGAAAACAGGCTGTATAATAAATGCCATTTCTCTCCAGGGCTGAGATGCCTCATGCAGGGTGCAGATAAGTGCTTCTCTCCACTTGAGACTCTCACCTCTGAATCCTACAGCGGGGATGGCACCTCTTCTTTCTTTCTAAAGCAGAAGTAAGAAGTATCTGTCAAAACTGAATCTTTAGTCTTATGCTGCTGTTTTTGTGCAGTATCTTAGCACTTGCTCAGAATGTGGCACCCTCACATTTAATTCCCTCTTGCACCCAAGTGAATTCAGGCCTCTTTTTTTCCCTGGAAACATCCTAGCTTTAAGTTATTCTTGGGTTATGATATGCTCCACCTCTCTGGGTTTTGTAATTGCTGAGCAGCAATTCCCAATAGGAGACGGAGTAAGTTTCAGTTACTGCCCTGCTCAGTGGGGTGTGAGGAGTGGAGCTGCAACTGCTCCATGGCTCAGAGCCTACAGAATTAAATGGCAGAAAGAGCAGGCCCTATAATTCTATAAACTGCAATTCACCTACACAATTTTTCAGCTTTGGTTTATCGCTAATTACAATCCTCCACAAACTGAATTGTACATCATTATAGGTCATTATATTTTACCAAGGCAGCAGAATTTTCCGTGAGTGACAGTTTTGAACACCTTCGTGTGGGGTGGTTCTGATCACAGCGTCCCACACAGCCTGGCCATGTGAAGTACAGGAAAATTGGCTATAACAGAGCCAGGAGATAATTTTAGACCTTTGACTTGGATGCATGGGCTGGGACCTCAGAGCCCCTTAGCAGTAAAGGCAGCCTTTAGAGAGTAATTGAGAACAGCCGTGCTGGGAGCCTCCTCCACTCCCACATGGGCTCCCACCTTAGGCACAAAGTTAAATGCCTCAAGTAAGGAGGGCGAATGTTGCCATTTTCATTAAGCTTATTAGAAATGACAAAAAGGCCAAATCATCACGTGATGATGCCCTAGCAACCTTTTAAGGTAGTGCCCTTGCTGTAACAGCAGAGAATTTAATCCCATAGGATTCCTCTCACTGTTTGACGAGAGAAAGGTTAGGAATAGATGAGAACAAATCCTGAGATAACAAAATCTTTAGGATTTTGCAATGGATTATTCCTCAAATAGTGAAAAGCTACATGGAAAGCCTGAAGTTAAATATTTCAAATCTCCATTTTGATGGTGGAAATTAACCCCTTCATGAAAAGCACAAACTATGATTCACTTCAGCTCTGCAATGTGTGTCTCAGCCACAGGACTCATCACTTCAGCAGCAACTTAGCTGCTTTTTGAGACACAAGATGTGTTTACGAAGTGTTGAGTGGCTGCTGATGCCACTCATAGTCCCAGGGCTATTAACTTCTCTCAGTAACTTACTCAAGAGCTGGGCTGTTTCAACCACCTTCACTTGCAATGGCTGTGGACAAAGGAGCACACAAACCACTTTTGAATTCTACAGCTTTGTGTTAATACAACTGAATGTGAAAACACATGGATATTTACTGAGGCTTTAGAATGGGACTTTTGAAACTTTATGTATAGTACTGCTGCAAGGGAACTTGAACTAACATTAAATGTGTTAGTGGGAAACTGGAAGCTATGTGTCCATCCTGTCAGGGTCTCTTTGGACGCAGAAACAATTCAATTTAGCTCAACTGATAAGTAGGCGACTTTCCTATGGAAAGTCTAAATGGGATTTGAGATCCTCATTCATACTGGTCTCCTAAAAGATCAATTTACCATGACTCCTTTGTCATTTATGGGATACTTATGCTATGCAGTTTCTGTTAAAGGTGCTATAGATTATGTTCTATCATCAAGATTTCTGGTTGTTCTTCAGCCAGCTTGTTGAAATAGAGCTGTGGAAATGCAGAGGTTTGTTCAGAATACCTTATCTGAGATGCTGTAACACTTCTTTCGTTTATAGCAGCAATTTTAGTAAATATTCTTGTTTTGAGGAAAGCAAGGCTACAGCAAATATGCAACCAGTATAGGAAAAGCATGCATAGGTAAGAAATCAAAGAGAAACACTTCCCATCTATTGTTAAAATGGGTAAAAAAAAATGTAATATTTTTCCTCACATGGAATTAAGACATTAAATTAGTGAGTGCATAAGGAAGAACAAGTACCATTGTAATATATCCACAATTGCTTTGGTAATTTGTATGACTTGCAGTTTCATATGACTTTAAAATGTTACAGTTGTCTCATGCTCACAATTGGATTTATACCTTTGGTTGTTTGCATTTGAACAAGAAAATCCAGACATGTTTCAAAACTGCTGTAAATGTTCAGTGGTGTCCAGTGACCTGGCAGATCCTGCAAAGCAGACTTCTGGCTCTGCTCTGAAGAATGGCAGAAACAACAATCATTTAAATTGATTTTGCTAAAAATCAGGAAAGCATTAATTATTAAATTCTGAATAGTCATCTAGTCCTGTTGTCATATTATCCTGTTTCAGGCCTGAAGTATTTTTTTCTCTGTGCAACTATTTCCTTAGGTCTTTGCCAGAACGTTTTAATGAAATATCCTGCCAGAGGCACAAGGTGGGCATTCCCAGCTCCCTCAGCTCAGCTCACCCTTTCTGGTAGCGTGGGACTTGCCACACTCTCTGTAGAACAGGGCGACTTCTTCACATAAATGGAATATAAATCACATGTTCTTGGAAGAATGAAACATTTGTGTTTAATCTGAAATTAAGTTTCCCTGAGTTTTAAAAGAGTGCTAAAATATTCCCACTTCATTGCAACTTGGTTTTAGCTGTTGGTTTTATTTTTTTTTGTTTCTCTTCTCTTCATTTGGACATGAACTAAAGAGGCATTATTCATACAGCTGTACATTTTAAGTGACTCGTACATTTTACAGTGCACATACCAACACTGAGGATAACGACTTCTGTCTCTAATCCTTTCTAAACATTGTATCATACTCTATTTGTAAAATCCAAGTCAAGGAAAATAATCCAGAATTTGGGTATTACATTTCCAGGATAAATTATTAGAAATATCTCTGGATTTGCAGGTGGAATTCCTGAAATCCCCCCAAATTAAGACACTCACTCTGGGCCACACAAGTAGCCCAAATGGGCTATTTTTTGGGGTTTGGCAAAAGACAGAGTCATTTGTGTTTCCTTTGCTGTAGGAAGCATAATAACACAAATTTATGCAGATAAAACTTCAAGTGCACTTTATCAAATTTGTTTTTCTGAGGTATGGCTCTGGGAAATCAGCCAAAACAAACAGCAAATAGCAATTGATTTACACCAAATTTTTACTAATGCCCTCCTTATTTTTTATATTATAAATCGTCCTTATTTTATGGCACTCTGCAACATCATGATTTGGATAGGAGCACATGCCCAGTTAGTTTGGCTCATAAAGTGCACAAAGCAACAGCCTTTCATCTTGCTCTACAAAAAGATTGTTTATTATCTAGGTTTTCAAGCAAACAGAGGCTGGTGATGCATAGAAGCAGCCTAATACATTTCTCTATTCTTGTTAGTTTTATCTTTCACTGTAGAATTTCCACGATCAACAGTTTGATTTATATCTGTCCATTGCTGTTCTTTTCCTTTACAGGCAAAAACTATGTTTAAAGGCTATGTTCACTTCTTGTGTATTATGGCCTGCACAGTTCTATCTGTGAGATGTGTTTTAAATCGTCAGATGAAAAAACATTTCATGAAGTATTGGAATAACAAATTCAAACTCAATGAAGCCTCTGTCAGCTTGTGAAATTTCTCATTTGGGTAAGGTTTGTATAAAAAGAGAATACTGCATTCAGATTTTCAAAATTACCACGATTAACTGAAATGTAAGCATAGCCTGTTACTCTTCCAAGGCACCATGCAACCAGAAGGACAGGGGATAGGTCTGCCAGAGACATTCCCACTTAATCATGGCTAAGTCACAGCACTTTGCTCTTTCTCCATTCTTGGTTATAGACTGTAGATAATCTGGACCTCATAAATACTTGAAATACTTGGTAATGTTTTCATGCAATCCTGTCTTCAAAGTGGATATTGAGTAGAGCACAAATTGAACCAGATGAATTTTTCACATTAATTTTTCTTTTTAAAAAAAGAAAATTAATGTTTTTTCAAATTGTATTATTTTTTCATAGGAATAACTGCAATCTTGTACATGAAAGTTTTACTATGACCTTACCAGAAATCTGTTCTCCTCCCAAATGCCAAAGTATAGACAAGCCAAAATCAGATTTGCATGGATTGCATATTTTGCATCTCAGAATTTATAGCACGATCTGCAAGACTCACCTAATCTTGAAGGATGGTTTGCTTGTGTAAAATAACATTAAAATTAGTAACAAATTATGAAGAGTAAATTTATGATTTTTTTCCTCAACAAAAGATTCTCAGAACATCAAAAATGCTCACCCACGTCACAGAAATATAAACATTTGAAAAGTAGCAGATCTGCAAAAATGCACAGAGCATGAAAGAGTTTCGAGAAATCTGCTGAAAAGTGTTCTGAGGCACTGAATGCTTCATCACTGGGAAAATGAGGAACGAGAACGAATAGTTAAATCAGACTTTTGTATAATCTTGTCATCAGAAAGCTGAATTGTTACATAAAATCAGTGTCAACAAATGTGTTCTTATCACTCAGTGCTTGAATTGATGGAGTTGTGTTGGTGCATCATTCACAAGTCTGTATGCTGAAAAACCAGGGCTGAGCTGCTGCATCAGCCAAGTAAAGGAGTTCTCTGATTCTGCTCCTGTAAAGACTCTGCGCAGCCCTTCTTGCCAGAGGCTGGTGCGGGGGAGATGGTGAGCAAGCATTAAGGTATATACCATTGAAGACAAATGAGTCCTCCTGTAATTCCCCTTTTAAAAAGTAGTCTTACACCCAATGGTGGATACCCAGCCAGGGGAAAATTGCTATTATCTGTCTTTTGTCAGGATTCACTTCATCCACCTTCAACTATCTGATTTGTGCAAGTTGCCTAGTGTCAACATCAGAATCAAGACAGGAGAGGAAAAGAGCTAGGAAAAAGCACTGGAACAGAGCAGTCATAACCACTGTGTGCCTGACTGCAGCTCTTGGGACATCCAAAGGAGAAAGCAGAAATACTTTAATGAAGTTTTAATATGCACTATTGGGAGGTTCTTTCTTAGCAAGATGAATATTTAAAAAATTCCTTTAATAAAACATAAACAAATGTACAGTGTCCCATTAAGCACCAAAGAATTGGTAGCGGGTAGCTAAGTCTGCAAATGTCCATGTGCTTGTGTGCATGGGCACTCCTATAAACACATGGACAAAGCTCAGAGGTTCTCTCAGTCTCTTCACACTCAGAACTGAGAAAGCTCTGAAGTATCTTGTTCAGTGAAGTATCTGTTTTCAGTGCTGCTAAGCATATAGAGCACCCAGTGCACTGCATTCAAATTGCCTTCTGTGTGACAGGAAGAGGACATTGCTTACAGAACTTTCTCAACATGCTTGTTTCTTAAAAAAAGGCAATGACCTAGAAGTACTTTAGAGGTGGCAATGTTGTACGTGTACTTGGAATGGGAGAGTCCTTCTCAAGAAAACCATCTCATCTAGTGAGCAAAGGCATTATGGACTTGAGAAACTGTAATGAGATCAGATCTCTGCTCTTGACTTTGAATTTATTTTTAATGACACTTACTGCCATTTTGAGGACTACAAAAGGATAAAAAATGTGTCTTTCAAACTAAGGTGGTCACCTCTCATGAAAGGGGTATTGCTGTAGATTTTATTGAAGAAGCCCTTACACTAAAATTTTGGAGAGATATTTACTTTGCAACCACGTCCTACTGCACATTGTTTTCTGCAAAGTGCTCATCACTTCATCTGGTCTAGAAGAGACTCCTACACTCTTCTGAAGAAAGCAGGATGAGGGAGAAGGATGTGTGCAGACCTTGCATCATTACTTCAAGAATACAGGACATTCGCGATCTGCAGCTTTCTAGTTTACTGACTAAAAGTCAATTGTCACACATATTTGCTTTTCTTTCAGGAGATAATGTAATACTCCTTGAGAAAATGCACCAATCCTTTGCTCCTATTATGACTGTTATTCTGACCTATATGTTATTAATTTTCATATTGGTCTGGTATTATTTAATCTTTATACTTGGTTTTATATTTTTCAAATCCTGTTCATATACACTCACACCTTTTGACTACATAGATAAGATGGGTTGACATTTTGATAGATCACTATATTTCTATCATTTCTTTCCTGTCCTTTATCTTCAGAAATCAGTTTCTTTTGTCTGCAGCATTATGAGATTCTGGTAATGTGCTGGTGGGTGGTGGGCTCACTCTGGCCGCAGCTAAACCTCACTCAGCTCCTCACTGACTTTTCACCTTTAACTGGAGAGGAGAGAGAATAGGAAGAGCAAAAGCAAGAAAACTCATGGGTCAAGATAATGACAGTTTAGCAACTGACGGAAGGATGAAAAAGGCAAACAAATAAACAAAACCTGAGTGATGTAGGCATCAAGATGGCCAGTAGTAGACCAATGACCAGTATACGTTGTTAGTATTATCCACTTACAGTACGAATTTTTTAAATAAAACAACTAGAACATACACTGTGAGGTATTTCACCCCCACCCCCACCATATCTGAGTGAAACAAAAAAAAAGTAGTGCCTGCATTGTTACACCTCAAAAATAATTATTTTGTATCTAAAACATTGAAGTTAATTTATTCTCCTTTCAGCAGCTAGACATTAGATAATTTGTTTATTTTAAAGATGGATGTTGTGGATGAGGATTGTTCAATTGATGTGAGAATCTAGCCCACATTGAAATTGCTTACTATCCTGCTTGGGGTGGACTGAGGACAAATTCAAATTTCTAGATTGGAGATTTGAATCAATTTCAAGTCAACCTCTGTAAAGGCACCTGAAACAAGACACACAAAAATTTTGGTGACAACTGTGTTCTGAACAGCAAATCCCTTAGACATGCTCAGCAGCACCCTGCACATACAGAACTCTAAGGTCTACTACCTTTTGTTACTTGTAAAAGACTGACCTAGGACTTTTAAAACCATTTCAGCTCCCTCAAAACCCCATCCAATGGTGCTGACTGCCACTCACTGAGCTGCATTTGAACAAAATTCAGCTTCAGAAGAGCCAGCTGTACCCTGGGCTGCATCCAAAGCAGCGTGGGCAGCAGGGTGAAGGAGGGGATTCTGCCCCTCTACTTCGCTCTGTTGAGACCCCACCTGCAGTGCTGCATCCAGCTCTGGGGTCCCAGCACAGGAAGGACATCGGCCTGTTGGAGTGAGTCCAGATGAGGGCCACAAAAATGTTAGAGGGGTGGAATGCCTCTGTTATGAGGAAAGGCTGAGAGAGTTAGGGTTGTTCAGCTTGGAGAGAAGAAGGTTCTGTGAAGGTCTTAAATCATTCTATGATTTTTGTTCCACTCAGGGTGGAGAGCTAGCAGTAGCAGAACTTCATAATCACAAAGATAAATCTGAAAGAGTCTGTGTACAACAGCCTTTAGAAAGATAAGTTTTTAGAATTCTAATTACACAGTATTATTGTGAATTGCTATGGGATTTTATAAACCATTCAGCTTACAATTTCAAACAGCCCAACTGGAAAAGTTATCTTTTCTCTAAATCAGATGTTTGGTTAGTGCAAATCACACACAGAGTACCAGATGAGCCGTGTTTTTCTTTTTCAAAAATTGGCTACTGAATACACTGATGCCTATCTGAAAGAAAGAGTAATAGTCTAAGTCTCATGTGTTTCTGCTATTTATTCCTAGGTAGGAACCTGGAAGAGGCAAAAAAGAAACACAATTGTGTTGAGATTCACTTCCTAAGGGTTTTCCCTCCATCTCTTGGATCCCCCATGATGGTGTTGAATCCCACCAGGGCCCATATGCACAGAGACCAAGGGTATCTTTATTAGCCCCTTGGCCAACCTGTTGGCAGGTTGAATGCCAGTGTTTTCCTGGAAAACTTTCAAAAGGACCAGGAAAATAGACTCACAAAGTAGTACCTCAACTTTTCTGAGCTTTTTTCTGTGATTCTGAGAGGGGAGCAAGGGTGAGGAATTGTTTCCAGGCTCTCTGTAGATTGATGACTTAAAAATACCCAGAGCCCTGGATTCATGGTGTACCTGGATGTCCTCACAAGTGTGTGTAGACATCAAAATGAAGCAAAGAGCAAAATGTTGGCTTGTTATTCCTTCTTTCTTTCAGATCTTATTCATACAGGGGATGCCTGCTGCACAATGATCTGAAGATGGAATAAAGCAGAATATAAACCGCAGAATCGGATTCAATATCTCACCATTTTAGTTGGATCAATTCTGACAAATATGGGTCTAATATGCTTGGAGTCTCATTTCCCAAAGCTAAATTTGTGCTATTCTTCAACACTAAAAAGATGAAAGAGATGCTGATGAGTTGATTGGTAAATGAGTTAATTTTGAATGGCTTTGGCCTGATCATTTAGTTTTGTTTTAAGAGCATTTTTTTAATTTGGAAAACACACAGAAATTAATTGTTAACCACAGTAGGTCTCCTGAATTTAGCTGTGCTAATTTTAAACAAATAGTTTTATTCAGATATTTTAATTGCTTGCCTAAAGAATGACTTAAATACACACATATGGACAGGACTGCACTGCACCAGCAACATGCTTGTGTGTAACAGCCCAAATGGCTTAGTAGGGATAGTTCAATACTATTTTCAGGAAGGGTCACAACATCCTTTCGGCATCCACCTGCTCTGGCATGGGCTCCTCCATAGGCTGCAGTTCTGTTCTTCATTCTGCTTCTCATCTGTATTGAAATACAGCAATTAAAAAATCTTCTGTGTCTTCATTTACCCATAATTCATTCTTGTCTCTCAAAATTGCTTCAAAGATTCATTAATTAATTGAGGTTCATGTAAAATTCAAAGTCCTTAGCGAAAGTAATGTGTATGTGCTGACATGATAGAAGAAATTCATATTGAACCCTATAGAAACTGTGGAAGGAGTTCAGTGGTAGTGCATTTTATCAGATATCAAAATAACAAGTGTAGGACTGTGGCTAGTTTTATTATCTATGCTATGTGAGAATGAGACTGTAAAGTATAAAAACATGGTTATAAAATCAAGCAAGCAATTGTATATAATGAAAGTTAAACATAGCAGCACACTAGATTTGATTTTTTTTAATACAAGAAATTCCTGAAATGCTAATTCCCTCAAATTAATTATTTAACACAAATGGTTGAATTATTCAGGTTTAAAAACACAAAGCCATGCACAATAAAACTTACTTTATGTTACACAAGAGGTACTAAATCCTCTGGGACAAGCTCTAAGATCTTTGCTCTGGCTTCATTCAGCCCAAACACTCATAGGAAACTTCTAGTGGAAACTTTGTTGAGTGAGGGTCATACTGGAGCAGTCTGTGAGGATTTTGCAGTAGCTGAAAATGGTTCAGGTGAAAATCAGCATCTTCTGTTTAGGGCTTGATGGTTAAGAGAGGAGAAAAAAGTTTTTAAAACTTCTCAGATCTAAGGATTTGGCTGGGCAATGAAAGTTTGGCCAGGCCATTCTTCTAATAGCCTAATGGCAACTAAGAGTTAAGGGTTTAACATGACAGCTTCAATCTGCATATGTAAACTGTGATGCAGCACTCAGTCAGTGTAAAAAAAACACTGAAACAGACTCATAAAGGAGTGCATAATAACTGCAAAATACTGGGTGATATCTTCAGAAACAGATTGCATAGTAGTGGCTTACTGCTAATGGATAATTAATCAAGTACTTAGATTGCTTTATTTAAATTCAATATATCATGGAGTTTTGAATGGGTTCCATCTCCACTGTACACCAGCAGTAACATCTAATAGCCTAGTAAAAACATATTACATCTAAAACTGCAGCATGAATTGTAAGTAAGGAGCAGTAGGAGATGAGTAAAGGAACTGTGACTACAATGGCAGTAGCATCAAGTTTAAAATACAGAAAAAACAAATCAGGGAAAGGTGACTTCATGAAACATCTTGCTGAAGTATCTATGTACTGCAGTGGAGTCATGGGATCACAGCAACTCAGCTAGGTTTAGAATCACAGAATGGTTAAGTTTGGAAAAGACCTTTGAGATCAAGTCCAGCCATCAACTCAGCACCACCACTATGTTCACCATTAAATCAGGTCCTCTAGTGCCCTAGGCTGGTAGGTTGGGGTAGGCTGTGCAGCCTCCCAGCTGCAGCACAATAGCATTAATGACACCAGCAAGTGTTACTCAAGAGACTGCTGCACCCTCTGTTCCCCCAGAAAGTAGTTCTGGACTAAGTTATTACAGTTCCGTTTTAATCAGAATGAAAGTCAATAGTGTAGGAAAAAAATATTTACTAGTTTTGCTAGAAGTATATTTTGCAACATATGAATTGAGGACTACTCAGCTGTCAGAGACATGTATTATATTGTGTAGTATTCTTATATTTCCCTCTTGCATCCTACGCAATGTAGCAATATCTCTGTGTTTGGAAATTTATACTTCTGTCCTTGAGCAGCTGCTACCATCACCAGGATGGTATTGGATGTTGCTTAAAATACTATTTTAAACAAAGCTGTATAATTGTGTTTATTACAGATAAACTATATAGATATTCTAAATCTATTATGACTGATTATCAAAAGGCCAAGTTTAAGACTTCTCAATTCCACAACTGGAGATTCAGCTCTTCTGATTTAAATCTGACAAAAGAGCATCTCAGCTCTTCTCAGCTGCAAGATATGATTTTGATGAAGTATTCTCACTTTGAACACAAGACTTCATAACTGAGTGGAATTTAGTGCTAATTTTAACCTACCTGAAAAAAAGAGCTTCTTCTAGAGTCCAGTTGAAAGGGCTTGGAAAGGCCCTTTCATTGCTGCTTCAGTGGGTAAGAGGAGGAACAGGCATAGGGAACTTCCCAGAACTACTGTGTCTAAACTGGGGATCTACTGCTTTTTTTTCTCCTTATAATTGGAACCAATTCCTATTCTTCTTGAAGTCAGAATTAATTTTAACATTAAAGCCTGAGAATTATTTTAAACATTATTCCCAAGAGGAATGTGAAGTGGATTCTTATTTTCACTTCTGTCTTTGCAACTCAGAGTACTAGAAGCTTTTTTCACTGAAAATCCTCATGCAAGTAACATGGTCCCAAGAGCTGATAAGTAAAGAAGGCGAACAGATTCTTTGACTCAAGATTCCAAAGAGCTATTTACAATATGCAGCACTTAGAGATGAATAACTGGAGTCTTGTAGTTCAGAAATAGTTCCATGAGAGTTTCATCCAAGAATTTATTAAATAAATTTGTTAAGTCACAACAATTTTTCTCCAACAAAAACAAACTTCTAAAGTAAGCTGTTGCCTGAAAAATCCTCTTTAGAATGCTACTGTGGCCTTGGAAATCTTAGCACTCCTTAGAAATATCCGTGTTTCAGAAAAAAAACCACAACAAAGAGGACAGAAACCAAGGATTCATTTTTGCAGAGATTTCTTATCTCCAGCCTCACAGCTCACACATTCCTTTCCAGTAGAACAACATACACTCTCAGAAAAAGTATTGTAGCCAAAGTAATTTACCAATATTTATCCACTGTAGGTACCTTAGCACAGAAGATAGATACTAACGAATATTATGGGATTTGAAAAGCAATTCCAAAAAACTTCAGTCCTGAAAAGATCATGTATTTAGCTCCAAAAATGTACGTAGTGCAACTACAGTGAACAAGGATGCCCGTTGTCCTGGATACGGCCAGGACAGGGTTAATTTTGGCAGCAGCCAGGAAGGTCATGGCCAGGACCCAGAGGTCATTTTCCAGGGATGAGATAAGGGCTCCCTTACTGGTCAGTGTAGGATGGCAGAGGGAGCGGTCAGATATTATCTGTGGGTTTTCATATGAATTTTTTGCCTCCCTCTTGTACCCTCTGTCATTAGTACTGTTGCTGTTACTGCTGGTTTTCCTGTCTCATTGCTGTTTCCAGTAAATTGTTCTTGTCTCAGCACGTGATCTTTGCCTTTTGCGCCTCCAGTTCTCCTCTCCAGCCCACCACAGGTAAGGAGTGGGGTGGGGGTGAGGGAACAAGCAGTGCATGGCTTGGAGTGGTTTCAGTGGGAGCACTGAATTGGAGAATACCATTCCTCAACCCCAACAGACCTAAAAACACCCGCAGAATTTCAGGATTTACTAGGCATAAAATGCCATGATATAGCAACCCATTAAGTCTTCTGAATTTGGTGACTGGCTTTATAACTGATGATTCTAAAAGCATTCATCAAACATTCATGACTCTATAGAATATAATATTGCAAGCACAGATAATGTAATTCATACAATGATAATTTTTTAAGTAGTTTTCAACAATTCCCCATAATCAAGGCCAAAGCAATAAAATGGAATTCCACTGGGCTGGCTTGTAGTTCTGGGAGAGGTTTTAGTATTTTTACTAAGTATTAATAATACAAAGATGCTCGTCTAGCTCATCCATACAGCTGGGATTTGCTTAAAGCTTGTACCAGCCCTGCTAATACTCAGGATAAACTCCTAGTTTTGTTGTAGTCTATTGATGACACAATTTCCACGGATTCCAGTGGGATAAGAATTTCATCTCAATAGTTAGTTTTCTGGTGGACTATCTACTGTGGAGGCTGACACCAATAATTTTTTCTTTGTCAGTAATTCAAAGAGTTTGTACTAATTGTCACTGTTTGGAAAGATGAAAATGTTCCAATGCCTAATTAATGGGGAAAAAAATCAAGTTTATTTGGCTTCCTGAATCATTTAACTCTGAGGGTGTTTAAAGTACTTCATTCTCATTTTAGATTTTCAAATGTAATTACTAAAATCAAAATAAAGTAGTCACAAAAAATATAATCAACGGGATACATTTTGAAGTGACAAAGAATGACTGTTTTTCATTTGGGGATTTAATTTCTTTCCAGGACAAAAAAACCCTGTCAAGTAATAACTGACAAATTTGTGGACACTCGATCTGCTGAATACTGCAGAGAAGAGTTTTGTGTGAAAAATTTCATCTAATCAGAATATAATTAACATTATGCAGGTTAGCTCATGCATCTTGGATAAGATTCAGCATTTACGTATTTTTAAATTCTTCAATATCCTTTCTTTTTTTCTTTGAATTGCTTGCTAAAAACACAAATTGCTTTGACAGAATAAATTAACCCCTTTTTGTATTAATTTATTGTTGTTATTAATCAATATTACGAAGTAAAACTAAGGGTGTGACCTATGTAACAAAATATGGATAGTTTTGTGGGTACTATGTATTTCAGGTAAGTTTTTGCTTTGTCCTTGTTATACACTTTTTTGTCACACAAATGTGATCTACCAGAATGATCCTGTAGAGACCAGCAGAATGTTCTGTCAGCCATATTTTCAAAGATGCCATGTAGAGTTAAAAATACAGTGGTTCATCTCTTTATATCAATGAAGAGTGGTTTTCTATGAGGAGATTCATCCATGATGTAGTTTGGAGGACGCAGACAAGACTGAAAATACAGCATACAACTCTGGACTCATATAGGTGGCATGCAGGACATTTGCATAGTTTTTACTGCAGATATACTCCCTTTAGAGTAAAATCTGAGCAACATCTAATTCATCTAAAAAAGCCACCTCAGAATCAAGGTGAAGTGCACAGAACAAACTGCGCTCCACACAACTGCTGTGTGCAGTAGATTACTGCTGTAGTTTGCATATAGTTAAGGTACTTTTTGCAGTCTGATGTCTTAAGCTCTGAGGAATCGGCAGACTGGTGAGAATCTGAGAACTGTGAAGTCTGGGACAATGATGTTTTGCAACTGCAAGTTGTTTAGCAACTTCAGTTTGGCAAAGAAAACAGAGACCTGCTGACTAAACAATCAAAAATCTGTTAAACTTTACCTGGAAGTATTGAGTGAATAACTCTAGCTCAACTCTCAGTAGGCCTGCTTTATTCAAAATTATTTCATATACTTCAAAAATACATTCAAAATACTTATTTTTTCCCCTGACAAATTTTCTCTGGGAGAGTTTCTTCAATGTATTGATCATCAGTAATCTTTAAACACTGACCATGTCCATAAGACTCAACTTTCAATCCAGTCTTGCTTTTCACATACATCTTTATTCATTCCTCATTAATCCTACTTCTCAGGAATGAACTGAACACCCAGATTCCTTTTGTGGTATTTGTGCATACTGATACTTTGCCGAATCTCATTACATGTGGTAGATCTGGTCTCAGGGGATAAAAGAAGAACCTGTATATTTACTGAAAATGATATGAGCATAAAGATTCAATGCTTTCATCTTCACATTTTACTTCTTTGGTAGCATTATTTACAAATACACCAGCCATGCAGATACTTCACAAAACCGGAACAAAAGTAAGAACCAGACTTCAATTTAATGTTACTAAATTTAAGAGTTTAGTATTTTGGAAAGATTTCCTACCACACATCAGTTGTCATAAGATAATGAAAAAAAAAGCGCCCAACCAAATCTTTCTAAAGATGAATATTTTCTCCAATTTTTGACGAATATTTTTAATCAGAAGAGTAAAATAATGTTCCTTAGAGCTGTTCTGCCTGTTCCCCTGCCCTAACTTCATCTCCATCTGTCCCCATGCCCCATACTCATGCCACTCCTTTAGTGGACTAATTTTATGTTAAAAGGTCTCTATTAAATCCTAGAATTGTCTTTTTCTTTTCTTTTGAGGGTTAAGTGGTCATGGCATGACTTTTTGCTAAAACTGTAATGTGTTTGTCACTCTTTATGATACTCCTTAACTCTTTATACATTTGCAGGTCTAAACATCAACTCTCCAAGATAAGCACCACATGATTCTGTAAAGTATGTACATGGAAGGCTTCAGTGTATCACACTCTTTGCAGCTGTGACAAATTTAGGTGACAAGCAGAGATGCTTTGAACCAGTCAGGCAGAACACAGAAGTTAATATAGTGCCTTGCATGAACATGGAATGGGCATTGAAAACCTCTTAGGTTAGTCATTAAAATGACAAATTGAAAATATTTTACTTTTTTCTATAATGAAAGAAGGTAGAAAAGGGGAAAAAACATAATCTTGATCTCACTTATGCTGTAAATCTATTCATTTCTGTCAAATAAGTCTTGCTTTTCATGACATACATGATCTCTGCTCCAATATCTCTTTCCATACACACCCTGATTGGGAGGTTAAAAACTTTTCCACTTCCTTGGAAACAAGCAAGACATTTTCTAGTTAATTCTCTTTAGTTTTGACTTCAAATACCTTCCTACTCACTTAAAATAGAGAAGGAGTATCTTATTATCTGTAATGGGAATAGGGGCTTGATGACTAGTAGTGTTCTTCATCTTTATGAAGATCTGAGCAATATGCCTCAGACTACTGGGTTGGAAACACAGTATTTATTCAAAACCCACAAAACTATGTGCAATGAAACTGCAATGGATTTAATGACAATATTTCAATTGGACTGACTTTCAAAGTGTAGATGTAGTACAAGTGGGTGTTAGTAAGTTTCAAAATTTAAAAATTATTTGGCAATAATTGATTACACCATGTAAACCAAGGCAAATGTAGCCTGACAGATCTTGTGTGAAGGCGCATAGAGAAGAACTGTGTGTTTCTGGAAAGGATAAAGGCTAAGTCGGGTCTTGGAAGGGAGGGGGCAATGTGTGTGTACACATGTATAAGTGACGGGGGTAGGATCATCTTTAGCAGTTCAGCAATAACGACGCTCCCAGAAATCTGTGTGTCCCCGCAAACTAGAGTCCCGAGTACAAATGTCCAGGTAGGAACACATCCTTAAATTAATTCTTTCTCATTGTAGACCCTACTTCTCTCCCTACTCTCTTACAGCGCAAAAATCCTTCAGTATCTCTGGGCCATGAACACCCAAGACTGTTCAAAGACAAGACATTTTGAACAGCTTTTGAATGTGTTTCCTCCTGTTTCTGTGATCCAGTCCTACTGCTCTCATCTGGCTCACGAGCCATCTAAGCCCAACTCCTCATCAAGCTCTCCTCTGCAGAAAAAAGGTTCATCTGTAATTTCTGACTGAGAGATTAAAATTTGAACTTTAGTTTCATAAATACATCCAGGCAGTATTCTGTGCGAACAAAAGGGATACAGCTATGAGAGCCAAGTCATAGAATCATAGAATGGTTTGGGCTGGAAAGGACCTTAAAGATCATCTTGTTCCAACCCCCTTGCATGGGCAGGGACACCTTCCACCAGAGCAGGTTGCTCAAGGTCCGATCCTATCTGGCCTTGAACACTTCCAAGCATAGGGCACCCACAACTTCTCTGGACAACCTTTTCCAGTGCCTTGCCATCCTCATAGTGAAGAATTTCTTTTAACACCTAATCTGAATGTGAAACAGCAGGTTGGATTGTGGCCAGAAGAGACTATATAAAGGAAGAATTTTAGAAATAGGTAGAGGTTCCTGGCTGGCACAACATGATTCTGCCCTCATTCACATTTAAATAAAGGCAGAAAGCAGCTGTGATTAGAATTAGTAGTTGACAATGGTCATTCCACTTTTCTTATGCAGAGAACTAACAAAACTACTAAGCAGTAATGGCTCAATTTTCAGGCTTTCTAAAAGCAAGTCCTGAGTTCTGTACTACGGAGCAGGAAGGAATTCCATCAGGCAGGTTACATGTCCTTGACACCTCCAAGCATTCTTCTTGTCTTTCCAAGTTATACTCACACCCACAGCAGAGACACTGCTCAGCCATTGCACAGTTAAAGTGACTTGCACCTTTCCTGGTTTATTCAACCACGGTTTTGATAGTATTCCCAATGCAGAACAGAAAGCCAGGAAACACTACTATGGCATGTGCTGGAGTACCCTTGCATTCTAACCAGTTTACACAAGACTTTGATTAAACGTGAGCAATTAAACATCATTGTATGAATCCTTGAAGATTTCCTTGGAAGTACAGGTTGGTGTTGCCACTTCCTTTTGTTCCTGAACAGGTTTAGATTAGTCTACAAGTGAGCAATACAATTGCACCTATATATATTCCACTGGATAGAGATAACCTTTCTGTGAGTTATGCAGTGAGGCTGAATCATGGTACTGTGCTATTCTGCATGGCATCTTTTGCAGCTTTCATTGCCATGGCACCCAAGTGACTTCTAGTAGTGCATTAAGCAATGTGCCTGTCACTTGTCAGGCAAACTCACTCCATCTCTCATCCTGTCCCTTGTAAAGGGAATAGGAGCTTTCAGCTTCTGTTTTCCATCTTTCTGAGTGAAATATCTCAGTCACTAGACTTGATTGAGTGAATGGTGATGGAATAGTTTGTAACTTGCTGTCTGTAATAAAACCAATTAAACAAACTCTAAACTACACTTACATTTCACATTAATGCATCAGTTCTTTTTATCTGAGAAGACAGATGGATTTTCTGATTATGTACTAAAAAAGGTGCACATGAGGGAGACATTAAGCACGTAAATTTGCAATTTTTGTCAAGGCTATGTATTTTTTTACTTTTAAAGAATGAAAGGTTAATATGTGTACAAGTCAGATAAAGACTCAGGGGTGGTTTAACCCTGGCTGGATGCCAGGTGCCCACCAAAGCTGTTCTATCATTCCCCTCCTCAACTGGACACAGAAGGGACAATGTAAAGAAAGGCTCATGGGTCAAGACAAGGACAGGGAGAGATCACTCACCAATTACTGTCATGGGCAAAACAGTCTCAACTTGGGGAAAATTAATTTAATTTTTTACCAATCAAATCAAAGTAGGATTACGAGAAATAAAATCTGAATCTTAAAACATCTTTCCCCCAGTGGCACAGGGGGACAGGTAATGCAAGTAGCAGTCAGTCCATCATGTTGTGCTGCTCCTTCCTCTTCAAGGGGAGGACTCCTCACACTCCCTTGATGCAATGTGGGTCCCTTCAGGAACAGGCTGCTCCAGCCTAAGTCCCCAGATGTTCATAAGTCCTGCCAGCAAAGCTGTTCCAGCATGGCCTCCTCTCCAGGGGTCCACAGGTCCTGTCAGCCTGCTCCAGCACAGGCTTCCCATGGGGTCACAGCCCTCTTTGGGCATTCCTCTGCTCCAGCACAGGGTCCTCCATGGGCTGCAGGTGGATCTCTACTTCACTGTAGACCTCCATGGGCTGCAGGGGCACAGCTGCCTTGCCATGGGCTGCAGCAGGAGCTGCAGGAGAATCACTGCTTCAGTGCTTGAAGCACCTCCTGCCCCTCCTTCTTCACTGACCTAGGTGTCTGCAGGCCTGTTCCTCTCACATATGCTCACTTCTTTGTCTGGCTGCAATTGTTCTTGTGCAGAAATTTTCCCCCATTCTTAAACCTGTTATCACAGAGGTGCTCCTGCCATTGCTGATGGGCTCGGCATTGGCCAGCAGTGGATCTGTCTTGGAGCCAGCTGGCACTTAAATCATCTGACGTGGGAGAAGCTTCTGGCAGCTTCTCACAGAACTCACCCCTGTAGGCCCCCCACTACCAAAATCCTGCCACACAAACCCAATAAAGACTCAGGAAAAACAGCTTGTTTTTCTAGTTCATTATTCACTCTGATTTTATATACATATATATATAGATATAGATATATACACATATTTATGGGAAATACTGGAGTGAAGATCTGACAACTTTTTCCAGAACAGCAATTCCATTGTAATTCAATTTGCAATTTAAATGTTTAATAAATGTCTGCATAAATATCAGTAATGGCTAATTCATTAAAAAATAGCATATGTTCATCTTTGCAACAGAAATACCACGTCATTAGGAAAGCCAGACTAATATATAAATTTCATTTTGGTGTTGGAAAGACTTGCACGAAGCGTAATGAATAGTTAAAGTTATACTCTCTGCTAGGGATCTCTTTTCTCGTCTCTCACAGAAGGAAAGGACCAGACTTTGCTTCTTCATTCCAGCATCTTGGCATCCAAAGTAATTCTCTTTAACCTCACCGGCTTTCGGATAGTTAAAGGGTGGATCACCTTCCCTAGCCTAAAAAAGGAAAAAAAATGCAAGTTCATTCCCATATCCTGAACCATTCCAACATAAATGCATCAAAAGGACTGTAAGTACAAGAGGACACCTTTAGCCAGGGTTCCCATCATCTTGTGACTCTTGGAAAACCCACAGATTTCAGAACATCTGCGCTTCTCTGACCTCTAGGAGTATGGCCTGCTCCCACAGTGCTGCATGTTTTCACCCTGTAACCCGGCAATGGAGACTAGACAGTTGCTACATTATTTTGAAAGATGTCTTTTTAAAATATAAATCAAGTTTAAAAGATTCAGAATTTCAGCTCAGCATCTTTTTTTTTTCCTTTCAAGGGCACTGAACATTTTTTGTTCCTATAACTTATCTGCCCAATGTTTCTGAAAAATCACACAGCTGTGTCATCACTGTGACCTATGAATGTGGCTTCAAGATTTGTGAAAGGTTTGGAATTGGTGAGAAAGTAACAATGCCTGGGGGAATACCAGAATTTATGAGGCAGAAATAAGAATGAAGACCAAGGGAAGTTTGGCATCTAGGAAGGGTGGCAACTGAGATAATGACAAATATCACCTGGAAGCTGAGAGAGATGCACAAGTGTCGTGGAAGATGGGAAATCATCTAGGGGCACTCAAACAGTAAGCACAAGATTGAAGGAAGCAGCAGAATAAAACAGAGAAAGTGGCTGCGCAGTCTCTGAAATCAAAGGATCTGATAACCCATCAACGAAGTACGATGGTATTCCCTTTAGGAAAGAAGAAAATATACCAGAGGGGGAGAAAAAAAAAAAGAACAGAGGGAAGGGAAGGGAAGGGAA